>JARHVA010007949.1:57500-275000 GCA_037957365.1 Torreya grandis | reverse complement strand
ACTAAGCTAACACACAACTAATCATCTATAAATAATGATGTAAATACAAACAACATAAAAAATGTACTAATGCTAACCATTGAACTATGCAAATAATGAGTGCCATTAATGTGATGCATGCAAAGGTTTTATCTATTTCTCTATCATCCTCCCAATAAATCCATGTATGTCACCCTCTTCGGTGATGTGCTCCCTCCATCATGCTCTGAGGGATGAATCTCTCCTTCATCTAACTCATGATAATAAGGTAGATAGTCCAATTATCATGACATCTATCATAATATAATATAGTAATAACAAATCAACATAGTCATAATGCTAGAATATACAATAAAACTTACTCATAATAATAAAATCATGAAATAAAAGGAATATATAGCTATCCCATAATAGCCTATGACTTATATCTTAATCAAATAAAATTTATTACCATATAAATCCATAGATAATAACGTAAATTGGCTTGGAAAGGAGTCAGGATATGACAATCAAGTTTATGAATCCAAGAATATAAATACTAAACTAGATCTACAAATCTAGCTTCACTATCTCAAGTTGAAGGCAAGAGACAATCTTGAAGGATTTATTCATCATGTTGTAGCATCATAGGCCTTTCTCATAGCATTGGGTGATAAAGTTTTAGATAACTCCCTAGTGCCCATCTTCCTAAAAGCACTACCACCAGCCCATAGGATATTTGTGAAAATTCTCAATATATCAAATATAAAACCAATTTTATAAAACCTCATGAATATGTTGCTTCAACAAAAATTCATGCATATAACATAATAAGATGAAAAACAACATGCACTTGTATCACATTATAATGGTAAGATGCTCATGAAACCTTCAAAACAATCCCCTAAGTATAATAATCAATTGAACAAACACGTAAACAAATCTTGTTATAGAATGTCTATCTATTATATGGAAAAGTAGGTTATAAGTTAAAATATTTTGGCTACAATACATTTACACAAGGATGATATAACAACATGAAGCCTATCCCCTAGCAGTATCCATAAAGAGAGAAGAAAAAAAGCCACAATCCACACATAAAAGTAGCTTATGAGTTAAAATATTTTGGCTACAATACATTTACACAAGGATGATATAACAACATGAAGCCTATCCCCTAGCAATATCCACAAAGAGAGAAGAAAAAAAGCCACAATCCACACATACATAGAAACTAAAGTCTTCTATATATATGGAACATGGGAGCATTGCTAAAGATAATTATTCTTTAGATGAGGATTGTGTGTATGCTACAAAAAAAATTGAGGACATCCCTAATCCATATTTTGTCTCATATATGGATTTTGGTGCCCCAATACACATGACATGATCAAGGCACTTGACATTCATTGGTAGGAGACAACACCTTATACCCCACAACAGAATGGTGTAATTTCATAGTTATGGAAATCATGCAAAATCTGATTGAGGACACATACTTTCCTCATGCATAATGGGAAAATTAATTCTCATAATATTCTACCTATTGAATCAAGCACCCACCAAATTTTTCAATGCTATTATGCCAAAATAAGCATAGATTGGGAATAAGCCTTCTATATCATATCTTCATTTTTATGGATGTAAATCACATATGCATGTCATTAAAAATAATAGAAAATAACTAGATAATAAATCATTTTCATACAATTTTATTGGCTATAGTGAAGATTCAAAAGCATACTGACTAATGCATCCAAAAACTATCTAATTCACTCTCAACATAATCAAATGATACAAGCATTCAAATTATAAACATTTTAAATATTGGTAGTGGTAACAAGGATTCATACAATGATGATATTCAACCAAGTCTTTCAGCTCCACCACCCACTATTTAACATATGCCCAAATGTTATAAAAACACCATACTAGATGCCACATTTGTTTGAGTCCTAAATGCTTTCACTATAGGAATAAGGAACTAAAGCATAGTTCTTGTAAAGGTGAATTTAGCCTTGATGAACATATTTGTAGAATATTTTAGTCCTCAATGGTTCAATAAGTTTGAAATTCAAAGCCTTAGAAAGAGACCATGTATATAAAATATGAGTCACTAATGAAGAATAATGCAGGCATAATATTTATTTTTTGCCAAGGAATAAGCCTATCTATTGCAAATGGATCTTTAAGACTAAATATAAATCAAATGGTAGCATTGACAAGTATGAAGCAAGACTTTTAGCAAAGGGATATGCATAAAATGAGGCATTGAGTATGAGGAGTACTTTGTCCCCATAAAAAAGATAAAAAATATTAGAATGATCTTAGTTATGGTTTCATAATTAGGAAGGAACGTGCATCAAATAGATGTAAAAAATTCTTTCCTAAATGATGATCTTCAAGAAACAAACTACATGACCCAATGAGAGGGTTTTATCTTAGTTTTTCATATTAATGTCCTCAACATAGATTGATTGGAATACATGAGTAAAGATTTTTCTAAATTTTTGAAGTCACATTATATTCATTGGTAGGAGATTGCACCTTATACCCCACAATAGAATGGTGTAATTTCACTATTATGGAAATCATGCACAATATTATTATGGACTTAGACTTTCCTCTTGTATAATGGTAAAAACCAATTCTCACAATAGTCTACCTATTGAATCAAGGACCCACCAAAGTTTTCAATGGTATTATGCAAAAATAAGCATTCATTGGGAATAAGCCTTCTATATCATATCTTCATTTTTCAGATGTAATGTACATATGTATGTCACTAAAAATAAATGAAAAAAACTAGATAATAAATCATTTACATACATTTTTATTAGCTATAGTGAATACTCAAAAACATACTCACTAATATAATAAAAAATAGAAATATATATATAAACAGGGATGTTGTATTTGATGGCAAGGGTTGGTCTAATTCACTCTCGACATAATCAAATGATACATGCATTCAAATTATAAACATTTTAAATGTCGGTAGTGGTAGCGAGGATGCAAACAATGATGGTATTGAACCAAGTCTTTTAGCTCCACCACACACTATTTAACATATGCCCATGTGGTATAAAAACACCATACTAGATGCAACATTAGATGGAGTCCTAAATGTTTTCACTATAGGACCAAGGGACTATAGCATGGTTCATGCAAAGGTGAATTTAACCTTGATGAATAAATATGTAGGATATTTGAGTCCTCAACAGTTCAGTAAGTCCAAAATTCAAAGCCTTAGAAAGAGACTATGGATATAGGATACTAGTCACTGATGAAAGACAATGCATGGCATAGTATTTATATTCCACCAGGGAATATGCCTATCTATTTAAAATGGATCTTTAAGACCAAATATAAATCAAATGCTAGCATTAGAAAGTATAAGAGAAGACTTTAAGCAAAGGGATATGCATAAAATAAGGCATTGAGTATGAGGAGACCTTTGCCCCCACAAACAACATAAAAAATATTAGAATGATCTTAGCTATGGTTTCACATTTAGGAAGGAATGTGAATCATATAGATGTAAAAAATTTCTTCCTAAATGATGATCTTCAAGAGACAAACTACATGACCCAACGAGAGGGTTTTATCTCACCTGGTCTAGAACAAAATTTGTGTAGACTCATCAAGTCTCTATGTGGTCTTAAGTAGTCTCCCCAAGATTGGTGTACCAAAATTGATAACCATCTCATTCAGCATGGCTTCCAGAGGAGTCTGTATGATCCAAATCTCTACCTCAAAGAGAAATGGGGGGAGGTTTAGATTGAAGCGTTATCATCAACATCAAAAAATAAATAAAAATTAAATTAAATTAATAATCCACCACTAATGCAACCATTATATTTTGTCAAAAAACTTATGTAGATGCTTTTGAAGTGACTTTGATATTTCATGCCATTTGATCGATTTGACAACAATAACGTCAATAGTTCTCTCTAAATTTATAGATTTTTCTAACTTTATTAAATTTGATGAAAACTTTTTCATCACTCATGAAAAATTGGAAATATCAAAGAGTAAATATATGCTTCTATTATAATCATTGATAAATATGTCTATAATCTTTAAGTATTTTTGATAGTCTGAACAAAGTTTTGAGTTATTGTCTTCAAAAAATTTGCACATATTACAATTAAAAGGAATGAATACATTCATACGACCATTAAATTTAACTTTTGTAAGTTCTATGAGTTCAAAAAAAATCTAGAATTCCAATAAAAAACAATTTAAAAGAATTTCTTTTTATTTAACACTTTAAATGGAGTGTGTACATAGTTTAATCTTGTCAATTTAAGTGTAACTAGTCCCTGTAACATTTCATCATGGAAGGGTATCATGAGTATATACCCTTCAACTTGAAATTAAGATCAATCATGTTTCAAAAAATTGGCGATGTTTTAAGAGCCTTGAATCGAAACATGATCATTAAAAAAAATTCACTTCCTTAACATTTTCTAAAATTGTAAACTCGATAGTTTAAATATCCCTAAATATGAAGTGTACAATTTAAACAAGCTCTTTTATTCATCATGGATTTTTAAGGTTCTCACTATCTTACCAAAAAACCCTAATTTTCAAAAAACCCTAATTTCTAATATTAAAACTCTGATAATAACCCCAAATCTCCTAATATTTAACATACATTTTTATACCCTCTTACTATCTTTATTACTCTGGGCATTGCGTACAGATTTTGTATTGCAATTTGATTGAAATCCATTTCTTTAATTCCACAATTATCAAAATCAAAATTCAGATCAGATATGATTAAATACGTTTTCAGTCCATCGTGTGGAATTCTTGGATACCAACGACAAGAAAACACCATCGGCCAATCAAATAAAGTAAACGGCTTTCTGAAATATTCAAATAAGAAATAAGACATAAGACATAACTCCTTTTATTTAAAAGATCGACGACAGAAAGGGATCGATCTACGCCATTTCAAACAGCTTTATACATTACTGGTACCTACTTTGGGATCTCAAATGTCTACTACATTCCCACGACGGTTTGTATGATTTGGGGTTGTTTGGCGAAGGGCAACGCCATAGGGGGTCTGGTTATAGCAGTCCAGATTGTCTCCGTAACTGACTCCCAACATATCACAATACCTCTTGTAAAACCCAATGCGATCCTCCACCTTGGGGTTGGACCCCTGCCCGCATTCCAGCCCTCCGTTTATGATATTCGTGGTCATTCCATAGCCGGCTACTCTGCCTGCAGCGACGTCATTGTCGGATGGGCTCCAACTTCCTGTAATTACGTCGTGGCATGAAGGTTTGGGAGATTGCGCCGTCATCCAGAACCAAATCGCCGTCTTGAACGCGATCGTGGGGTCTCTAGCCACAATATCTGGGTCGTTTAGTCCATCGAAGCCTATTGCCTCTCCGGCCGCTATATAGTTATAGTTCCTGCTCAACATTAACATTCATTAAAAATCATGTCTTTAGTGATCTGGCTGAATGCATACTGAATAGACGTACGTACCATGATAGTTGCATGGGGCCTCGGCCATAATATTGTTTTCCAGGAGCGCAAGGAAATTCCTGAGAGTTGCAGTAATCTCCGCCCCCAATCTCTTCGAGGTAGCAGTATCCCCATGCGAATGGACCATCCGGCGCTGCTGACCACCCGCCTGTTTGTATTAACAGGTAACACAAGCTTAACAAACCATAAAACTGTCAATCGTTGATGTAAATTACAAGACAATGGAATTCATTACCAGTGGTTTCGTGCGATGTTTGGCCGAAGAAAGCAGCAAGCTCTCTTCTCTGATCAATGGCGTTACCGGTGGTGCCAAACCCATTGAAGGCGTTGGCAGCTGCAATGAATGCATTGTAATTGTAGAAGTTCCTGGCTGGACACGCTACATCGTTTCTGTGCATCAACATTTCGTTGAACACATTTTCTGTAATAATGGAGGCAACCCCTGGATCAGAAGGAGAAGGAGTCGGAGTCGGAGTCGGGGCAGGAGGAGTCGGTGGAGGCGGGGAGGGGCCTTCACATTGACTTTGGCAACCATCGCCGCAATAGGCAGGTGTGTTGCCACACCATCCCCATTGGCTGCAGCACAGTCCGTCTGCACAAAGTGCTCCGTCCGCTTGCTCTCCGCACTCTCCAGCAGGCGGCGGAGGAGGAGATGGAGAAGTCGGAGGAGGCGGGGAGGGGCCTTCACATTGACTTTGGCAACCATCGCCGCAATAGGTAGGTGTGTTGCCACACCACCCCCATTGGCTGCAGCACAGTTCATCTGGACAAAGTGCTCCGCCTGCTTGCTCTCCGCACTCTCCAGCAGGCGGAGGAGGAGGAGATGGGAGAGGAGGAGGAGGAGACGGGGGAGGCGGGGAGGGGCCTTCACATTGACTTTGGCAACCATCGCCGCAATAGGTAGGTGTGTTGCCGCACCATCCCCATTGGCTGCAGCACAGTCCGCCAGGACAAAGTGCTCCGTCCGCTTGCTCTCCGCACTGTTCAGCAAGCGCAGGAGGTAGGCCGACTACCATGAAAGCCAATATTGAACAAACTAACATCGTAACCTTCACCATGTTTCCACTTCACTCAATTTGCTTGTTGAGGATGCTGCAAATTCGCTTATTTATAGGATTGAGACAGGAGATTTGTATTCCGCTTAGTGCACGCCTCTTGTAAAATAAAATATAATACAGATCAAGAGTGTTGGCCTCGAAATATTCTGGACAGGATTTCTATTTCTCGGCAGGCGCCCCAAACCCAGCCATTTTCCCACATGACTCAATTTGCTTATTGAGATGCAGAAATTCGTGTATTTTAAATCCAGCCATTTCCCACATGACTCAATTTGCTTATTGAGATGCAGAAATTCGCGTATTTATAGTATTGAGATACGAGGTTTGTATTCCGCTTACGGCACGCCTCTTGTAAAATGAAATATAATACAAATCAAAACATATTCTGGGCGGGATTCGTTTTTCTCCAAACCCGCTGCAAACCCTGCTGCTCTCGGGAAAATTCATCATCCTTATCCTTGTACGTTTCAAACGTCTCGTTGGCATTTTAATAATGTTAAATACATTAATGACAATACTGAAACCACAAAAAGAAATAGAAAGGAGAGAGATGATGATAGGAGCTAAAGAAACAAATTAAGGAAAAACTATTTAAACAAAAAGAAGTTAAAACAAAGAATAAATAAAAAGAAGCAAGGAAATTGAAAGCGTTAGATTTGAAAAAGCAGTAATAAATAAGGAGGCAGTAAGAGATAAATTAGTAGTTGTTTTAATGATGTAAGTTATGTTAAAAGGGATTGTAGGATTTCAAAAAGAGAGAATGTAAATTAGTAGTTGTATTTCACTTAAAATATATGACCACTGATTTCATCTTATTTTTTATGTAAGATGTAGTATGTCACATTTATCAATATGATATAGGCTCTTAAACTTTAATGCCTTGTTCCCACATCAACGATATTACATTGTTGATTCGAGACACATATTAGGTGTGGAGCCCTGCCACAATTAAATCAGATCTCATGACATCCATGTCCAATGTTGACAATACAAAAAGGCCATTCAAAGATGTCGCCCTACTGCAAACTATAAATCCCTTTGCAATGGGTGACAATCATGTAAATCCAAAAGCTACCATGAATCTGGTTCTGATTTTTTTTACCAATGACTATTCTTTTTTAAATACAAAAGATTTTATTAAAGCTAGCTTATATCCTTTTTTTTCAATTATATAAAATCAAAAGGGTTGTAGTCCGATTGGTGAGGATGATGGTTGCTTATATCCATCCACGAAGGTACAAACCCTCTAGATAACCGATATGGAGAGTCAAGCAATTAATGTCAAAATCATGTCTTGGGTGATTTTGATGGTATGGATGCCCCTTACTCATGATTGCTTAGCCAATGAGCTCATTGATTTAGATGTATGCTTACTCAATATCGTAAATCCACTATATATTTATTTCCAAAATATGGGCACAGATGCTAACATTCTATGTAATTCAGTAATTCCATATAATACCTTTTGGCATATCAAAAATAAATAGATAAATAAAAGTTTTAATAAATTCCTCCATGTACCTATAGCTTCTCATTTTTTAGCTAGCTTGATTTTTATACATAATCTATTTATTTATAATAATGAGGTAAGTCCTTTATTGAAATAAAGCATCTAATTTGAACAAATAAAGTTTTGTTTTTAATATACTTGAATACATTTTTAATATTTTATCTCATAGGATCATTTTCCATAAGGAAAACAATTTTGAAAAATAATTAGGCGTAGTGCATATTTTCTCAAAAACCTACATCACTGGATTGTCTCGCTAAACATATATTCTACTCAATGTGTTATTTTTTAAAGTGTAAAATAATTCTATGGGTATTATAATAAGAAATATAAGGATAAGTTAAGCCCCATAATATATCCTGCATTTTTTTAGGTTTTCTAGAGGTAGATGTTGTGTTAGAGTTTCATAGAAGCAGATCAATTTCCTAGATATTCATGTAGAATTTCATGAAAAGGACCTAGGTTTTTGAAGACTTGAAACTAATGAACATAATCATTAAATATTATTTTGAAAATCTATCTTTTTCCAGGTTTAATGTTTCCAAAAAAGACACTAGTATTCCACCTAAGCATTCAGACAATATGGGAAGCAATTTATTTTTGGTTTTTTTTAATTAAATTTATTTACCTCATTGTTTAGACCTATTTTTCACTATTTATTTATATTGAGCATATTCATATTCATGTAAAATTATATATCCTTCTTAAACACTCTCTTGTCATTTATTATATCAAAATATTATTTATGCAATTAAGTTTGATTTTATTATTTTAAATATGATTAGGCTTATTTTCAATGCATATAGGTAGATATGATGTAATTTATCTTTGGTTCATTCATATATATAATATTTTGGTTAACCTTCATTGTCTTACATGTTTTATATCATTATATGGTTATATATTGCTTGTTGGTGATACATATGATTTTTAGGGCTTGTGTTATTTCATGGTTCACTATTAGACCTAATTTGTCTATGTTTGATCCCAAACCCTTGCATAATGTATTTTCACCCTTAAGGTTAGATCTTGTGTTGCATAGTGTTACATTTGAATCAAATCAAACATAGTGATCCCAGGTTCAATTTTATTGCATAGTGATCATAGGGTTATTTATATTACATACTTTAAGATTCAAATAGCCCTAGTTACCTTACATTTGATTTTTTAGGACCCCAATGTCCTAACCATGTATTGTTAATTTTGTAACGTAATATTCTTAGTTAGTTAATTATCTCAGGCACCCTTTTTTATATAACACTAACCCTTAAGTAATAAGTATAATTAGTTAATTAATTTAGGCACTCTTTTTTTAAAATCAACTCTTGAATATTAGGGTTAGGATTATAAGGATATTAGAATTGTAATGCTTATATATTGTTGTTCTAAGGAAGGAAAATTTCCATTATATTTGTGATATGAGCTATACTCTGAATGAAGTTACCTCATCAAAGAGGCCCATAATATCTAACTATAATTAATATTTGTAAGCAATTTTAAGTTCATTAAATACTACATTCATTTTTTCATATTGTTATGTTGTTTGGTTGATTTATCCAAGTAGGAACATAATGAGTGGTATTAGATATTTTTACATGGTCATGTTCCATAGTATATTCAATACTTTTGGGTTTTATATGACCATCCAATGTATGCCCTCACCTTTCCCAATAGATATCTTGGTGATTATAAAGTGCTTACAAAAGTGGTTGCAAGAGACAAATTTAATAATAATTACTAATCTTAAAAAAAATAGTTGCCAAACAATGAAGAGGAAGAAGTGTGTTTTCTAATAACCATTCAAATAAGATAACAAGGTTTAAGGTATAAAATAACACATTTATAAAACCAAAGACCTCCATTTATAATAACATCACATTCATCATGAGAACCAAAGTTTACAAGGAAATGGTTTGGGGCACAGGACTAGATGCTAATGTAATTTTGGACCAAAGGATGTTGATTTGGATAATTATAGTCATGAATCATTATAAGGATGATCTACACATATCTGTGTGACCTCACACTTATACATTGAGTGCCTTGGTCATTTTACACATCCCCTTATATAATTTTCTTCTCACACAACACCATGGAATATGCCAATAGGGATTACAATTTGATAAAATATTAATAGATCCAAACATTATGTGCCTCTCATACATATGAGGAAACGTGCTACATAAATCAAAAGACAACATCATACACTCTGCCTAATAGGTGTAGAGCACATAAGTTTCAAAAGGTTAACTAATGTAGGTTTGAGTGTTAGTGTCACCTCACTCAAAAATGTGGATGTTTAATCTTAATGCCATTCAACACAACTCTATAATGCATGTGAAACAACCTTTGCACATTCGGCATAAACTACACAATGTTACTATACACAACATTGGTCAATGGCACAAAACCTCTAAACACACATTATAACTTAGCTTTCATGTATAATCTATAGATTACACACCATCTATGTGGACATTTTATGCCATGTTATGTATAACTTCTAGGACATAATATACCACATCATCTATCATCATACCATGTACTTGTCAATCAAGCCACATAAGCACTAGATAATGAAGACTCACACCTTGAATCCCAAATGAATCAAATCCATTAAAGGATCATTAGCTTTCATAAAAATTTAATATATCTATACACATTTATAACATTATATAGTATATATATAGTACAATGTAATCGACCATTCATATTTCTAAACAATATGTCATGTACAAAATATAAATATTAATATATATTTTTTCTAGATCTATTACTTTCTCTATTCTCCATCTTAATCAATGTTAGTAGAGGTCCCAAGAACATGTCACTAATACATCTTAATAAGTTAGTATATATGGTTGCAATAAAACTTGTAAGAGATTTAATTATTCATTTGTTACTTAGGTGATGCCTTATGTTGGCATACATATTTATTTGCTTAGTTTAATTGGTTTAGATGTTTAAAAAGTATGTGGTGCTCAGATTACCCATTTCACAAAAAACCTTAAACCAAAAAATAGATTATAATTTTGCTTTACTATTTTTAGAATAATGGAGTTTTATTCATAATTAAATAAATAGGTTTGAGCAAAGTAAATAAGTAAATAATTTGTTGAGTTGTGGAGCTAAAAGCTTCACTAATGAGCTAATGTAGAGGTTTCTGGGCTTACACAGTAACTGGGATCGGTCAGAACCAACCGACATCAGTTAGGGGTTGATCAGCATCAGTCAAAACCAACTGACATCGGTTAGGGGTCGGCTGGCATTGGTCATCTTCAGACCGACACTGGCTTCTATGCATTTCCAGCTTTTCTATTTTTAGATGAACAGATTTGAGCCTTTGATTTAAGAGGTGGATCTAACGGTGGTGAATGCATGGCTCATGAACCCTAGTGTTTTAGCATACTATATAGTAGGGTTAGATCCTCATAGCATGAATAACACAACAATTCAGTAATTGAGTTGATTGTAATTGATAGAGAGAGAGAGAGAGAACTCTTGAGGAAGAATTACTGTACATCTGAGATGTGTGAGGAGAGAGAAATTTCTTCATTGTATTTCCTTTTGTTAGAGTTTAATACAGATTGGTTATTTCTCGTATCTCCTATTATTTATTGTTTCTAATTTCTAGTTACTTATTACTTTTAGTTTCAATTTCGTGTTTAGTTGCTTATACAAAAGTAATCAATTATACTCTAAGATCCTAACAACTGGTATCAGAGTGTGTTAGTGTTTGTTAATTATAGAATTCACTCACAGGGGTTTTTGATTGAGTGGGAGCAAAGCAATGACAGAAGAAAGTAAACTAAGAATAGAGAAATTCAATGGCAAGAATTATCAATTGTGGAGGATGCAGATTGAAGATTATCTGTATCAAGAAGATTTGTATTTACCATTGGGTGGGGTTTCAAGGAAGCCCAAAGATATGGAAGATGAAGAATGGAATGTTCCTGATAGAAAGGCTCTTGGATCTATAAGGTTGAGCCTGACAGCTTTTGTGTTTTCCAACTTATCACAGGCAAAGACAACGGTAGAGTTAATGGATACTTTGGCAAATTTATATGAAAAACCCTCAACTTTGAATAAGGTATATCTTATGAAAAAATTATTTAATTTGCAAATACAGGAAGGTGGATCTGTATCTAGTCATATTAATGATTTCCATACAATAGTAAATCAGTTAAATTTAGTCAAAATAGTTTTTGATGATGAAATTAAGGCTCTCTTAATCTTATGCTCTTTACCTAAAAGTTGGCATAGTTTGGTAATGGCAGTTAGTAATACTACATCTGCTTCAAATATCTTGAATGTTGATGATGTTGTTAGTGTATTCTTGAATCAAAAAATTTGTAAGAAAAGCACAGGAGAAACATCAGGTAATGCTTTAAGTGTTGAAAGTATGGGAAAGCAAAGAGAGAAGGGAAAGCAAGGGAAATCAAGGTCAAAGATGGGAAGTAGATCCAAATCTAGAAATGGAAGAATAACCTGCTAGAATTGTGGAAAGAAAGGCCATGCAAAGAAAGATTTTTGGTTGAAGGATAACAAATAAAATCAGCATGAAGGTAATAAAGAAGTAAAAGTTGTAGGTATTGTTGCACAGGATGCTCTTATATTTTATTTGGATAATAAATTAGAATCATGGGTTTTAGATTCTGGTGCCTCTTTCCATGCAACCCTAAATATAGAATATTTCAATGATTATGTCCATGGAGATTTTGGAAAAGTTTATTTAGGGGATGATGAGCCTTGTAAAATTGTTGGCAAAGGAAAAGTGCAGCTAAAATTATAAAATGGAAACACATGGGCGTTGAAGGATGTCATGCATGTACCCATCTTGAAGAGGAATTTGATTTCTACAGGAAAGTTGGGTGATGAGGGTTGCACAGTAACTCTCACAACTGAATCTTAGAAAGTTTCTAAGGTTGCACTTGTATTATCAAAAAGTAAGAGAGTATGTACACTTTATCTATCTACTTGTATTACTAATTATTCTCCTTCTATTTTATCTACTTCAGATGTAGATGCAAAGTTGTGGCACTGTAGGCCTAGTCACATGAGTGAGAAGGGAATGAATCTTTTTAAGTCAAAAGGTAAGCTTTTAGATTTGAAAAGCATAGATCTATATTTCTATGAGCATTGTATTTTTGGGAAATAGAAGAAAGTGAGGTTTCTCAAAACTGGGTCAACAAAGAAGAAGCACAAGTTAGAGCTTGTTCACACAGACATGTGGGGACTAGCTTAGGTAACTTCTATAGGAGGATCATAGTATTATGTTTATTTCATTGATGATGCTACAAAAAAGGTATGGGTTTATTGCATAAAGAGGAAATCTAATGTTTTTGACACATTTAAGAAATGGAAAGCTTTGGTTGAGAATGAAACAGGTTTGAGATTGAAGTGCCTTAGATCTGATAATGGTGGTGAGTACTGGAGTAATAAATTTAATAATTACTATTTTATGAGTGGAATACGTAGGGAAAGGATAGTTCCAAGGACACCTCAAAAAAATAGAGTTGCTGAAAAGATGAATAGAACAATAATAGAGCGTGCACAGAGTATGAGGTTGCATGTTGGTTTGTCATTACAGTTTTGGGTAGAAGCTATATATACTGCGGTTTACCTAATTAAAAGAGGACCTTTACTACACTAGATGGTGGATTTCTAGAAGAGGCTTGGATAGGTAAAAAGGTAGATCTCTCATTTCTCAGAGTTTTTGATTCTAAAGCTTTTGTGCACATTGATAAAGAAAATAGAAAGAAGCTAGATGCTAAATCTATGCGGTGCACTTTCATTGGTTATGGTTTTAGAAATTTTGGATTCTAGTTGTGGAATTTAGAAACTAACAAAATTATTAGAAGCTGTGATGTAGTTTTTAATGAGAAGGTGATGTACAGTGATCAGCTCAAGAGGCTAAATAATTCTGAGCAGGGCAATCTTGATTTGGAAGAGGTTATTATCCAAAATGAGCTCGCAGGTAAAAATCATCACTCACAAGAAAACATAAGAACTGACATTAGTCAGGTGGAAATTGACATTAGTCAGGAGGAATCGACATCGGTCAGGTGCAGACCGACATTGATCAGAGATGACCCAGATCTGTCACTGTCAGAAGGAAATTAAACCTCGAACACCCATAAGGAGGTCTAAAAGGGTAAGTAAACCTCCAATTCATTATTCCCCTTCTTTATACTACTTATTGCTCACTGATGGTGGGAAACCAAAAAAATTTGATGAGGCAACACAAGTAGAATCCAAGAAATAGTGGGAGCAAGGCATGAATGAGAAAATTGATTCTTTGGAAGAGAACCATATGTGGGATTTGGTTGTATTGCCAGCTGAAAAGAAAGCACTAAAAAACAAATGGGTATACAGGTTAAAGGAAGGAGAGAATGGACAAATGAGACATAAGGCCAGATTGAATAATGGTAGTTATATTATCCTGTTATTATATGTAGATGATATGCTTTTTGCAAGTTCACACATGTAAGAAATTGCTAGGCTTAAGGTAAAATTATCTCACACATTTGCCATGAAGGATTTAGGAGCAGCAAATAAAATCCTTGGCATGAGTATTAAGAGAGATAGGAAAAATCACAGTTTGATTTTGTCTCAAGAGGATTATGTGAATAAGGTGTTGGAGAGGTTCAATATGCAAGATGCAAAACTGGTAAGCACACCTATGGTTGGGCACTTTAAGTTGAGAAAAGAATAGTGTCCTAAATCACATGATGAGGTTGAGTACATGAGTAGAGTTCCATATGCTTCAGTAGTTGGGAGCTTGATGTATGCAATGGTATGTACTAGACCTGCTATTGCCCAAGTAGTGGGAGTTATCAGCAAGTTTATGGCCAATCCAGGAAAGGAACACTGGAAAGTAGTTCATTGGATTCTCAGATATCTGAGAGGGACTAGTAGTAGGCATTTATGTTATGGAGGGTCAAACACTTCTCTACATGGGTATGTAGATTCGGATATGGCAAGTGACTTAGATGGTAGGAGAAGCACCATAGGATATGTGTTCACTATTGGTGGAATGGTGGTTAGCTAGATTTCAAAGTTGCAAAAGGTTGTTACCTTGTCTACTACAGAGGCAAAATACATTGCAATCATAGAGGCTAGCAAGAAAATGATTTGGATGACTCAGTTCATGGAAGAGTTGGGAAAGGAACAAGCGAGTTGCAAATTGTATAGTGATAGTCAAAGTGTAATTCATTTGGCAAAGAATTCAGCCTTTTATTCAAGAACCAAACATATATATCTTAGGTACCACTTCATTAGACATGTATTGGAGGTTTAATAGTTGAAGTTGGAAAAGTTCCATACAGATAAGAACCCTACTGATATGTTAACAAAGCTAGTAACAAAGGAGAAGTTGAATCTTCATTAAACTTTTTTTGATCTTCATGATTGAACTTGAAGAGGAAGAAACAAGCTAGAGATGTTTAGAGGATGTTGTTGTATAAGTACAAGTGCAACTGTTTATCTCCAAGTGGGAGATTATTGAGTTGTGGAGCTAAAAGCTTCACTAATGAGCTAATGTAGAGGTTACTAGGCTTACACAGTAACCGGCATTGGTCAAAACCAACTGAGATTAGTTAAGGGTCGACTGGCATCAGTCAAAACCAACTGACATCAGTTAGGGGTCGGTCGGCATCGGTCATCTTCACACCGAGAACGACTTCTATGCATTTCCATCTTTTCTATTTTTAGATGAATAGATTTGAGCCTTTCATTTAAGAGGTGGATCTAATGGTGGCAAATGCATGGCTCATGAACCCTAGTGTTTTAGCATACTATATAGTAGGGTTAGATCCTCATAGCATGAACAACACAACAATTCAGTAATTGAGTTGATTATAATTGATAGAAAGAGAGAGAACTCTTGAGGGAGAATTACTGTACATCTGAGAGGTGTGAGAAGAGAGATATTTCTTCATTGTGTTTCCTTTTGGAAGAGTTTAATATAGATTGGTTGTTTCTCGTATCTCTTATTATTTGTTGTTTTTGATTTCTAGTTACTTATTACTTCTGGTTTCAATTTCATGTTTAGTTGCTTATACAAAAGTAATTAATTGTACTCTAAGATCCTAACATAATATTCATGAATTAATCTACTAATTTGTGTAAATAGATTTGTATTTTTGTCTTTTTTAAATATAGTAATAAATGAAAGAAATCTAACTTAGCTTATTCTGGATGATCCAAACTAAGACAGGGTCTAATATTGGAGGAGCAGGACTAGGAAACTATAAAAAACTAGATCCTAAGGTTCATTTTTGGATTAGACAGAACTACCAAAAGTGGGACACCCTATTACCTAGTGTTATAGTCCTTTTTTAGCTCTATTGTCAAGGTGGTCGGAGTTTTTTGGGTTCTATTCGATAGGCCTGTGTTACCCTGTTAGTGAAATATTGAATCCTAGAAGCCTGTAGAGATCACTATGCATCTATTTTTAATCTTCAAATCCCTAAGATCTCTTTGTGCTTGAACTTGAATAGAAAATTAGAAAAGATAGAGAAGGGGTTAGTGTGTAAAGGATATGCTAGATGCACTTCACACCCCATGTGTGGGAACACTGTCTACATACCAATACTCTGAGGAGGGATCAAACTAATGTAGTTCTCCCATTGAAGTGCTTGGTGTAATTATGTATGATAAATTTAACTAGATGTGAAACTAGATGTACTTTAGATGGGTAGGGACTAGTGTAAAGGTTTGAATAAGTTTGAAATGATCTTATAATGATGTATGCATAGAATAAGGAAGAGTGCTTGAGTGTACCTACTTGTATTCTTACTTTTTTCTTGTAAATGAGTGACAACCCTTATAAATAGACTTCAAATGGCCTTTTATAGGAGAATTAATGATCATGGGTTAAATGAATTAGCATTAGGCTGATAGGGAAAAGGATAATGATTCAAAATAATATGACCATTAGGACCAAAAATAGAATTGGAAAAAACACTAAAATTAGGACACCCTTGATTTTAGCACTCCTCTCCAAGTTGGGCGCTATTAAGACAGAGGGAATGAGACCTAGGAGAATAGATCTAGGCCTGAAAGAACTTCTCAGTTTTGTAAGGTTTAAGTTTAAAAGTTTGTGGATGAGTGGGAATTAGAGAAAGAATAGCCTAGAAGGGTTGTGTAAGAAATTAGAAAGACCTATGGACTGGGTGTCATTAGCCATGATTAAGCCATCCAATTTCACATTTTATATGGCTACATTTTCCCCCCCTTTATTCTAGTGATGCAACAAAGTAAAATACTGGGATAAAGGAAAGTAAAAAGGATACCTGAACTTACTTGTAAGTGAGAATCTCATGAATCTATATGATACCAGTTGTACATAGAGAGAACACGATGTGAAGTGTGAATCTACAATGAGAACATAAAGTAGATTAGTTCTTAATAGATACACTATATCTAAAATAAGAACGTACAAAAGCTGAATAAGAGGAAGAGAAAGGAACAAATACATCTCACCAAATACATGAACCAATATAAAACTTGTTGTGATGTTGAATTGTGCTGGATGATGTTGGGTATGTGTTGAATCAAGAAAAATATCACGAATGGAGATAAGAGCTCAATTATCTCGAAGGTGGCTTAAGAATGCAAAGTCTAGCCCTTTGGCTCCATTATCACCCACTAAGTGAAGTTTAACGAATCATGCATGTGTTAATAAATATTTGGATTATGTGTCCAATCACTTAGAATAAGTGGCTCAAGAATACAAAGGCTAGCCCTTTGGCTCCATTATTTCCCCATGAAGTAAAACTATAAAGTGATACTGGTATAGAATAGATGCCATATGAGATGGCTTATGGAGCCCATGAATGTTTTGAAGATCTAACAATGTGGCATGGATAATTTAAATGTATGTTGGAAACTAAGCCAATCTTGGCCATTTCAAAAGATGGAGGTTAGGATTGTATGAAAACCACTCCAAAACTGATGTACTAAGCTTGTGTGAAATCCAACTTAAGAAATCAGGTACTCAAAAAGTTAAACTTGTATGAAATTTCAACTTGAAAGTGATACCAACCATCTTTAGATGAGTAAGGCATGCAAATACTAAGAAATGCTTGTATAATAACTAAACTCAAAAATAAAAAGAATACCAATGTGACACACACATTACCTCCAATCACTGGTGTCTAGAGCATGGATTCTGATTTGGAAGTTATGCCAACTACCTAATCTAAAATTGAAAGTGAGAACCATCTTGTCATGCATGATAACCCCCTATACCTAGATTCTTTGAAAAAATTGTACTAAAACTACTAATTTTTACTGATCTAGATGTGTAAAAACTGACACTAAATTAAAATTTTTGCCTGTTTATGGAAAAATTGAGTGTTTTTCTACCTAGAGAAGAGTGCCAAAATAAGGACACCCCTATTTTTGGTGATACTATCTATTTATAATGTGATTGTCCTATGCTAAAAATGGTTATTGATCTGGTACTGTCACTCTTTGCTACTCTATTTTGACTGGTTTGACCTCTAGATTCTAAACTAGGTGATCTGATTACTATTGTTTCAACTGTTAGGAGTTTTGATTTCTGTGATAAAACCCCTATTTGTTTTCCCCTCTTCTGAAGGTAGGATTGATGAACAAGTAATGACTACACTCAGAATAAAAGAGTCATGTAAGTGTGTTAAATTGTATAGATATATGATATAGCATTGATATTTGGCAAGGTATTTCTAGATATAGAAATATTTATATTGATAGATTATTAGATCAATAGGGGTATGTCTAGATATATATAACAATGTAAAAGCATGTGGAAATTACTGAATTAGAACTAGAAATGTTAAATATTTGTTATTAGTTTATTAGTTATTAGTTGAAAGGATGTAACATGATTTCCATCATGACATCCAAGAAAGTACAAGAAATGCATAATATACATCATGGTATTACACACATTGAGAAACAAACAAGTAAGAATCAAGAAGTATACAAGGATGGCCAAGCAGCCATATAGACAAGGGACATGGGCACATGTCACCTAAACTAGAAAGTAAGCATAGAAGGCATGTTCAAATGCCACATACACATACAAGTGAAACAAACAAAGTTGGCATAGGGGCCATAGGCACATGTAAGAGTAAAAGTAAAGGGCATTGAAAAATATTCAAGTCACACATATGAATAGAAACAAAGTACTTAGGAAAATGTCCTAAGGCATAAATAGGAGACAAATAGGAATTGAAAACACAAGCTCTGCTAAGCAAGAAGAGAAAGAATGTAATAAATGGAAAGGTGCAAGCACATATAACTAATCAATGAAAAATGTGAGTATGAAAAACATGTATAGTAAAAGACTAGGTATATGTTAAGTGATACACAAGTGTTAGATACTAGTGAAATGCTGATATAGTAATATGTGTAATCTAGTAAGGAATGTACATCAACAAGATAAATAAGAGTGTGTATTGTAGAAATGACATAACCTAGATGGTGTAGTCATGTAGAAGATGCCCATAATAGATATGTATGTAGAAGTAATAATGCCCTCTAAATGGGTAGAGTGAAGCAATCAAGTAGCTGGATGTCACTGTACACACTCAAATAAAATCAAGTAAAGCATGGTGATGTAGAAAAATTGACATACAATAGTATGAAATAACAACTATAAGTCATAGCATGATAGTAGTAATGTAAATCATGGATGATGTATACAATCAAAATGTTTTTAGTATTTTGATATATTTAAATTTTTTTTGTGTATTTTGACATATTTGAATGTTTTTTTGGAAATAAGTTATGTATAGGAAAACTCAAAAAAAAAGATACTAATTGATGAGTCTCAGATGAGACTCCCTATCATGGTGTCTTGTATCAAATAACTAAATCATGCATGATCGTGAGGTATGATTGAATATCTGATATTATGAAGCTAAAATCTATGTAGATTATAACTACTATAAAATATCTAAAGTAGAAAATGAACGTAAGGTCCCCCTATATCTCTCAGAATTGGATGCAACTATAGGGTTCTTATGGACCCATCTAGAAGTAGAATAAACTCTCTAAATAGGTGATCTTTATGTATCTACATGAGACCTCAATGTTACTACTCTAGGTGTGAACATTGTAGCTAAAGTTATCTACAATCCTCAAGCTATGGAGGTGTGTGAATGCTCTGTACTAGTGATAGATCTTGAAACTATGGTCGGATATGAAGTGGAAGCTGAATAAAAACTAGAGGAGAAACTGAAACAAATGGAAGAACTAGAGATGGTGACTATAAGCTGATAGATGGATCTAAAGTGGGGAGTGGTGAATCATAGGGAACTCCACCAACTATAATAAACTGATTACTATGAATTAACTTCATGCATCTATGAGCTGTAAAAGGTAGTGCCTTAAGTTTTTTTATCCATGGTTGAGAAAGTAATATGTTAAAAACTCATGTAAGGGAATTATAGTGAATGGTGTTGTCACATATATAAGACTAAATTATAATGGAAGTACTATCTGTCCTAATGAAATTTGTATATTCCCACTAAAACCACTTATAACTATGTCTATTGAATTGATATCCATCTTTGAATAACCCAAATACTGTAGTAGTGTCAAGGAGCACATGTTAAGGTTAGAACCATTATCAATAAGTACACTACGAATAGGCTGATTATGAATATGTGCTCTGATAAAAAGTTTATGACAACCTATATTATCCTCCATAATATCATAATTTGAAAAACATATCAAAGGTCTGGATGGAACTCTGGACTCATACACACCTATCATAGCTCTCAAAGGATGTGCCTCAACTAAAAGTGCCCAGTATGTAGCTAGTGGAGGATGTGAATGGTATGTATGATGAACACCTAATGTATCCTCTTTCTCCTATTTAGAATGTTATGTAAATGGATATGAAAATATTTTCAAAGCTTTATATTGTGTTGTCTTTGACTTTGGAGCCTCAATTAAAGTGCCCAGATCAAGTAGATTGTCATCTCTCAAGGCCTATATCCTATGTCTCAAACTGATGCATTTTTGTTATGTGGTTTGGTGCCCTATAAAAATCTCAAAATTCATGTTGATCATATCCCTATGGAAGAGGCTTTGCTAGGTTAGCTTCTTGAATAGAATAGAGAAATATGATGTTGCATTCCAATAACTATTGTAAAATCCTTACTGGAGAACCTGATAAATTGATAAATGCATGATGATGAGGTGTTAATAAAACCACAAAGTAAGGGGGATCTAAAACCACATTGACTATTGGTTGATTATGATTCTTATTTTCATTGATTTTGACCTTGTATGGGACTTTTTTATTATTCTTGTTTGTTGTGTTTGAAATACTTGAGTACTTATGTTTGCCTATTGAAATTATCTTGACTTATCTTCCCTTGAGTGTATGATAGAATGCAACGAAATAAGAGAATCTTTTGAACATAATAGATTCATGAAATGATTGTAGAAAGCTCTATTTGAAGATGTCCTGTAACTTTTGATTGGCCATGAGGCTAATTAGCTTAGCTATAATATCTTTTATCTAAGAACATAATCTGTGATGGGCTCATTTGACATTTTTTTATTGTACAATTTGTGCATAAGAAACGTTATCTCCAATGTTGATACTAAAATGTGCTAGGAACATATATGCTAAAGTATTATATGTTGTGATTGACTAATTGGATAGACTATAAAACCATTGTAAATCATAATCCTTTAGGCTTCATGGAAATAACTTGGTAACTATTTAGTCATTGGGTACATAATCCAAGAATGCTACATGAAAAGCTTTCAAATGTGTCTGTAGACCACCCTTACCATCATATAGAGTGAGCTTAGGTTGAACAAAACCTAATGGTAATGGTGTAGAAGTAATGTGACATACCAATGGTGTATGTAGTAAAGCAAAAGAATATAATGCCTATGTAGGTCTAAATACACCTTGCTCAAGATGTTGCACCTTGGATTAAAGAGATCTCATCTCTTTCACAAGGGATGCCACATCAGGAGATAGGGATGTACTAGTTGTAGCCGATGGCATAGAAGATGGTTTGGGTACTATAGGGGGTTGTTAGGACATAATTACATTTGTAATGTCATTTACAACTCAGTGCTCTAAATGACTGGAAGACTCAAATTGCTTAACCTTTTTGATTTCCATGATATATTGAAAAATTAGTGTATGATCTTTAGGCTATTCCTTAAGTCTTTCTCTGAAATTTTGTGAAACCAATTATTTATTGAGGACAACTCCATTATCAATAATAGGTGGAAGTGGATCGGTAGTCTAAAGTTTTGGAATAGGAGGATTGGTTTGTATATCATCATTACTATTTTCACATTGCTCATTACCAGACTTATCTTCATGAAAATTTGTATAATCTGGATGTGTAGAATCTATAGTAGGAATCTGATTTGGTTATTTATCCATGGTATATGGTCAAGTTAAAGGAATCAAAGTAAACTTTGGAGGATTTCCACTAAGTCTTACACTTCATCTTGAGGGAAGAGATGCAAGGAACTTAGGTGGCATAATGAAAATAACTTGGATAATAGAATAAAAAATTAAATTGATATAATCTAAACAAGAAACTAGAGTATGCATAAAAAGGATATGGAGCTTCAAAACATGTAAGGTGATACTAAAAGAAGAAAAGAGGTGTGAGTATATGCAGCTAATAATTTTTTCAATAATATTTGTGCAAAATACTATGATTTTTTTAATTTTGAACTTGATTTTCTGAGTTTGATATGCAACTAAAACATAGAAACTGATTTGGGAAAAATTTGGAAAATAACTGGGAGTTTAGTTGATGCAATCTAGGGATTTGAATGAATTTTTAAAAGTAGTGTAATAATTTTTATAAATTTAGAGAAAATCTATAGAATTTAGATTGAAAAATTACTAAAAATCAAAGAATTTTTCTAAAATTAGTAATATATTTTTCCTAGGATTTGGAATGTGTTTGTATGCAATAAGGATCTAGTATGTAAAAAATAGGGTTTTAAAAAAATATAAGATAATTTTATAATTAATTTATAGATTTTTTATTTTTAAATACAAGAAATATTAGGAAATTATGGAAAAAAATAAGAGATAATTATCCCTAGGGTTTCTAGGGTTTTTGTGCTAAAATTCAAAGTTGGGTTCACCAATTTTTTTAATTTTTAGAATAATGGATTTTTATTCCTAATTAAATAAATATGTCTAATCAAAGTAAATTAGTAAATAATATACATGAATTAAGCTACTAATTTGTGTAAACAAATTTATATTTTTATCTTTTATAAATATAGTAATAAATGAGAGAAATCTAACTTAGCTTATCTTGAATGATTCAGACAGAGACAAGGTCTGATACTGGAGGAGCAAGACTCAGAAACTATTATAAACTAGATCCTGAGGATCATTTCTAGATTGGACAAGATCATTGAAAGTGGGACACCCTATTGATTGATACTATAGTCCTTTTTAGCACTATTTTCTAGGGGGTCTGAGTTTTCTGGGTTCTATTCGGTAATCTTGTGTTACTTTATCAGTGAGATATTAAAGCCTAGAAGCCTATTGATCTCATTATGTGTTTATTTCTAATCTTTAAAGCCCTAGGAACTCTTTGTTCTTGAACTTGAATGGAAACTTTGAAAAGATATGGAAGCGATTAATGTGTAAAGGATATGTTGGACACATTTCACACCCCATTTGTGGGTATGCTACCTACATACCAATACTTCGAGGAGGGATCAAGCTAATGTAGTTCTCCCATTAAATTGATTGGTAAAATTATGTATGATAAATGCAATTAGATGTGAAACTAGATTTACTTCAGATGGTTAGGGATTGGTGCAAAGGTTTGAATAAGCTTGAAATGATCTTGGATGGTTGTATGTAAAGAATAGAGAATAATGTTTGAGTGTACTTGTGTGTATTCTTGCTTCTTTCGACTAAATGAGTGTCAACCCTTCTAAATGGACTTTGAATGGATTTTTATAAGGTAATTAATGATCGTGGGTTAAATGAATTTACATTAGGCTGATAGGGAAAGGGATAATGATTCAAAAACAATATGACCATTAGGACCAAAAATAGACTTAGACAACAACACCAAAATTAGGACACATGAGGTTTTAGCACTCCTCTTCAAGTTCAGTACTATTGTCCTGAGGGAATGAGACTTGGGGGGATGGATCTGGGCCTGAAAGAGCTACTTGGGTTTGTAAGGGTTAAGTTTGGAATGTTATTGATGACTGGGAATCAATGAAAGAATATCCTAGAAGGGTTGTGTAATCAATTAGGAAGATCTATGGATTGGGTGTCATTAGCCATGCTTAAGTCATCCAATTTTAAATTTTATATGAATACATTTACCCCTATTTATTTTTGTGATGCATAAAAGTGAAATACTAGGATAAAATAAAGTAAAAAGCATACATGAACTTACTTTTAAGGGAGAAAATCATGAAGTTATGTGATGATGGATGTGCAGAGAGAGAGCACGTTGTGAAGGGTGAATCTATAATGAAAACATAGATTAGATTAGTTCATACTAGGTACACTATATCTAAAATAAGAATGTATAAATGCTAAGTAAGAGGAAGAGAAGGGAATGAATACACCTCATTGGATATGCAAACCAATACAAAATTTGTTGTGATGTTGGATTATGTTGGATGATGTTGGGTATGTGTTGAATCAAGAGTAATATTGTGAATGGAATTGAGTGTTCAATTCCCTAAAAAGTGGATCAAGAATGCAAAGGCTAACCATTTGGCTCCATCATCATCAACTAAGTGAATTTTAATGAATCATGTGTGTGTTTATTGATGTCTAGACTATGTGTCCAATCCCTTTGAATAAGTGGCTGAAGAATACAAAAGTTGGTCCTTTGGCTCCATCATTGCCTCATGAAGTGAAGCTATAAAGTGATACCAGTATAGAATAGATGTCATATGAGATGGCTAATAGATCTCATGGATGTTCTAAAAATATAATAATGTGGCATAGATAGTCTGAATGTATGCTAGAAACTAGGCCACTCTTGGCCATTTTGAAAGATGGAGGTTATGATTATATGAAAGCCACTCTGATACTGATGTACTAGGCTTGTGTGAAAGCCAACTTAGGAACTCAGGTACTCAGAAAGTTAAAATTGTATGAAAGTTTAACTTAAAAGTGATGCTAACCACCTATAGATGGAGTAAGGCATGCAACTATTGATAAATGCCTGGATAATAACTAAACTCAAAAACAAAAAGAAGACCAATGTGCCACATACATTACCCCCAATCACTAGTGTCTAAAACATGGATTTTGATCTATAAGTTATGTCAACTGCCTAATCTAAAATTGAAAGTGTGAACCATCATGCCATGCATGATAACCCATACCTTAATTCTCTAAGAAAAATATACTAAAACTACTGATTATGACTGATCTAGATGTGTAAAAACTATCTATAAACTAAATACTTTACCTATTTATATAAAATATGAGTGTTTTTCTACCTAGATAAGAGCACCAAAATGAGGACACCCCTATGTTTGGCGCTACTATCTATTTTTGGCACTATTATCCTATGTTGAAATTAGTTGTTGATCTAAAAATGTCACTATTTTTTTGTTCTATTCTAACTGATTTGACCTCTATATTTTGAATTAGGTGATTTTAATACTACTACTTCAACTGTTAGGAGCTTTGATCTCTGTGAAAAAACCCCTATTTGTTGCACCCTCTTTTAAGGGTAGGAATGATGAACTTGCAATGACCACCCTCAGAAGAAAAGAGTCTTTCAAGTGTGTTAAACTATATAGATATATGATGTAGCATTGATATTTGTCAAGATATTTATAGATATAGAAATATTTGTATTGATAGATTTTTAGATCAATAGGTATATGCCTAGATAGATATAATAATGTAAAATCATGTATAAATTACTTAACTAGAACTGGAAATGTTAGATTTTTTTATTAGTTTATTAGTTATTAGTTGTTAGTTAGAGGGATGGAGCATGACATCCATCATGGCATCTAAGAAAACAATGAAAATGAATGATATGGATCATGGCATTACGCACATTGAGAAGCAAACAAGCAATCAAGAAAACAAGTAGAAATCAAGAAGCATATAGGGATGGCCAAGGGGCCATGCAAACAAGGGACAGGGGCACATGTCACTCAAACTAGAAAGAAAATATGGAAGGCATGGTTAAATACCACATAGACATACAAGTGAAATAAACAAAGTTGGCATAGGGGCCACAGGCACATGGAAGAGTACAAGAAAACAACATTATCAAATGTCCTCAAGCACACACATGAATAGAAGCAAAAGACATTGTAAAATGTCCTAAGTCACAAATAGGAGACAAATAAGAACTGAAAATGCAATCACAAAGGCTACAATAAGAAATAAGAGAATGCATGTAATAACTAAAAAGGTACAAGCACATCTAACTAATCAAATCAAAATGTGAGAGTATGAAAAACATGTATAGTATAAGACTAGGTATATGCTAAGAGATACACAAGTGCTAGATACTAATGAAATGTTGATATAGTAATATGTGTAATCTAGTAAGGAATGTACATCAACATGATAACTTAGAGTGTGTAGTGTTGGAATGATATAACCTGTATGGTGTAGTCATATATAAAATTCCCCCAATGGGTATGTATATTGATGTGTGTCTCAAATTTATAAGTAGGAATGCCCCTTCAATGAGTAGAGTGAAGTAATCAAGTAGTTGGATGTCACTGTACACACTTAAATAAGATCAAGTGAAGCATGGTGATGTATAAATATTGACATACAATAGTATAAAACAACATCTATAAGTCATAGCATTATAGTAGTAATGTAAAACATGGATGATGCACACAATCAAAATGTTTTTGGTATTTTGATATGTTTGAATCTTTTTGTGTATTTTGACATATTTGAATGTTTTTTTGGGAAATAAGATATGTATTTTAAAACTATTAAAAAATGATACTAACTGATGAGTCTTAGATGAGACTCCCTGTCATGGTGTCTTATATCAAAAAATTAAATCATGCATGATCATGAGGCACAATTGAATGTTTGAGATTGTGAAGCTAAAATTTGTGTACATTATAACTACTCTAAAATTTTTTAAGTGGAAATTGAATGTGGGCTCTCCTTGTAAATTTTAGAAGTAGATGCAACTATAGGGTTCTTAGGGGCCCATCCATAAGTAGAATAAACTCTCTGAACAGGGGCTCTCTATGTAGCTTCATGAGACCTCAATGTTACTTCTCTAAGTGTGAACACTGTAGCTAGAAGTTGTTTAGAATATTGAAGATATGTAGGTGTGTGAGCCCTCTGTACTAGAGATGGATGTCACAACTGTGGTTGGGTCTCAAGTGGAAGTTTAACTAAAACTAGGGGAGAAACTAAAACAAGTAAAAGAATTGGAGTTGGTGACTATAAGCTAGTAGATGGCTCTGAACTGGGGAGTGGTGACTCATAGGGAACTCTACTGACTCTAATATCCTAATTATCATGAATGAACTTCATGCACCTATGAACTGTAAAAGGTATTGCCCTAGGTTTTTGAATTCATGGTCGATTAAGTAATATGTGAAAAACTCCTACACTAGGAACTATAGTGAATGGTCTTGTCACATATGTAGGACCAACCTATAGTGGAAGTACTATCTTTCCCAATGAAATATTTATATTCCCATTGAAACCCCTAATAACTGTGTATATCGGAGTGATATCCTACTCTGAATAACCCAGATGTTGTAGTAGTGTCAAGGTGCACATGTTAAGGTTGGAACTATTGTCAATAGGTAAACTACAAATAGGTTGATTATGAATATGTAATCTGATAAAAAGATCATTATAACCTTTATTATCCTCTAAAATATCCTAATCTGAGAAAGATATCGAAGGCATAACTAGAACTCTAGACTCATACACACCTATCATACCTCTCAAAGGATGTGTCTCAACTGAAGGTGCCTGGTATATAGCTGGTGGAGGATGTGAATGGTATGTATGATGAACACTTGATGTGTCCTCTTTTTCCTATTTATAATGTTGTGAAAATGGATCTAAGAATATTTTCAAAGCTTTAGCTAGTGTTGGCTTTACATTTGGAGGCTTAATTGAAGTGCCTAGATCAAGTACATTATCATATATCAAGTCTTGTATCTTATGTCTCAAAATAATGCATATATTTATTGTTTGGCTTGGTGCCTTGTGAAAATCACAAAATGCATGCTGATCATATCCCCATGGAAGAGGCTTTGTTGGGTCAACTTATCAAATAGGAGGGAGAGATATGATGTTACATTCCAATAATTGTTGTAATACGATGGCTGGAGAAACTGGTAGATTGGTGAATACATGACTAGGAGGTGATAATAAAACCACATGCTAAGGGGGCTCTCAAGCCATATTGACTATTGGTTGATTCTGATTCTTATTGTCATTAATTTGGACCTTATATGCAACTTTGATATTACTCTTATTTTTTGTGTCTCAGATACTTGAGTACTTAATTTTGCCTATTGAAATTAGATTGACTTCTCTTCCCTTGAGTGTATGACATAATTTAGTGAAGGAAGAAATTTTTTTGAACATAATAGATTTATTCAATGATGGTAGAAGGCTTTGTTTGAAGATGTCTTGTGGCTTTTGATTAGCCATATGGCTATTTGCTTAGTCTAAATAGTATTGTATCTAAGAATATAATCAATGAGGGGCTCACTTGACCTTTGTTTTTGCTTTCCAATTTGTGCATAATAAACCTTATCTCTAATGTTGATATTGAAATGTGCTATGAACATATCTACTAAAGGATTGAATATTGTGCTCGACTAATTTGTAGATTATAAAACCACTGTAAAGCATAATCCTTTAGGCTCTATAGAAATAGATGGGTATGTAGCCAGTCATTGGGTACATAATCCAAGAATGTTGCATGAAAAGCTCTCAAATGTGTCTCTAGATCACCCTTACCATCATATAGGGTGAGCTTAGGTTGAAAAAAACCTAGTGGTAAGGGTGTAGAAGTAATGTGACATACCAATGGTGTATGTAGTAAACAAAAATAATTCAATGCCTATGTAGGTATAAAAACACCTTGCTCAAGATGTTTCACCATGGATTGAAGAGATCTCATCTCTTGCACAAGGGATGCCACATCAAGAGATAGGGATGTACTAGTTGTAACTAGTAGCATATAATATGGTTAAGTTGTTATAGGGGTTTATTTAGACATAATTTCCCTTGTAATGTCATTTACAACTAGCTTCTCTAAATTACTGGAAGACTCAACTTGCTTAACCTTTTTATTTCCATGATAGATTACAAAATTAGTGTATGATCTTTAATTTGTTCCTTAAGTCTTTCTTACAAATTTTGTAAAACCAAATCTTTGTTGAGTACAACTTCATTATCAACAATAGGTGGAAGTGGGATCGGTAGTCCAATGAGGTGGAACAGGAGAATTGGTGTGTACATCATCATTGGTATTTTCATACTACTAATTATCAGAGTTATCCTCATGAAAATTTGTATAATATGGATGTGTAGAACCTATAGTATGAATCTGATTTAGTTGTTTATCCATGGTATATGGTTAAGTTGAAGTAATGTGAGTGAACTTAGGGGGATTTCCACTAAGTCTTGCACTTCATCTTGAGGGAAGAGAGGCAAGGAACTTAGGCGGCATAAGGAAACAACTTGGATAATAACAAAAAATATTAAACTGATATAATCTAAGCAAGAAACTAGAATATGCATAGAAAGAATATAGAGCTTCAAAACATGTAAGGTGATACAACAAGAACCAAAGAGGTGTGAGTATATGCAACTAAGGATTTTTTACATAATATTTCTACAAAATACTATGAACTTTTTTATTTTAAACTTGATTTTTTGAGTTTGATATGCAATTAAAATTTAGAAAATAATTTGGGAAAATACTAGAAAATAACTGAGAGTTTAGTTCATACAATCTAGGGATTTGAATGAATTTTTAAAATTAGTGTAATAATTTTTAAAAATTTATAGAATTTTACTTTAAAATTTTAAGAAAAATCAAATAATATTTATAAAATTAGCAATATATTTTTCCTAGTGTTTGGAATGTGTTTTTATGCAAGAAGGACCTAGTATGTGCAAACTAGCGCCTTAACAAAATATATGATAATTTTGCAATTAATTTCAACATTTTTTATTTTTAAATGTAGGAAAAATTAGGAAATTATGGTAAAAATTTAGAAATAATTATCCCTAGGTTTTCTAAGGTTTTTTGTACATAAATTCAAAGTAAGTTGGGTTCACCAAATGTTTTATTATTTTCATAATAATGGAGTTTTATTCCTAATTAAATAATATGTCTGAGCAAAGTAAATCAGTAAATAATATGCATGAATTAAGCTACTGATTTATGTAATAGATTTGTATTTCTGTCTACTCTAAATATAGTAATAAATGAGAGAAATCTAACTTAGCTTATTATGAATGATCTAGACTGAGATAGGGTCTGATATTGGAGGAGAAAGAGTGGGAAACTGTCAAAAACAAGATCTTGAGGTTCATTTATAGATTGGATAGGAACAGCAAAAATGGGACACCCTATTATTTGGTGTTGTAGTCATTTTTTGGTGTTGTTATCCAGGTGGTCTAAGTTTTTTGGGTTCTATTTGGTAGGCCTATGTTACCCTATTAGTGAAATATTAAAGCCTGGAAGCTTGTGAAGGTTTTTATGCATTTTTTTAATTCTTCAAAGCCCTAGAATATATTTATGCTTGAACTTCAATGGAAAGTTGTAAAAGATAGAGAAGGCATTAGTGTGTAAAATATATACTAGATGCACTTCAAACCACGTGTGTGGGAATGTTAACTATAGACCAATACTCTAAGGAGGAATCAAGCTAATGTAGTTCTCCTATTGAAGTGCTTGTTGTAATTATGTATGATAAATAAAACTAGATGTGAAACTATATGTACTTTGGATGACTAAGAACTGATGCAAAGGTTTGAATAAGCTTGAAATGATATTGGATGGTTGTATGCAGAGAATAGGGAAGAGTTCTTGAGTGTACTTGTTTATATTATTACTTCTTTCCTATAAATGAGTGCCAACCCTTCTAAATGGACTTTGAATGGCCTTTTATAGGGAAATTAATGACCATGGGTTGAATAAATTTCCACTAGGGGAATAGGGAAAAGGATAATGATTCAGAATAATATGACCATTAAGACTAAAAATAGACTTGGACAATAGTGCCAAAATTAGGACACCTTGAGTTTCAGCACTCCTCTTCAAGTTGGGTGTTGTCTTGAGGCAATGAGACCTAGGGGGATGGATCTAACCCTAAAAGAGTTGCTTAGGTTTGTAAGGGTTAAGTTTAAAAGGTTGTAGATGACTAGGAATCAGTGAAAGAATATCCTAGAAGTCTTATGTAATAAAGTAGGAAGACCTATGGATTGGGTGTCATTATCCATGCTTAAGTCATCCAATTTCACATTCTCTATGACTACATTTACACCCCCCTCCCCCCCACTTTATTCTAGTGATGCATTAAAGCAAAATATAAGGATAAATGAAATTTAAACTTATATCTAAACTTACTTGTAAGGGAGAATCTCATGAAGCTGTGTGATGATGGATGTGCATAAAGAGAGCATGTTGTGAAGTGTGAATCTATAATGGAAGCATAAAGTAGATTATTTCTTACTAGATACACTATATCTAAAATAAGAACATATAAAAGCTAAGTAAGAGGAAGAGAAGGGAATGAATACACCTCACTATATATGCAAACTAATACAAAACATGTTATGATGTTGGATTATGCTAGATAATATTAGGTATGTATTGAATCAAGAGTAATATCATGAATGGAGTAAAGTGCTCAATTCCATATAAAGTGGTTGAAGAATACAAATTCTAACCCTTTGGATCCATCATCACCAACTAAGTGAAGTTTAATAAATCATGTGTGTGCTAATTGATGTCTAGACTATGTGTCTAATCCCTATAAATAGGTGGTTAAAGAATACAAAGGCTAGCCCTTTGGCTCCATCATTGCCCCATAAAGTGAATTTATAAAGTGATACTAGTATAGAATAGATGTCATATGAGATGGCTCATGGAGCCCATGGATGTTTTGGAAATTTGACAATGTGGTATGGATAGCCTGAATGTATGTTGGAAACTAGGCCATTCTTGGCCATTTTGAAAGATGGAGGTTAGGCTTGTATGAAAGCCACTTTGAAACTGATCTACTAGAATTGTGTGAAATTCAACTTGGGAACTCAGGTACTCAAAAATTTAAACTTGTATGAAAGTTCAACTTGAAAGTGATGCCAAGTACCTACAAATGGAGTAAGGCATGTAACTACTAAAAAATTCCTAGATAATAACTTAACTCAAAATACATTTCCCCCAATTAGTGGTGTCTAGAATATGGATTCTAATCTAAAAGTTATGCCAACTACCTAATCTAAAAATTAAAGTGAGAACCATCATGCTATGCATGATAACCCCTTATACCGCAATTCTTTGAGATAATTGTACTAAAATTATTGATTTTAACTGATCTAGATGTGTAAAAACTATCTCTAAGCTAAACATTTTTCCTACTTATGGAAAATGTAAGTGTTTTTTTGCCTAGGTGAGAGCACCAAAATGAGGTCACCCCTATGTTTGGAGCTATTGTCTATTACCAACACTATTGTCCTGTGCTAAAACCAATATCTAATATAGAATTTTCACTATTTTTTTACTCTATTCTAACTGGTTTGACCTCTAGATTTTGAACTGAGTGATTTGAATGCAATTGTTTTGACTATTAGGAGCTTTGATCTCTATGACAAAAACCCCTATTTATTTCCCCCTCTTTTGAGGGTAGGAATGATGAACCTGTAATGACTACCCTTGGAAGAAAAGAGTCTTACAAGTGTGTTAAACTATATAGATATGTTATATAGCATTGATATTTGGCAAGATATTTCTAGATATAGAAATATTTGTATTGATATATTGTTAGATCCATAGGGGTATACCTAGATATATATAACAATGTAAAAGCATGTGAAAACTACTGAACTAGAACTACAAATGTTAGATATGTATTGTTAGTTTATACTTGTTATCTATTTTTTGGAGGGATGGAGCATGATGTCCATCATGGCATCCAAGAAATAAATGGAAATGCATGATATAGATTATGGCATTATGCACATTGAGAACCAAATAAGTAATCAAACAAATAAGTAAGAATCAAGAAGCATAAAGGGATGGCCAAGGGGCCATGCAAACAAGGGACATTGACACATGTCACTCAAATTGGAAAGCAAGAATAGAAAGCATTTTCAAATGCCACATACAAATACAAGTGAAATAAATAAAGTTGGCACAGGGGCCATATGCACATGGAAGAGTACAAGCAAAGGACATTAGCAAATGTCCTAGGGCACACACATGAATAGAAGCAAAGGACATTGGCAAAAGTCCTAAGGCACAAATATGAGACAAAAGGAAATGCAAATGCAATCACACAAGCTATGCTAAGAAATAAGGGAAAGCATGTAATAACTAAAAATGTACAAGCACATATAACAAATCAAATTAAAATGTGAGAGTATGCAAAACATGTATAGTACAAGACTAGGTATATGCTAAGAGATACACAAGTGCTAGATACTAATAAAGTTTTGATATAGTAATTTGTGTAATCTATTAAGGAATGTACATTAACATGATAAATTATAGTATATATTGTAGGAATGACATAACTTGTATGGTTTAGTCATGTAGAAGATGCCCCCAATGGGTATGTATATCGATGTGTGTCTTGAATGTAGAAGTAGGAATGCCCCCTCAATGGGTAGAGTGAAGTAATAAAGTAGATGGATGTCACTTCACATACTCAAAGAAGATCAATTGAAGCATGGTGATGTAGAAAAATTGACATACAATAGTATGAAATAATAATTGTATGTCCTAGCATGATAAAAGTATTATAAAGTATAGATAATGCATACAATCAAAATGTTATTAGTATTTTGATATATTTGAATTTTTTTTTATGTATTTTGACATATTTGAATTTTTTTTTGGAAATAAACTATGTACTAGAAAAGTGGGAAAAAATGATACTAATCAATGAGTCTTAGATGAGACTCCCTATCATGGTGTCTTGTATCGAATAATTAAATAGTGCATGATCATGAGGCACGATTGAATATATAAGATTGTGAAGTTGAAATATATGTACGTTGTAACTAATCTAAAATATTTGATGTTTAAATTTAATTTGGGATCCCCCTGTAACTCTGAGAAGTGGATGCAATTATAGGGTTCTTAAGGACCCATCTAGAAGTAAAAGAAAAACTCTGAACAGGTCATCTCTCTATAGCTGTATGAGACCTCAATGTTACTACTCTAGGTGTGAGCAATATAGCTAGAAGCTATCTATAATATTGAAGCTATGGAGGTATGTGAACCCTTTATACTGGTGATGGATGTTTCAACTATGGTTATATATAAAGTGGAATCTAAACTAAAACTAGAGGAGAAAATGAAACAAGTGGAAGAACTAAAGTTGGTGACTATAAACTGGTAGATAGCTTTGAAGTTGGGAGTGGTGACTCATAAGGAACTCCATCGACTATAATAACCTAATTAGCATGAAATAAATTCATGCATCTATAAACTATAGAAGGTACTACCCTAATTTTTTGAATCTATGGTCAACCAAGTAATATGTCAGAAAATCTTTCACTATGAACTATAGTGAATGGTGTTACCACATATGTAAGATCAACCTATAGTGGAAGTTCTATCTCACACAATAAACTCTATATATGTCCACTAAAACCACTAATAATTATGTCTATTAAAGTGATATCTTGCTCATAATAACCCAAATTTTGTAGTAGTGTTAAGGTGCACATGTTAAGGTTGGACCCATTGTCAATAAATACACTAGGAAAAGCTTGATTATGAATATGTGCTTTGATAAAAAGTGCATTATAACCTGTATTATCCTCCATAATCTCCTGATCTAAAAAATATATCAAAGGCTTGGCTGAAACTCTAGACTCATACACACCTATCATACCTTTCAAAGGATGTACCTCAATTGAAGGTGCCTGGTATGTAGCTACTGGAGGATGTGAATGGTATGTATGGTGAACACCTGATGTGTCCTCTTTTTCCTATTTAGAATGCTATGAAAATGGATCTAAGAAGTTTTTTAAATCTTTATCTTGTGTTGGATTTAGCTTTGGAGGCTCAATTGAAGTGCCCAAATCAAGTAGATTATCATCTATCAATTCCTATATCTTATGTCTCAAACTAATGCATCTGATTGTTGTGTGGCCTAGTACCCTATGATAATCACAAAATGCATGCTAATCATATACCCATGGAAGAGGCTTTATTGGGTCAGCTTCTTGAATAGGAGGGAGAGATATGATGTTACATTCCAATAATTGTTGTAAAGCCTTGGCTAGAGAAATTGATAGATTGGTAAATGCACAACAAAGAGGTGTTGATAAAACCACATTCTGAGGGGGATCTAAAGCCTCATTGACTATTGGTTGATTCTGATTCTTATTATCATTGATTTTGACCTTGTATGTGACTTTGCAATTACTCTTGTTTGTTGTGTATGAGATATTTGAGTAATTAAGTTTTCTTATTGAAATTAGCTTGACTTCTCTTCCCTTGAGTGTATGACACAATTAAGTGAACAAAGAGAATCTTTTGAACATAATAGATTCATGCAATGCTAGTAGAAGGCTCTATTTGAAGATGTCTTATACATGGGGCTAGTTAGCTTAGCAAGAATATTCTTGTATCTAAGAACATAATATGTGAGGTGCTCATTTGACCTTTATTTCTATTGTAGAATTCATGCATAAGAAACCTTATCTCCAATGTTGATAATGAAATGTGATAGGAACATATATGCAAAAGGATTGAAGGCTATGATCGATTAATTTGGTAGACTATAAAACCATTGTAAAGCATAATCCTTTAGGCTCCATGGAAATAGTTTGGTAAGTAGCTATTCATTGGGTGCATAATCCAAGAATGCTACATGAAAAACTCTCAAATGTGTATCTAGATCACCCTTACCGTCATATCGAGTGAGCTTGGGCTGAACAAAACCTGGTGGTAAGGTTGTAGAAGCAATATGACGTGCCAATGGTGTATGTAGTAAATCAGAAGAATCTAATGCCTGTGTAGGTATATAAATACCTTGCTCAATATGTTACACCTTGGATTAAAGAGATCTCATCTCTTATACAGGGGATGTTACATCAAGGGATAGGGATGTACTAGCTGTAACTGGTGGCATAGAAGATGGTTGGGCTGCTAGAGGGGGTTCTTGAGACATAGTTTCCCCTTTAGTGTCATTTACAACTAGGTGTTTTGAATGACTAGAAGACTCAACTTGCTTAGCCTTTTTTATTTTCATGATAGATTACAAAATTAATATATGATCTTTAGGTTGTTCCCTAAGTCTTTCTCTAAAATTTTGTAAAACCAAATCTTTGTTGAGGACAACTTTATTATCAATAATAGGAAGAAGTGGATCAGTAGTCTAATGTGGTGGAACAAGAGGATTGGTGTGTACATCATCATTGGTATTTTCATATTGCTCATTATCAGAGTTATCCTCATGAAAATTTGTATAATCTAGATGTGTAGAATCTATAGCAAGAATTTGATTTGGTTATTTATCCATGGTATATGGTTGAGTTGAAAGAATCTAAGTGAACATAGGAGGTTTGCCACTAAAGTCTTGCACTTCATCTTCAGGGAAGAGATACAAGGAACTTAGGTGGTTTAAGGAAAATAACTTGGATAATAGCAAAAAAAATTAAACTGATATAATCTAAACAAGGAACTAGAATATGCATAAAAAGGATATGGAGCTTCAAAACATGTAAGGTGATATCACAAGAAGCAAAGATGTGTGAATATATGCAACTAAGGATATTTTTAGTAATAATTTTTCAAAATTCTATGATTTTTTCTATTTTGAACTTGATTTTCTTAGTTTCATATGTAACTAAAATTTAGAAAATGATTTGGGAAAATACTAGAAAATAATTGGGAGTTTAGTTAATGAAATATAAGGATTTGAATGAATTTTTGAAATTAGGGTATTAATTTTTAAAATTTTAGAGAAAATTTGTAGAATTTTGCTTGAAAAATTTAGGAAAAATGAGAGAATATGTCTAAAATTAGAAATGTAATTTTCGTAGTTTTTGGAATGTGTTTATATGCAAGAAGGACCTAGTATGTGCAAACTAGGGTTTTAACAAAATATACGATAATTTTTAAATTACTTTGAAGATTTATAATATTTAAATGCACAAAAAATTAGGAAATTATGGAAAAAATTAGAAATAATTATCCCTAGGGTTTTTAGGGGTTTTGTGCAAAAATTCAAAGTAAGTCAGGTTCACCAAATATTTCATTATTTTCAAAATAATGGAGTTTTATTCCTAATTAAATAAGCAGGTCTGAGAAAAGTAAATCAATAAATAATATGCATGAATTAATCTACTAATTTGTGTAAATAAATTTGTATTTTTGTCTTTTCTAAATATAGTAATAAATGAGAGAAATCTAACTTAGCTTAATCTGAATGATCCAAACTAAGATAGGGTTTGATACTAAAGAAGAAGGACTGAGAAACTATCAAAAAATGGATCTTGAGGTTCATTTCTATATTAGATAGGAGTGATAAAAGTGGGACACCTTGCTCTCTGGTGTTATAGTCCTTTTTTGGTGGTATTGTCTAGGTGGTCTAAGTTTTTGACATTCTATTTGATAGGCCTACTATGTTACACTATCAATGAAATATTGAAGATTGGAAGCCTACAAAGCTTGTTGTGCATCTATTTTTAATCTTCAAATTCCTAGGAGCTCTTTGTGCTTGAACATGAATGGAAACTTTGAAAATATGGAGAAGGGGTTAGTGTGTAAAGGATATTCTAGATGCACTTCACACCCCATGTGTGTAGCACATTACCTACATACCAATACTCTAAGGAGAGATCAAGTTAATGTAGTTCTCCCATTGAAGTGTTTGGTGAAATTGTGTATGATAAATGCAACTAGATATGAAACTGGATGTATTATGGATGGTTAGGAACTAGTACAAAGGTTTGAATAAGCTTGAACTGATCTTAGAAGGATGTATGTAGAGAATAGGAAAGATTTATTGAGTGTACTTGCTTATATTCTTGATTATTTCTTGTAAATGAGTGTCAACACTTCTAAATGGACTTTGAATGGCCTTTTATAGGGGAATTAATGATCATGGGTTAAATTAATTCACATTAGGCTCATAGGGAAAAGAATAATGATTCAAAATAATATGACCATTAGGACCAAACATAGACTTGACAACAATGCCAAAATTAGGACACCGTAGATTTTAGTGCTCCTATCCAAGTTAGGCACTATTGTAATGAGGGAATGAGACCTAGGGGAATGGATATAGGCTTGAGAGAGCTACTCAAATTTATAAGGGTTAAGTTTTTAAGGTTGTGGATGACTAGGAATCTATGAAAGAATAGCCTAGAAGGGTTGTGTAAGCAAGTAGGAAGACCTATGGATTAGGTGTCATTAGCCATGCTTAAGTCATCCAGTTTCATATTTTATATCACTATAGATTTTTAATCATAGTAAATTCCAATGCTTAGGTTGACTAAGACACATTAGTTCGCAAGGAAGATACATGCTATATAATTGAACTAATTCTACAAGAGAGCTTATCATTTTACAATGCTAAGTATATAAACAATAACGATAAATCCTTAGATCCAAGACCCTTTATTTCCTCTTATATTTAGTCTAGGTGAAAAGTTTGACATTCCATATTTATTTTTTATTTACATGAATGTTTTTAAATTTGAAAAATATAAACATAACTGATATTCAAACACTACAAAATCTATTTGAGATCATTATAATTTTATCAGTCCATCTACTTTACATGATGTCTCTACTTATTCCATGTCAGTCCTTTGTTAGTGTGATCACCTTATTTTTTGTGCACTATCTACTAGCTACTCGAAACATTGTATCTATTCCCATCAGATCTTTGTGAGATATGTGTCATCCTTGTGCAATCATCTTCTATCCTACCATTCAACTAATCAAGCTAAACATCTACACATATTCTCTAATGTGACCTATGATAATGAAATTAGAATTAAATTGGTCAGATATACTTAGGCTAATAGTGAGTTTTTTGAGTCAATATAACTTCTATAATTCACTCAATAGTACTCAAAGCTATGGTTAGTCATTTGCACAACCTAATTTCCATGATAGTTGAGCACTTCACATTGCATTTATTTGTCATGGGAGCCATTTGATGATCATAATTAGACATCTAAGTAAAAATCTAAATCATTTGTTTTTAGATATTATTATTGGAAAATTAGAGTCACAATATAAAAAGTATTTTAGTATTGTGTATGTTATAGTTAAGAGTGTGTTGGGGTATTTTATTAGGCTATTATTAAAATGCCTTTAGTTATTAAACAACTAGAAATTCATTTTTAATTCATTTGAGTTTTAGACAAAGACTAAAGTATGTGTTTTCATTTTTTGGTATGTCATCAACATTAGGGTCAAGTCAAGTATGTCAAAAAAATGAGTCAAAATTTAAAAGTCATTTTTATGTCAATAAAAGATGTCAAGTCAATAGTTGAGTCATCACTATCAAAAATTGTGTGTCATCATATTGTCAATGTCAAAATTAATTATTTGTACAAGGATGAATTATCACTTATATGTGACATCCTGAGTCATACATCCAAACTATGAGGGTGATTTCTCCTCAAAACATTCATGAGTCTAGGATGTATTAACATTTTTTCTAAGTGAGAAGATTCTCTTACTATAGGATGGAGGAAATAGAGGCTGGAGGTTTTAGAGCCTCTCTTCAGTCACCAATGATGGGGCCCAAATGATTTGGCAAGATATTATGAGTGTTATTGAATCAGAATAGAAGATAATTCCTATTCACATGAGTGGTGTGATTTTTTCATATTTTTTACTACATGAAGTACATTTTTATATGTAATTATGCAATTCCAACCATAATTCCTTGATGTGAAAACATAGAAAAATGATAATAAGCACCAATGTAAGTCAGTTCATGGATCTTGAAAAGGTTTGTGGTAGATCCATAAAACCATCTGAGATGGACAGTTGATGAGGTTCCTCTTCATGTAAAGGTTTGTTCTAAACCTATTTAAAACCATGGATAGAGTGAACCTTTCTTTGTATCAAGGTCATGAGCCACATAGGGCATGCCACAAGGGTGAGAGTGTGAATATTTTTGCACCATGCAAAAATTGAGGGGAATGTTAGGAATTAGTTTATTACATTAAATTTTACATTGGATATTTATCAAGAGGTAAATATTACATTTTGTGAGTTTGGATATTTACCAAGAGGTAAATATAATGTTGTGTGAGTTTTTATATATGGGTATATTATATTTGATAGACATAATATTTTTACAATAATATTATGAAGATAGAATATTTGTTATATTGAATATACATAGTGTTTGAGGAGATATTGTGGGAGATTGTGGTGGAGATATGATCTCCCCAATTATAAGAAATAATTTTGCTATACAATTGTAACACTCTTATGGATTTGAAACTATGTGTGAATAATATATATTATTAGTGTGATTAAATACTTTCTATATTCATCTATTTTAATCTATATTAATTTGATCATATTTGAACTAGTTAAATTACTGATCATTTATACAATCATATTCAAGAGTGAACATATGAAAAGTGACTCTCCACCTTCCTCAATAATTTTCAACATTCAAAGAGGTTTCATAGGTCCAAAAATGTCAAAATACTTAGTTTCCACTTCATCGAGTCCTTTGGCATCTTTATAAAGGTCATGTGTGAATGCTTGTTTTGTACAAAATATGGAGAAATCGATCTTAATATTTTTACCAGGCATAGGGAACTCAATGGAATCATTATTAATGTCATTGGTCATTGGGTCAATATCCTATTCTCTATAAACAAATGTTAAGAAATTTAACTACCTAGAGAACACTCTAAACCCCACCACATTGACTTTTGGGAAATCTTGTTGAACATATGGACTCATTATTTTAGAATAAATGTTATATGATATTTAAAAGGATATGAGGGGTCCTCTAGTGTTATCATGATAATTCATCTAGTTTATGAAAATGTAGGGACCTTCATGTTTCTTCAGGTTATAGGTTTGTGTAACATCCCCACAGGGATTTCATAGAATAAAGCAGTAAATTTTTTTAAATATTTAGACAACACTTATTATTTCAATAGATTACGCAATGATAATATAATTAGTGAACATAACATACTATTGAATTATATTAAACATAAGTAAACATGTATCAATAATAGTTACTGATCACTAGCATCCTAAGTACCATGACATAACTATAGAAGGAAAGTAATTATATTAAAATACAATCATGATTGGTAAAATAATATATCCACTACTATCAATGTATAATAATAAATCAATTACATTTCCAACATGCATTATGCCTCAGCATAAAGACAATAATGGATATAATGCTCCACAGAGCTTGAGTCACTCTAACTCCTATATCTCTGATAATATCAAGCGTAATCATCAAATAAACACTAAAATGGGGAAGGAGAGTATCATTTGGGCACTTTTCTACACCAACCATAAAACATTGATCCCCCACATAATCCCCCAAATAGGGAATGGCCCTCCTTTCATGGATGGGTAGATAGTGATGATGTAGGAATCCAAAGAGACATGCTAGCACCCATGTGATATAAGACTTATACTATATGATGTGTACCATAAATAAATATGTTATAAAATGATATCACACAAGCATGTAAATCAAACATATGAAATGAAAATCTTTATCTAAACATTACTTTGGCCAAATTTTTCAAATAGCTATTGATATCTATGATCAATCAAATTCATACACACCACTTGATCAGATTACCTTCATCTAGCATTGATGGTGCTGAGTAAGACAATGAAATACATCTCACTTCTTAGTTAGTATCATCAGTGTGATATCTAGTCAACATTATTATAACCAATAGGTTCATGTAATTATTTCTACTAGCAAGTAAAAACACATGCTAATTATTGAAATAATGATTATATATAATGTTTTCATAAAATATTTCACCTTCAATGAGGTTTTTAAATCCTAATCTAATATTTTGGAAACATTGGAATACCTCTAGGAATGTGGCTTGCCTAGAGTACAGGTAGACCTCTAGGTTTAAGGGTTGGATGCCTAAATTTACCTTGAAGTGCTTATCACCTACACTAATTGATTGCTTGTGGGAAAAGGGGGGTATAAATATGAATGCAAGGAAACTACTCTAAGGAGGTGATAGACCATAATTATTTTCATAAGATCATCATACTTATTTCACTAAGAAACAAAACCTACAAACTAGCTTCAAAGTCTTAAGATGTTCTAACATCAATATTTTAATATAAAGGTGATATGCGTGAGATAACTCATGTTAAGTGGACCATAGGGTAGAATGAATACCCTAAGGACACTTTCACACTTTAAGGGATCCTAACACACTAACTACACTTTATATGACCTGTTAGAATGAGAACTTCTTGCACTAGACATGAAAGGACAAGGATAGAAGATTATCACTAAAACTCACCATTAATCACTTTGAACACTTAGAAAAGATGTTTAAGAAATCAAAAAAAAAAATTATTATTCAAAGGAAAAATACAACAATAAACTAGAATGGCTTTGCCATATATGGTGTCGAATTAGATACAAGAGCCAAAATGGCTAGTAATTATAGAATGTGAGAGAAGAGAGAGAAGAATGAAGTTCAAAAGTCAAAAGAATAGGTGTAAAAATAAGATATGGATTTATGTTTATAGTATAATTAAGTATGAGTTAGACCATTTAAGTACTCTTTGGAAAAAATTCTCTCCAAGGCATTAAACTCTTCAATTCTAATGTAGGACTCTTCAACTAGCTCCTTGAAAACTTCCTTCATCATTTACTTCTCTTGAGCACTCCACAAGAGACTAGGAATAGATGAAAATATTTCAATATGTGGGATTTATAAATAATATCCAAAATGAATTATATGTGTCCCTAATCATTAATATTCTTTTGGATATGTGTTCTCACTATTTGCAGTCATAAGCACCCTTCTTTCACTCATCCTACACACTTGGCACCAAAGTGGTATTTAGTTTCTTTAAAAAATACATATAGATGATGGTATGACTCTTTCCAAGAGTCCTAATATCCTTATATACATCAATTATACCTTCAAATGAAACCCAATTGAAGTTGTCACCTTCTAACTTGATGATCACTCTCTATTCACTATGCCAGTTTAGACTAGCTAAAGTGAACATGTTACTATAGATAGTTGTGATATATTTTTAGGAAATAAATGGATATGAGGAGTTATTTTATATCTAATTATATCTCCCAAATTTATCCTCATATTTTGAAACTCTTTTGTACCTTCAAAACATCAAAAACTATTAAGAAAACTAGTTTTATACCCTATTCATATAAATAATGTAGAATTCAATTTGATGGGAGAGAGCCTTGGGGTTTCCTATATAGGTTCAAAACATTTACCTAAACAAGATAGATAATTTTTATTAATTTACTTCAACTTCTTCCTAATTGGGTCATTAACAAGGGTTTTGGGGGGTTTTAGGTTTAAACTCTAAGGATTGTTCAGAAATGTTTGACATCTAATCTTCCAAAAAAAATCACTAAAACATTTTTAAGGACCCTTTCCAACATATAATATCTCCTTTATGTCCCATTATAAACATTAATATTATTATGAGCTTCTAAATTTGCCTTCTTAAGCTCTTATTTGCTTTATATGCACCCAGTCATGTTTTTGATCCAAGAAATGATCTCTTTGTGGCCTCCCCTGCAAATCAAAGGTTTTGAATCACCTTATAACCCCCCATAACGTTTCATGAATTTATTTCAATGTTAATTTCGTTCTATAAATGAAATTGGATCCCTTTTAGTCATTAGGCCTAGTCTAGGCCTAGTGGACTTTGATTGTGTTTAGCTCCTCACCACCACCTCTAAGTGGTTGTTCATGACTCTAAGGGATTCACTATGTTTTTCCATGTCCACATCAACTTCTTATATCTTTCCATAGTGTTCAAACAATATATACACCTTCCTCTCATCATTTTACTATAATTCTTACAGACCTTACTGCCTAGGAGTGCCCCTAGCTAGGATAGAATAGATGTCATCTCCCCTATTATCACTAGAAATTTGAATGTATGGGAGGATATAGTAGCTTATAGGGACCTCTTGTAATAAAAATTAGTGTTTTTTTATATTAATAGTAACTCCAAACATCTTAAAACCTAAGATAGACTTCTATGGAGCTCACTAACTATGCAAGGTTAGTGTGTTAATTATAGGTTGTCATGTTTAAACCTCTCCATGCTTTGTTTCCATTTGATGATCATAAAGTGATATGTTTCCATTAATATACAAGGTTCTCTCAGACATGTCAACACTTCAGACTTCACAAAACTCTTCATTATATACCTTCTACTTGGCATGCCTAGTTGGTAAGTCAACTATGCACTATGTTTTCCTTCAAAAAAGGGAATGCCTATAGGTGAATGTTATAGTGTTAGGTCTTGAATATTACCTTAAATAATTATTCACGTATTTTATGCTCCTTTCGAACTCATTTAAACTCACTTCATGCTCAAATACATGTGACAAGACCAAACTATCATGGGTTAGTATATTGTCACACTACATTTTACTAGAGGTGACCATTCTTGGAGCAAAAATGATATTGTAGATGCCTTCTAACCTTTTAGACGTATGCTACATCTCATAATCTCTCTTTAGAATATTTTAACAAACATTAATTCACAAGTGTTTGTGTTTATAGGATTTTAATCACCAAAGTTCCTCTTATGAGACTATAGGTACCTACAGTTAGGCTGTAGGTGGGTGACCTTTGTGAGGACAAGGCACACTTGTAGATGATGATATAGGTTTATATCTTGTAACTCAACCTTTCTTCAAGTTTACTTGAATAACTAGTGTCTTATCACCTCAATAGGATTACTTGACATGGTGTTATGCTCTTGTTAGGCCACCTTAGACTGTAAAGTCACTTGAAGTTCAAGGCCGTGTAGAAAACACTAAAAACATGTTGTGAAAAAATACATGAATTGGGGGCCCTCTAGCATCATTATCTATTATCCAAACCACTCACCCTCTTTTTCAAGGTGTTACTTCTTCATGAGGGATACAATATGGGGGCATTCAAATTCATAAAGACTCCATGTCACTTCATTGCACGATAGAATCAAATGTGGACAAGGCTCTATTTCAGAACTTTTAAGGTAATCGATCCCTAAGAAAAACTTCATAAATTCAACATGACTATTCAAGTCTACCTACCACTCTATAGCTCCACTATTGATTTCTAGGACATTACTCAAGTTTTCATATTCTAGTAATGTCTCCAATATGCTCAAGCTCTTCTATGATTACCTTTAGGCCTCTATGAGAGCCACTTATAGGTGTAATTGTAGGATGCAGGGTAGTGAATAGATATATGAGAAATCATGCATAGTATATAGTTCTCTAACTAGGTTTATACCTCTTATAAATAGTAAAAGTGATCCTTACAATCTTGAAGGACTTCAAAAAATTTCCAATGTCCTCATTTCAACATTCTCAGTCTCCTATAGGTGCACATCAATGGTGCAGGACTATGTATAGAACTTGAATTAGTTATCATAGTCTATAATATATCATTTCAAAATGTTATATTTATTTTATTCAAGATTCAATAACTCTCATTGACTTGGTTGTAAGTGATTACCTATAGGAAGGTCTGACTATGTTGTTTATTTGATTACAACTACCATGTGAAACCTTTTGAAACTTAGATTTACAAGGAAAGGTGATTTAAATTAAATATAAATAATGAAATAAAACATATCACATTCATTTTAAAACACTATAGGGAAGGAACCCTGTATAATTGATGATCATGTCTATAACTTAGGAATAAATATCTCAACTTGCAACTTGAGCTGTCTATCTCATCCACTCACCTTGAGGCATGAAAAAAAAGATGGAAAACATAAGATAATATTTTAATTCCTTATAGAATCAATTTCATCCACTAGTTTATACAGACTAGTTCAGACTAGGAGAAAACTAGAAGCCTATGGGGATTAATAAGCACAAAGGAGTAGTCAACTTCTAAAAATTGGTTCAGAAAGCATGGGTAACCAATATTTGAAATATTTACATAAAATGGAATAGGATTAATTTTAATAAAACCCATAAGATTAATTTTACCTTACTCTTCTCCTACTATCCATACCATGAGATAACATGTTGATCATTTCTCTATGCCAAGTGGAGTAATGGAGAAACAAAATAAGTTTGGACCATTTTTGAGTATTTCAATTCTTACCAAGTGTCAATATGAGTTCATGGAAGTGTAATATACACTATATAATCTTTAGACACATGCCACATTCCTTTAGAGGTTGTACAACTACCAAAACCTCTTCTTTTCTAACTATTTTCTTGATCTGAATTAATACCTACAATTTTTTTAGTTATTAATAACATGAATAACATTAATCTGATATGAGGGAAATTTAGGATTAATTTGGAACACTTTAACACAAATGAAAATTGTACAACCTTCATTAATGCCTCAAATATGACCTTATGTGACATAAAATGACTTAGGACTAAATTTGACTATGACCAAGGCTAGTATCATATTAAATGACAAACAATAATACCATGACACACCCTATTACATCCTAATATATCCTTATATAGTGTTTTTACTATAGGGGGTTGACCTATTTTTACTTATGGTCAAAATAGTCAACATTCTTGGTGATTTCCTAAGGGTGGTATGCTTATTATGCCAAAACCAGTAGCCTAACCATGTCCATTGGTCCATGGAGTCACCTATGCATAAGTTTTAAACTCAATTTCCTTTGAAATCAAATAAAACAAAATAAAATACACATAAAACAAGACACACCAAAGTAAACACACATGGGTTCTCAAGAACACTTATGAAACACACACACAACTGAAATAAAGACACACACCTAACCTAGTATTTACAAAACATCACTCTTGAGGTGAAAAACAACTTATCGTGATTCAACTAGGGTCATAAATGGTTCTTCTTACATCATTTATAATCCATAAAATTAACTTGTCATTGACTGTGGCAACCATCACCACAATAGGTATGTGCATTTCCACACTATCCTCATTGGCTACAACATAGTCCATCTAGACAAAGTGCTCTGCTAGCTTGATCTCTACACTATCTAGCAGGTGTTATAGGAGGAGTAAATGGGGAAAGAGGATGAGGATTTGGAATTGAGGGAGGTGGGGAGGATCCTTCACATTGACATTCATAACCATCATCATAATAGGTAGGTATGTTGTTGTACCATCCCCATTTGTTGCAGCATAATCCACCTAGACAAAGTGCTCCATCCGCTTTATCTCCAAACTATTCAAAAAGTGTAGGAGGTAGGTTGACTATAATCAAATCCAATATTTAACAAACTAACATCATAACCTTCACCATTTTTCCACTTCATTAAATTTTTTTATTGAGGATGTTATAAATTTGCTTATTTATAAGATTGAGACAGGAAATTTGTCTTCCACTTACAAATAAAATATAATATAAATCAATAGTGTTGATATTGAAATAATTTATATGGGATTCATATTTCTCATCAGGGGACCCAAACCTAGCCATTTTCCCACTTGACTCAATTTGCTTATTGAGATGCAAAAATTCATGTATTTATAGTATTGAGATATGAGATTTAAGTTCCGTTTATGGCTTACCTCTTTTAAAATGAAATATAATAAAAATCAAAACATATTCTGGGAAAGATTCATATATGTTTTACCCATTGCAAACCCAATGTCTTTTAGTAAAGCTTATTATCCTTATCCTTATACATTTCAAATGTCTTATTGGCATTTTAATAATGTTAAATACATTAATGACAATGTTGAAACCCAAAAAAGAAATGGGAAGGAGACAAATGATGATAAGAAGTAAATAAAAAAAATTAAGGAAAAACTAATAAACCGAAAATAGGTTAAAATAATAAATAAATAAAAATAAGCAAGGAAATTGAAAGAGCGGGATTTGAAATAGTAGTAATAAATACGCAGGTAGCAAGAGATAAATTAGTAGTTGCTTTAATGGTGTAAGTTATGTTAGAATGGATTGTAGGATTTTGTAAAGAGAGAGAATGTAAAATTTTAGTTGTAGCTCACACGAAATATATGACCACTGACCCCATCTTACCTTTTATTTAGGGTACAATATGTCACATCTATCAAAATAATAGAGGCTCTTAAACCTCAATGCCTTATCCTCACATCAATGACATTACATCATTGATTCGAGATACATATCAGATGTGGATCCCTATCACAATCAAATATGATCTCATGGCATCCATGTCCACCCTTCACAATAAAAAAAGGCCATTCAAAGATGCCACCCTATTGCAAGATACAAATCCCTTTGCAATGGGTGACAATCATGTAAATCCAAAAGCTACCCTGAATCTAGGTCTAATCTTTCTTACCCATAACTATACTTATTAAAATACAAAATATTTTGTTAAAGGTAGCTTATATCCTTTTTTAATTATATAATATCAAAATGGTTGTAATCCGACTTGTGAGGATGATGGTTGCTTATATTCATCCATGAATGTAAAAATCCTTCTAGATAACCAACATAGAAAGTCAAGTAGTTAAGGCCAGGATCATGTCCTAATTGATTTTCATGGCATGGATGCCACTTACTCATGACTGCTTAGCCAAATGAGCTCATTGATTTAGATGTATGCTTACTCAGCATTGTAAATTCACTATATGTTTATTTTCAAAATATGGGTAGAGATGTTGACATGCTATGTAATTGAATGATTCCATATAATAATTCAAGCATATAAAAGGTAAATAAATAAATAAATAGAAGTTTTAATAAATTCCTCCATGTACCTGTAGCTTTTCATTTTTTAGCTAGCTTGACTTTTATACATTATTTATTTATATTAATGGGGTGAACCCATTATTAAAATAAAGTTTCTAATTCAAACAAATAAAGTTTTATTTATATCCTTGAATAAATGTTAAAAAAAAAATTCTCATAGGACCATTTTCCATAAGGAAATTTTTTTTGAAAAATAATTAAGAATGGTGCATATTTTCTCAAAAACTTACATAACTAGATTATCTCACTAAATGCATATTCTACTCGATGTGTTAATTTTGAAATTGTAAAATAATTCTATGGGTATTATAATAAGAAATATAAGGATAAGTTAAGCTCCATAACATATCCTCCATTTTTATAGGTTTTCTAGATTTGGAAGCCTTGTTAGGGTTTCATAGAAGAAGAGCAATTTCCTAGATATTTATATAGAATTTCATGAAAAGGGCCTAGAATTTTGAAAACTTGAAACTAATGAACATAATAATTAAATATTATTTTGAAAATCTATCTTTTTCACATCTAATATTTCTAAAAATGGCAATAGTATTCCAACTAATAATTCACACAATAAGTGGAAAAATTCAATTTTAGTCTTTTTTAATTAATTTTTTTTGCCTCATTATCTAGACATTTTTCTCACTAATTGTTTCTATTGAGCATCTTTGTATTAGGTCTAATTTTATTATTTTAAATAATATTAGGCTTATTTTCAATGCATATAGGTAGGTATGATGTAATTTTTCTTAGTTTCTTTCATATTTATAATATTTTGGTGAACCTTCATTGTCTTGCAAGTTTTATATCATTATATGGTTATATATTGCTTCGTTGGTGATACATATGATTTTTTTGGGCTTATTTTATTTCATGATTCACCATTAGCCCCAATTTTTATATGTTTGATCTCCAACCCTTGCATAATGTATTTCCACCCTAATGGTTACATCTTGTGTTTCATAGTGTTACATTTGAAGCAAATCAAACATAGTGATCCTAAGTTCAATTTTATTACATAGTGATCATACGGTTAATTATATTACATACTTTAAGATTCAAATAGCCCTAGTTATCTTACATTTGATTTTTCTAAGAACTCAATGACCTAATCATATATTATTAATTTTGTAATGTAATATTCTTAGTTAATTAGCTCAGACACCCTTTTCTATATAAGTCCAATCCTTGAGTAATAAGCATAATTAGATAATTAGTTCAAGTGTTTATTTTTTAAAATCAACTCTTGAATATTATGGTTAGGGTTTCAAGGATAATATAATTTTAATTCTTATATATTATTGTTTTAAGGAAGGAAAAAATCCATTTATATTTTGTGATATGAGCTATACTCTCAAGTAATTTACCTCATCAAAGAGGCTCATAATATCTAAATATAATTAAGATTTGTAATTAATTATAATTTCATTGAGTACTACATTCATTTTTTCATATTCTTATGTTGTTTGGTTGATTTATCCAAGTAGGAACATAATGAGTGATATTAGATATTTTTACACAGTTGTGTTCAATAGTATATTCAATAATTTTGGGTTTTTTATGACCATCCAATATATGCCCTCACCTTGCCTAATCGATATCTTTGTGATCATAAAGTGGTTTCAAAAGATAAATTTAATAATAGTTACTAATTTCATATAAATTAGTTGTCAAATAATGAAGAGGAAGAAGTGTGTTTTCTAATAACCATTCAATTTGGATACCAAGGTTTAAGGTATAACATAACACATTTACAAAACGAAGGACCTCACTTTATAATAACATCACATTCATCATGAGAACCAAATTTTATAGGGAAATGATTTGGGGCACAAGAGTATATTCTTATTTAATTTTAAATAAAAGGATGTCAATTTGGATAATTCCATTCATTAATCATTATAAGTATGATCTACGCATATCAAATCCACCTCACACTTATACATTGATTACCTTGGTCATTTTACACATCCCCTTATATCATTTTATTTTCATGAAACATGATGGAATATTTCACATAGCGTTATGCTTCGATAAACTCTTCATAGCTCCAAACATCATGTGCCTCTCATACATCCCAAGAAAAAGGTTACATAAATAAAAATATAATGTCATGCACTCCATGTGATAGGTGTAGAGTGCATAAGTTTTAAAATTTTAACTAATGTATGTCTTAGGGTTAATGTCACTTCACTCCAAAATGTGGATGTCTAATCTCAATGTAATTCAATACAGCTCTATAACCCATGTGATATAACATTTACAAATTTTACATGACCTAAAAAATAATACTATACACAACATTGATCAATGACACAAAACCTCTAGACATACATTACAACTCAGCCTCCATATATAATCTATAGATTACACACAAACTATGTAGACACTCTATAACATGCTATGTATAACTTCTAAAACACAATATGCCACATCATCTATCATCATACCATGCACCTATCAATCAAGCCACATAAGCACTAGATAATGAAGACTCATACCTTGAAGCCCAAATTAATCAACTCAATTAATGGATCCTTAGCCTTCACAAAAATCTAATCCATGTATACACATTTGTAGAATTACATAATATAAATATAGTATAATGTAATCAACCATTCATATTTCTCAATAGTATGTCATTTATAAAATAAAATTATTAATATATTTTTTAATAGATCCATTACTTTATCTATTCTTCATCTTATTCAATGTTAGCATAGGTCCTTAGAACATGCCACTAATACATTTTAATAAGTTAGTATATATGGTTACAATAGAACTTGTAAGATATTTAATTATTCATTTAATACTTAGGTGATTGATTATGTTATCATACAAATTTATTTACTTAGTTTACTTTGTTTAGATGATTAAAAAGTAGGTGGTGCTCAAATTAACCATTTCACACAAAACCTTAAACCAAACAAAAGCTTATGAGTTTTAATCATAGTAAATTCCAGTGCTTAGGATGACTATGACACATTGGTTCTCAAGGAAGGTATATCCTGTAAAATAGAGCTAATTCTACAAGAGAGATTTTGTTTTTACAATGCCAAGTATATAATAAATAACCATAAATATTTGTAGCCATGACCCTTTATTTCCTATTATAATTAATCTAGGGAAAAAGTTTAACTTTTCATATGTATTTTTTATTTACATGAATGTTTCCAAATATGAATATAACTGGCACTAAAACACTATATAATATATCTGAGATCATTGGAATCTTATGAATCCATCTACCTTATTGACATCTATATTTATTCCATACCAGTCCTTTCCTAGTGTGATAACCTTCTTTTGTGTACACCATTTACTCAAAATATTGTAGCTATTCCCATCAGATCTTCATGAGACATGTACCATCCTTGTGTAGCCATATTCCACCCTACTATGCAACTAATCAAGCTAAATGTGTATATATATTATCTAATGTGATATCTGATAAGGAGACTATAAGTAAATAAGGTAAATATACTTAAGTTGATAATGAGTTTCTTGAGTATGTATAACTTCTATGAGTCACCCAATGGTATTCAAACATGGGGGTACTCGTTTACACAACCTAATTTTACATGATAGATGAGCACTTCACATTGAATTTATTCATCATGGGAGCCATTTCATCATTAGATTCAATCATCTGAATAAATATCAAATGCCTGTGTTATCAGATATAGTTATTGGAAAATTAGAGTCACAATACAAAAGGTATTTCGCTATTTTGTATGTCATAGATAAGAGTGTGTTGAGATATTTTTATTAGGTTATTATTAAAATTAATTTAGTTATTAAATAGTCATAAATTAATTTTTAATTCATTTGAGTTTCAAATAAAGAGTAAAGTATGTGTGTTCATTTTTTTTGTTATGTCATCAACATTAGGTCAAGTTAAGTATGTCAAAAATGAGTCGAAAGTTAAAAGTCATTTTTGCATCAATAAAAGATGTCAAGTGAATAGTTGAGTCATCACTATCAAAAATCATGTGTCACAATATTGTCAAAGTCAAAATTAATTATTTATATAAGGATGAATTATTGATATCTTTGTGTTTCCTACTTATTTGATAGCCACTAGCACTAACATACCCATCATGCTACAATCCATGGGTGGTTTCACCTTACCCAAAGCGTATGACATTACCATTAAATCTAATAATGGACAAATACAAGATATGAATTTTCTTCCAAAAGTGTATATTCCTTATTTCCAAATACTTCTATTTTTATTTCAAATGTTGACAAAGTTCCTGACGCCAACACGAAATCTATAACTATCCCTAAGAAGGCAGATGATGCCATGGATAAAGATAAAAGCATTAAGTTCTTAGAAGCTTAAATTAGGAAAGAAATAATGAAACATGGTGTAAATCACAACCCTTACCCTTATCATCAATAATATGTTTAACAATATGGGCAAGGGAGAGATCAAGGGCAACCCAATTTCAATAGGCTTACCAATGCATACAATCCTACTTCAACCTCCAATACAAGAGTAATGGTACCCATATATAATAATATAATCTAAGGAGAGGAATGGACATAAGTTTAATTATTGGATGTAAATTAAGGTGGAAATAAATATCTAGTTTCTCCAAGAGGAGTCACTCCTCAACTATCAATAGGAGATGAAGTTCTCATGTAAGCAAGTGAAGGGTGGAGGCCTCAAAGAGCAAGTTTCACAAACTTCCTAGTTTATGTTCTCAACCAAAATAATTCAATTTAAAAAAATAATAGAGATAAAATTAAAGTTATAAGAGATGATAATGGTGTACCTACAAGAAAAAACAATACTCCTATAAGGAAACAAATCATGACTACAAGCATTACAATCCCTAACACTCCTGCACCTCCTTCAAATCAGAATGTTGGAAGCCCTACTCAAAATGTTCCAATACCCAAAAATCTAACCACTTTTTTTCCTCAAAGGACTCAAGAAAAATTAAACACGTTTGCTCTAAACCTTATGGATTAATTTAAGAATTCTAAGGCATCTATATCCCTTTGGGATGTCCTTCATATACCTAGCCAAAAAGAACTCTTGAAAAATCAGTTGTCCACTATCCATGATATTCCTCCATCATCAAGACATAGTATTAATAATGTTTCTCTTGCCAATGCTCCTAATAAAAGTGTGTAACCCTCTCCCAAATCTATGAAGCCTCCAACCTTCTACCTCACTTTCATTATGGGGGATAACTTTGTTCATAACTGCATAGTTGATAGTGGAGCTAACACATCAGTGATGCCAAAGGTTATAGCTGACAAATTAGGTATAAAGTATGAAAAACATAGTAAAAGGTTGATTAAATTATATGGGAAAACATTAAGTTTAGTGGGATTTATCAAAGGGTTGAAGGTTTTCTTGCATGATTTCCTAGTTTCCCCATCCTCCAAGACATTGTGGTTATTGACTTGTCTGCCCACTTTGCTATCAGCCTTTGAAAGGATTTCACAACCAAGATAGGAGGCTACCTCTCAACTAATTGGTCCTTATTTACATTTAAGATAAGTTATGGAACAAAAATAACCATTACGACTCAATCACTTTCTATATTTCACCTTTAATCCTATGTTAAAACTAGTTCCAATTTGAATTGTGTCATCAATGATAAAGAGGAGTCCATTATGGATGATGGTGCTTCTTCCAATATTGAGGGAATTTATTATTTATTTCTAGATGAGTATGGTGTAGACTCTTATGTTCATGATCCATACACCTATTTTGAGAAAACTCACATTGGTACCTATATCATCGATGATGGAGCATATGAGCAATTTTAGTTAAGCATTGAGCATTCCATTTCACAAGCTAGTGAAGGTAATTATTTGATTCATGTGTATGATGATGATATTCTAAAAGGCATGATGGATCAATATGGTGAGAAAAATAATTTATTTCTTCTTTCACTTGATGAAGGATCCATTTAAGATGACATTCATGAGTAAGAAGATGACTTATGGCAAAGTTTTAATGCCATAAATCAAGAGTTTGATCAGTTGGGTAAGAATACTTCTCCTCCAAATAATTACATATCTGATATCAAATTGGTTGATGAGCCTAACAAGTTGTTTATTGAGTTTTTGATCAAAATTCAATTTTATTGTCATGTTATGAATAAAAATGAGTAATAATCTATGATCCAATAATCTACAATCTTGAAGTGACCTAGTGAAGCTACTATCAAAGAGGTTATAGCTATAGAGGAGTTTCATGAATCTAAGACATATGTGTTTATGTTTGAGGGGAATTCAACACCTTAACCTATGTTTGAACCATTTACAAAGGTGTTGGATCATAATGAAGACAAGCTTAATGATCCCATATATCAAGTATATCATGCTAAAGAGGAAGGTAAGATTGAGACAGTTATCATGCTTCCTAACATTTAGTTTGAGAGGTGAAAATTAGATGTGGCAAGAGTCAAGAAGTTTGTAAGTTCAAACAAGATTATTAGATGTCAAAATAAAACATCTTTGAAGGTCCAAATTAGTCCACATTCAGATAGAATAATATCCAAGGAGGGTAAGTCTTTTTACCATCAACATGATCAAGTGTTTGATGATGAGCATGCCTCACATAATAGGTTGCCTTCATGGAGAAGAAATAATGTAAGAGGAACCATATTTGACCCTGATTGAAGCATGGTGAGTTGTTATTCACCTCAAATATGAGGTCTTATTAATATTAGGATAGGTTTATATCTTGGTTTCAGTTGTGTGTGTGTTATATAAGTGTTCTTGAAAACACGTGTGTTTCCTTTGGTGTGTCTTGTCTTGTGTGTCTTTTCTTGTGTTTGGTATGGTTTAAAATTCAATTTAGTGTTAAACTTATGCATGATTTACTCAGTATCCCAATGGATAGGAGTAATCTACTTACCTTTAGCATAACTAAATTTCCACTCCTAAGACATCACCAAGAATGTTGATTATTTTTATGACAAGTCAAAATAAGTCAACTCCATATAGTTGAAAACTTATATAGGGGCCTATTATGGTCAAAATGTGTTCCATGGTCCAAGATAGGGGTCATTTAATGTGTCATCACCTTGGTCATATTCATATTTAGTCTTATGTCATTTTAGGGATCATTTTTGAGCCATTTATGAGGTTTTTATGATTTAGCATTAAATTCTAGTGTTTTGAAGTCTCTCTTAATGTGTATGATGTCAAAATATGTTAGTAGTCAATCTTGTAACTAGAAATTAGAAAGGGTCTATGTTGAAAACTAGAAAATAGTTGAAAAGAATAAGTTTGAGTAGTTGTACATATAACTCTAGAGTGTGTCATGTGTGGTAGTCTTCTACAGTGAGTATTCAACTCCCCTAAACTCATTTCTACACTTCATCAGTCTTGAAGATCTAAAAAATAGCTTGAATTTTTTATGTTCTTCTATCATTCCACTAGGTAGAAATGACTAATTGGTTTTGGTTTAGTATGGATAGTAGGGGTTGATTCAGGTCAAGTTCACTTGGTGGTAGATATTACTCTTAGTCTACTTCTATTTCCTGGTGAAATTTCAAGAATTGGTTGATTATACTCTATGAACCATTACTTAGAAGCCTACTACCTTTTTATGCTTACTTGTTCCCATACCCTATAGGTTTCTCTTCTATTTGCATTGATCCATACAAACCAATTGATTAAAGTCTTTCTAGATATTTTGGACATTATAATCGCATGGTTATCAACTTGTTTTTCACATGTGGAGTGAATGAGAAAATTATAATAACTTCATTCTTCTAGTGAGAGATCCTTTGTTAAGTTGTAGGCATGTTTCATCAACCACAAAGGGTTCTTATTCATATAGTGGTTTCAAATCAAGATGACATGTTATGATTCATGATTATCATGATATTATTTCCACCCCTCTTTCCAAATCTGATTTAAAAATATTTTTCATGAGAATAACATAGTTAGAGATCTAACATAGTTAGATTGCCTCATAATATCCACTTACAGGTAAGTAAAAAGAACTTTGCATAGTCAGGATTGAATGACAGATGAGGTTCAAAAGTCTTAATAAGTATTTCATGGTGGAGAGGATTAGTTTGAAGATGTCAAAAAGATCTATGATTGAATATAGAACCATATAACATGCACAATATCTATATCCTACTTTCACAGTCATGTAGTTTGTATATACACCTACAAGTGGTCCTAACAAAGGATTGGGTAAAATTAAACATTAGATGATTGAACTTGTTTGAACCTCAATTGAGGCCTAGAGTATGAAAAGTGCCTTTGAGATAGTCTAAAGGTAACATGATTGTAGGAAGACTTGAGAATCATGTTCATATGAGGGGAAAGTGACATAAGGGAAAAATTACCTTAAAATCTCCAAAATAGGGACTTTTCCTTTATTTTGATTTTTCCATGATGGAACATCTTGAGGTAAAAATGGTTTAATTGATTCCATCAAATAACCTAGGCATAAGGGAAATAATTTGATATTATAGGATGAGTTTTTGGTCCTAATAATTAATGTGGATGAATCCTCCATCTTGAACATTCTCTCACTATGAAATGATAGTGTTACCTATATTATTTTGAGTCCAAATGGCTTTACAATGCTATGAGACTTAATGGAGGTATAGTCTACATATAAATGACTTATTTATATGAAGGTGGTATTATGGAATGAATAAGATTTAAAGGAATTGGAGTTCATGGTTGTAACTCATATTAACATCCTACAAGGGCTCCTTTTGTCTTCAAAATAGGCATCTATGATTCACTGTATAATGATGGTACATTTGAAGTTGGAAGTTTGACTATTGGTTTGGACTTAGGACTAATATGAGTGTGTTTAACTATGAAGGTGAGTTCAAAGACTTCCAAGAAAACATAATTATGAAATTTAATTTACATAACATCTTATATGGGTCCTTTTATTATCAAAGTAACCACCTATAGCTAAACTATATACTAATAAGATACTAAGAGTATACAGCTTGGAGATTGGCTAGACCTATGGGTAGAGAAAAGTATAAAAACTAAGGGGAAGACTTTGATGAATTCAAATATATCCCAAACACAATTTAAAAACTATAGAATTGATGGAAACCTACATGTATAACCTCATTTTCTTGAAATATGTACCTATAATTTGCTACAATAGGCAATTTAGCCTATTCAAGTAGAGAGAAGTGTACTTTAAAAGTTATAAATTGGGATGATGAATATGTTTTAGATACCTCCAAAATGATGATATCCACCTCATGAGATCCTAAAAACAATGGAATATAACAAGGAGGGTTTCAATCTCCAACTTATAGTCAATATATAAACTTTATGCACAATCCTCATAATCTGAAAGTCTATCTTAGGAAGTTGGAGTGTTGATGACCTTTCAGGTGTTTTTAAGTGATGAAAATTGGTACTTATAGTATAGATGATCTAAATACATATCTCGTAATATTGGATTGACTAAAAATATAGTGAAAGTTACATCTATTCTATCTCAAATAGAGGGCACTCTTAGAAATGCAAAACTGCAAGCAAGAGTAAGTAGGTGATAAGGAGATGTGTTGAGAAAGCTTAGAACATTAAAATAAATGTTTGGAGAGTTATAATGAACATATATTAGGCATTTAGAGAAGTTTTAGGTCAAGAGCATAGAGTAGGCATAAATTCCAATTGGAGGGCTAATATCATTTCTAACACTAAGTGAACCCTCTAATACATTTTATCATCTTCAAGGGGGTATGAGATTATTTAGAGACAATAAATTGCAAGGAAGCAATGTAGGTTGGTCAAAATTGACATTTTCACCTCAGGGGTACCCAATCTTCACTCTCAAGCTTGAGAGGCTAATTTTATAAGCTCACACTAGTAAAACATTATTGTGTGGAGACCTAAGCACTTGGTAATAGTTGTAAGAGGTCCTAAAATTGTCTTTAGTAAAATTTATTCATAGATTTAATGTCTAATTTTTATGAAAAATCCTTAAGGTTCAAAATCACCTAAAACCATCCAAAACCCTTAAATTAGAATTGATTGGAAAGACAAATAATAACATGCATCTAGATGATCTAGTTTGGTCAAGAAAGTATTTTAATCTTGCATATAACTCCCTCAAGACCCTTCCCATTGGATTAGTTTGTACCCTATTTGTATAGATAGGGTATAGAATAGGTTTTCTTAACATATTTTGAGGGTTTTTCAAGTTTAGGAGAGCCGTGAAGGATGAAGATATTTTTTGAAGGTTAATTAGTACCTAATATCACTTTTTGTGGCAAATTATTACTTCAAATAAGCACAAAAACACCTATGCTAAGTCTTTCACTTTAGGCAGTCTATGGAAGACAATGAGAATGGAGGGTGACTATCACATGATAAACTGATAAGTTTAATTTGGATGCCTTTTAAGGTATTCCTAATGGATTTGGAGGTAAGGAGACTCTCGATAGGTGTCATAACACCCATTACATGGATTGGATTGAACAACTAATGACCATTTAGGTTCCAAATGTGAAAACAAGCATGTAAATCTAGTGATGCTAACTCTAGATGATGAGAACAATTGTCTATAAGAAGACCAATCATTAGGGACACATAAATTGCATTATTAAGCCTATTTATAACCTTTTATTCATAGTGAACATGTGTAAATTCTTCCTAGTTTGTTTTAGAGCGCTGAAGATAGGCCTGATGATGAAGGTAGTTTTCAAGAAGGTAGTTGAAGGATCCTTTGCTAGATTTTAGGAGTTTTCATGCTTGAGAGGAAAAATCATCCAAAGATAACTTTCATGATATATTTCATACTCTATTACTCTATAAAATTAAATATTCTCATGTCTTGATAAGTGGCATTATGACCTTTAATCTTCATTTCTCTCTCTCCTCTCACACACTCTATAAATACAATCCATTTTGGCTCTTGTATTCTAATTTCACACCTATTATGGAAAATAAATACTATTTTGATGTTGTATTTTACCTTTGAATAATATATGCAATCTATTTTTGAGTTCATATACTATCCTTTCAAAGTGCGTGAAGAGAAGTATAGTGAATAGTTAAGTGATTGACATCTATCCTTACTTTTTCTCAATCCATCCATGTTTGATGCAAGATATTCCTACTCTAGCAAGTCACATTAATCATTGTTAATTGTATGATTCTATTTTAAAATGTGAAAGTATCTTTAGTGTCTAAAACTGATCTATGGTTCACTTACCTTGAGTACTTTTCATGCATATGACCTCCATGTTGGAATACTAATGTTAGAAAACTCTAGGACTTTAAAGCTAGTATTATAGGTAATTTATCTTAGCACAAGAATATGATAGCATAGTGGAGATCCTTAGGGTGTATCACTCATTTATAATAGTTTAATTTAATTCATATTTATACCTCCTTTTCACATAATCAATAAGTCAGTGTAGGTGATAAACACTTAAGGATTAATCTAGGGAGCTAGCCCATAAACCTAGATGTTTACCCCTACTATAGGCATCCCATAATCCTAGAGGTATTCTAATGTTACAAAAATATTAGATTAATCCTAAAAAACCTCCTCTAGGGTGTGATATTTGGTGATAACAATATAAAATGGAGTAAAGGGAATCAATGTACTAAAAATAAGTTTTACATTGATGGTACCAATGATGAGGGAGAAGATGAGGATTTAGTGGAAGGGTTAGAAGAACCTAAGGATAAATCTAAATATTCTCAACCTACTATTTCTTGTCATGAATTTACAAGCATTAATATTCCTCAAAATTTTAAGGTGGTAGGGTTCTTAAAGAAATAGAAGGTGACTATGTTAATTGACTCTAAGAGTACACATAACTTTATCAATAGTAAGTTGGTTGCTCATTTAAATTGTTTCATTTATCAAGATCTAGACTTTTAGTTCATTATTTTAGATGGTCATATAATCAGCTATTTTGGAAAATTTCATAGTATTAATCTTTATATGGGAAATTATTTGTTAGATTCCCCTATGTTTATTATTCATATGGGAGGAGTTGACATTGTTTTGGAAGTGCAATGGCCCAATACTTTGGTCACTGATTAGATGAATTTCCAAAAATTATTCATGAGGTTCCAATAAAAAAGGACTTTTAAACTACATGGATTAAGGGCTAAATCTCCACAATTGGTTAGTTCCCACTAGATGATGAAGATTCTCAGAAAAGGTGCAAAAGCTTTTATGGAAGGCTTATTTTACATGAAGGTTCAACTGACCAAGGAGTCTACATATCTTGATTTACAAAAGGTGTTGGATGACCACTCTATAATTTTTTATGACATGCCATAATTATTTCCTTTAATTCATGCACATGATCATGCCATTAAACTCATTCTAGGAAGTACACCACCCAATATCAGACCCTAAAAGTATCCCTATGCCCGAAAGAGTGAAATTGAAAATATGGTATAAGAGATGTTGGAGTTAGGAATCATCTAACACAGTTAAATTGAATATTCCTCCCCAATGGTCATGGTGTATAAGGATGATAGTTGGATGATGTTCCTAGACTATAGAGAACTCAACAAATACACCATCAAAGATAAGTTTCTTATTCTAATAATTGATGATTTGCTAGATGAATTGCATGGTGTTATTTACTTTACCAAGTTAGATCTTCACTCTAGATATCATCATATTCTTATCTACAATGAGAAAATACCTAAAACATCATTAAGGAATCATGAAATCCATTTTTTATTTATGGTCATGCCTTTTAGCCTCACAAATACACCATCTACATTTTAGAGTTTCATGAATACTATTTTTAGCCCATTTTTGAGAAAGTTTGTATTAGTGTTTTTTGATGATATCCTCATCTACAAAAAAATTGGGAAGAACATTTGAATCATTTGAACACATGCTTTCTATTCTGAAACAACATTAGCTTTATGCCAAACCTTCCAAATGTGCTTTTGGTATCCAAGAAGTGGAGTACTTGGGTCATATTATTTCACATGGAGTGAAATTTGATCCTAAGAAAATATAAGTAATGATGGAGTGGTAGGTTCCCAAGACCCTCAATAACCTCCACATATTTCTAGGGCTAATTAGTTATTATCCTAGCTTTGTCAAAACTTACAGTAGTAATACAACCCCACTTACCTCTTTGTTAAATAAAGACTCATTCTAGTGGACTGATTCAACTACCAAGGCATTTTAATAGTTCAAAATGGTTATGTGCAGAATTCTAGTTTTGGCTACTCTTGATTTTTCAAAAGCTTTTGTTGTGAAGTGTGACAGGTCTTGATATGGCATGGGGGTTGTACTTATGCAATAAGGACTAGTATTTGAAAGTTGCCAACTTAAGGGGAAAAATAGACTCAAACCAATTTATGAGAAAGGGATGATGGCTATTCTACATGTAGTGAAGCATGGAGACTATATATGATGGGTCATCACATTCAATTAAATATTAATCATGCTAGCCTCAGATATTTTATAGAATAATGATTATCACCAAAATAACAAAAAAATGGGTGAATAAAATATCAGGTTATGATTTTGAAATAGTGTATAAAAAAGGAAAATAGAATTTGGTGGTAGATGCCCTCTCTTGGTGGGATGAATTAGTTGAGGTAGTGTTATGCACAATGACCATGTGGCATGCATATTGGCTAGAGGAAGTAAGATGAGAATGGGAGAATGATAGTGCTACCAAGGATTTGATTCATAATCTTTAGTAAGGTTCTAATGAATCTAAAAATTTTACATAGAAGGGAAATACATTATGGTATAAAGATAGATTATACATTTGTAATAATTTTCTCCTCTAACATAAAATTATTTAGGAACTTCATGCCTCTCCAGTTGGAGGACGCTCAAGAGTTTTAAAAACATATCATATAATCAAGCAAGATTTCATTTGGGAATGACTCAAAGGGTATGTTCATAAATATGTCATTGAATGCATGGTATGCCAACAAAATAAAGGTGAAACTATTAAGATCCTAGGTCTTTTACAACCTTTATCCATCCCTAACTAGTGTTGGGAAGAGGTTTGCATGGATTTTATTATGGGTTTACCAAGGTCTGAGGGTAAAATTTTATCATGGTAGTTATGGATTTACTCACCAAGTATGCTCATTTTTGTTCTTTATCACAACCATTTATTGCTAGTATAGTAGCTTATGCTTTTTCTCAATACATTTTAAAAATTGCATGGCACTCCAAAGAACATTGTAAGTGACCAAGATCCCATATTTACTAGTAATTTTTGGACAAAATTATTTTCATGTTTGGGTAACTAGTTGGCTCATAGCTCATCCTATCATACTCAATTTGATGGACAAATAGAGGTAGTCAACAAATGCCTGGATGGGTATATTCATTATTTTTCTTCTAATAAATAGGACAAATGTGATCATTGGCTACCACTTTTTGAATGGTGGTATAAAACTTTTTTTCACACTTCTTCTAAGATGTCTACCTTTGTGACATGTATGGGTATCACCCCCATCCTTAACATTAGTTTTAATAGTGCATCTTAAGGTTTGAGTTGGTGAGGAACACATTCACCATCAACAAGAGGTGTTAGTTTGTGAGAGAATTTATCAATGGCACAAAATTGAATTAAGTAGCAAGCAGATCAACACCAAAGTGAACGGCACTTTGACATAGGTGATTGGTTTTTTATGTGTTTATATCCATATAATTATATGTCTCTAAAGTAATATAAAAAGGATAACAAGCTATCACCTAAGCTTTATGGCCCTTACTAGATCTTGAAAAAAATTGGTAGTATGGATTATAATTTAGAATTACCCAGCCACTCACACACATCTAATATTTTATGTATCTTTCTTGAAAAGAATAATTAGACACAATTTTCACTCAAATTGAGTTAACTAAATTAGATGAATAAGGAAGGCCTAAATATTTCCTTCACATTTTCACTAATCAACTACACACTTGATCCATTAAGTAGTATTTGATCAAATGAAAGAACCTGCATTCTAAAGATGCAACATAGGAGGATGAAGCATTCATAAAAAAACATCCTAGTTTGATTCAAGGTTGAGGACAACATTGTTTTGAAGGGGAGGGGTATGATATGAACTTAACCTATAGTGAATCTAGGGATATGTGTGGTTAACTTGTGACTTACACATCTTCAATTTATCTTGTTACATTTATTGAAGTTCTTAGTATGGTTGGCCTATAGAATAACCATGGCTAAGTAGAGTATATATAAGAGATAATGGTTAGATTTTATCATCATATTATGAAATATATTATTATTTCATTATTATTGAGGTTTCCCCTTGAACTGGATTAGAAATAATATTCAATTATTTTTCTATTTTTTGAATTATTGTTGTGGATCTGTTTATTCTGCTCTTAATTTTGCCATATATAATTCTAGTATTACAAATCATCTAAGTAATTTCCTTACATGGTATATTTATTGAAGACTAAAGATCAAATAATTCAAAGATATTTTGAAATTATAAAATAATTTCGTATACATAGATCAAGTAGAATACATGATTAAAGATTATTCTAAACTTTAGAACACACATGACATTCATTGGCAAGAGGCTGCACTTTATACCCTAGAATAGAATGGTGTAATTTCACTATTATGAAAATGGTGCATAGTATGATTGAATAGTCATACTTTCCTCATTCATAATGGGAAGAATAAATTCTCACAACAATCTACCTATTGAATTAAGCACCCACCAAAGCTTTTGATGGTATTATGCCAAAATAAGCATGGATTGGGAGTAAGCCTTCTATTTCATATCTCCATTTTTTTGGATGTAAATCACATATGCATGTCCATAAAAATAATAGAAAATAACTAGATAATAAATCATTTTCATACATTTTTATTGGTTATAGTGAAGATTAGAAAGCATACTTCCTTGTGTATAAAAAGACTATATATATATATATATATATATATATATATATATATATATATATATATATTAGTAGGCATGTTGCATTTGATGAGAAGGGTCATTCCAATTCACTCTCGACATAATCAAGTGATAAAATCACTTAAATTATAAACATTTCAAATGTTGGTAGTGGTAATGAGGATACAAATAATGATGATATTCAACCAAGTCTTTCAACTCCACCACCCATTATTCAACATATGCCCAAGTGGTATAACAACACCATACTAGATGCCACATTGTGTGGAGTCTCAAATTCTTCCACTATAGCACCAAGGACTTGTATCATGGCTCATGTAAAGGTCAATTTGGCCCCAATGAACACAATTGTAGAATATTTGAATCCTTGATAGTTAAATAAAGCTAAAAGTGAAAACCTTAAAAAGAGATCATAGATGTTGTATACCAGTCACTAATGAATAACAAATGCATGGAATATTGTTTATATTCTACCATAGAATGACCCTATTAGTTATAAATGTATTTTTAATATCAAATATAAAGCAAAGGGTAGTATTGACAAGTACAAGGCAAGACTTTTAACAAAGGGATATGTATAAAATAAGGCATTGAGTATGAGGATACCTTTGTCCCCACAAAAAAGATAAAAAATATTAGAATGATCTTAGATATGGTTCACATTTATGAAGGAAAGTACATCAGATAGATGTTAAAAATTCCTTCCCAAATGATGATCTTAAAGAGGCAAGCTACATGACCCAATGAGAGGGTTTTGTCTCACCTAGTCAAGAAAAAAATTTGTATAGACTCATCAAATCTTTATATAGTCTCAAGTAGGCTCCCCTAAAACGGTGTACTAAAATTGATAAGCATCTCATTTAGCATAGGTTCTAGAGGATTCCATATAATCTAAATATCTACCTCAAAGATAAATGGAGGTAGGTTTAGATTGAAGTGTTATCATCAATAATGAAAAATAAATATAAATTAAATTAAATAAAGAATCCAACACTAATACAACCACTATATTTTTTCAAAAAACTTCTTTAGATGCTTTTGAAGGAACCTTGATATTTGATGCCATTTGACTAATTCAGAAACATTAATGTAAGTATTTCTCTCTAAATTCATACATTTTTCCAACTTTATTAAATTTAAAGAAAACTTTTTTATCACTCATGAAAAATTGGAAATATCAAAGAGTAAATATAAACTTCTATAATCAGTCATAAATATGTCTATAATGTTTAAGTATTTTGTACAATCTAGACAAAGTTTCATAGAAAACAAAGATGATGACTCAAATTTCATTTGAATATATTTTGTTGGATATTGATTAAACATTTACTTGACATGCCTCAGACATTGACCAATAGTATAAGTTTGACCAAAACACTAGAGGGTGAAGTTAATCATTATGTTTTGGATTATAGATGATGTCTAACCTCATATCCAAGATGTTAATATATCCAAATATGTTTGAGAAAATCTCAATAAAGTTTTTGAATCTTAGTATCAAAATACTAAACTACATCTATAAATCTAGATTCACTATCTCAAGTTAAAGATAAGAGATAATGTTAAAGTATTTATTCATCATGTTGTAGCATTTTATGCCTCTCTTCTAAAAATGGGTGATAATGTGTCAGATGACTCTCTAGTACCCATCTTCCTGAGAGCATTACCACCAGCCTATAAGATATTTGTGAAAATTCTCAATATATCAAATACAAAAGCATTTTTATAAAATTTTGTGAATATGTTGCACCAATAAAAATCCATGCACATAACACAATAAGATGAATAATAACATGAACTTGTATCACATTACAATGGTAGGAGGATCATTCAACTTTAAAAATAATCCCTAAAGAATAATAATTGGTAGAACTAATAAACAAATCTTGCTCTTAAAATGTCTATATATTATATGGAACAATAGGTCATAAATTGAAAGATTTATGGTATAATCCATTTATTGAATGCTGATCCAACAACATGAAGCCTACCCCCTAGAAATATCCACAAGGAGAGAATGAAAAAGACACATTCCACACATACTTGGAAAGTAAAGTCTTCTTCATAGCTGTAACATGCAAACATTGATAAAGATAATTTTCCTTTAGATGAGAATTATGTCTATGCTACACAAAAAATTGAGGACATCCCTCATCCATATTTAGTTTGGTATGTGGATTTTGGTGCCGCACTACACATGACAAGATCAAAGGAATTGTTCACCACTTTTGTACCTTCATCCTTTTTAGGTGGTATATATCATGGAGATGATAAATCATATAGTATCCAAGGTATAGGAGATATTTTCTTACCACTTGGTCATTGTGGATTTCAAATCATTGGTGTCTTATATGTTATAGGCTCAACCAAAATAATTATTATTTTTAAATCAATTTCTAAATCATATTCTTATGGTTGAATTTGATTAACATGATGATAAAAAATTGCATCTCATTTGATTAAGTCTCTAATCTTGAATACTATTACAAGAGCTTGTAGCTTGATGTTATCCTCAAATCCAATCAATATTAAGGTTAGGGTTATAAGGATATTATAATTTTAATGATTATATATTATCATTTTAAGGAAGGGAAAAATACATTTATATTTTGTGATATGAGCTATACTCTCAATGAAGTTACCTCATCAAAGAGGCCCATAACATATAACTATAATTAAGATTTGTATCCCCTAACATCATTTACTAACATTCATCCATGACATGGTTTTTGTTTGAAATACCATTACTTCTTCCACTTCCTCCACTCATAATGCCCTTTTAAAGAGGGGTAAAATGTATGCACCTAAAATCGCTCACTTTATTATAGTCAACTAATATTCCTATTAGTCAACACTATTTTTTCTTAACCTATTTTATTCCAATAATTTATCCTATTTCTAGCCATATATCTAATATCCCCTTCCATTAATCTACATTCACTAACCTTATTCATCCCATCTCTTTATTAATTTTCCCTAATCTCTCATTATCCTAATTTAATCTTATTTATCCATTATATGGGAATTTAAAATTCCCATAATCTCACCTACCTATAGAGAGGATTACAAAGCAAGTTAGTCAAGCATTAGTCCATAAATAATGAAAAATGCATAAAGAACTAACTAACTAAGCCTATCTATTCCTATGGGAATTACAAAGGATAGAAAGAAACAAATGAAATAAATAAACATAATAGTACCTTATAAAATGGATTTATCATACCTATGTGGCTCAAAAACATGTTCTCCATTGATCAAGCATCCCTGTCTTTGTTAAAAATGGTGGAAAGCTCCGCCAATGTCTCAAGAACACTCCATAGAACCTAGGCTCATGATTCCAAATCACTAAACTAGCCTATTAATGAATCTTGAAAAAAAAATCAATGATCAAATGCAAAGGATTGTGTAAATAATTTAATAGTATAACTTTCCAATATTCAATCTTAAAATTCATGTCCATGGCTTCTTTATTCATAGATTTTTGAGATTGGTCAGGATCAACCATGACCATCCATTTCAAGATTGAGATGTGTGGCCATAGATAATCATAATATTTGGAATTAAATCCATAATTATCTTCATCATGAATTTGGAAGAAGGGGCATTGAAGAGGCATGAAAGGCATTAACTAGGCATGTGTGATCCATAATCCTGATATTTGTGGCATTTATGGCCTAGGGATGTCTTCCCAAAAAATGATGTCACCTAATGATGTAGTTAATAGGAATCAATTTTCAAAAATAAATATTTAACAACTCTCATGAAAAATCCACTTAAAATCTTGATTTGGATTAATTATACTTAAACAAGGTTAATCAACATTTGTGCAATTATTTGAAATTTGGCTCTCAAGTAATCAAAATGGTTAGAAAGTCATATTATTGGGTCATAATTTGACTAGAGAGGAATTGGAAGGTGATGTTAGATGTGTTTGATTTGTATTCCCATTTAGGATTTTTCTAAAACTAAATAACAAAGTTAGATGATGGGTATTAATGAATTAGAAGAAAAGAGTGATCCAGAGCACTAAATGGTAAAATTGTCATTTTGACTTGAAATGATCTAATCAAAGTTAGTTGGCCCATAAAATGCATTACCCTATTTAGGGATACTTTAATCTAAAATGGCACTTGTAAGTGACAAGTTTGATCTATTTATGGCATTTAATGTATTTTGACCTAAAATGTGCATTTGAGTGTAATTTGAGTAAGATTGATAATTTCAACACAAATGGTGTTAGGAATTAGATGTCTACATTTTGCCCTTATTTGAGAAGTCATAGTGAGACATTCAAGTAAAGAAACATAATTTCAAATAAAATATTTTTCAGGAAGAAATTTTAATAGACCCATGATGCCCCCTCGAGAGGACATACTAGGATGGAAGAAAAGGATGGACTCTTGAGAAGAGAGAAAAAGTGAGAGATTAACCCATGGAATAGATCACATCTAGATGAGATAATGATTTCATACGTGATTACCATCAATGATAAAAATATAATGAGAATTATAATAGGCCTCAGAGATGGAGGGAATGGGAAATATACAATCCATAAATGTAAGTGACACTGTAAACATACCCAATTTGAGAGTACAAGCTACATGTTTACGTCATTGATCAATCCTGAGACAAGTTGAACACTAAAATATTGCCATAATAGGATTTAATGTGGAGATATTGTAATTAGAAGAAAAGAAATAATGTTATACTTTAGGAAGGGAAGCACCACTAGAACAAGGTCTCTAAAGAGAAGATAATAAGTACTCCAGTAGAGCAAATGTGATCATGATAAAATAGTTTTGCCCTAGTAGGGAAAATTTTGATCATTGATAAAGAATAAATAATGATTTTTCCCTTGTAGATCTGATTTGATTAGACATGATTCAGATGTTGTGCCCCAGTATGGGAAAATGGAAAGTAAAATAGCCCAAGGATATAACCAAAAAGATAGGTTAAAGCAAGTGGGCACAAATGTACATGTGATGGTGTAATGGCTTAGAAAGCCATACAAAACCAAGCATATGAGAATGCACAAAGTGATGACAGAGATTAAAAGAAGAATGGAGATAGCCAAGATGACCTCAATAGAAATTTATCATTACCTACATAGTTCCATAGACTCATGTTCTAACATGAACTTCAGGCCAATGTAGTTCACCCAAGCTTGGGAGAGAATGGAATGAGGAATGATGAAAAATGACCAAGAATTGATTAGACTTACAATGTATGTATAGAGATGCACATCTAAGCATAGAGAAATAAGCCTAAAATCCATGCTATGTAGAAGCTTAATTCCATATCATGAGCCTAGGTGTTGCAAAGTGCTCTTGAGAATCATTCATTAGAGCTGATGTTGACGTTAAGATGTTGAGACCTGAGCACAAATTGATTGCTATAGAAAAATATATTAGGCACTATAAGTATTAATAATTTATAATGACATAAGATTCCAATTATGTTGAGCTAGTTCAAATGTGAATATCTATAACTAAGGATAATGGTGAAATAATGACCAAAACTAGAGTTAGAATGATTTACATTTAAACAAAAAAAGCAAAGACAAAGAAAAAGATAAACATAATGAACCTAAGTTGAAATTAAGATATGATCAATCAAGACCTAAGTAGGAACAAAAATGTTTAAAAATAAAAGTCAAGAATTTATTAATGATATGAGACCAAGATATGAATAATCAAAATCCATGTGGACCATCAAGGCATTCTTAAACACAAAAGAGAAAAAAAAAATTAAATAGAAAAACTAGACACCAACAACAATCAAATAAACAAAATGGTCCAAGAACAAATTAATAACATAGGATAAAGATATAAACAATCAAGATCCATGTGAATCATCAAGATGTTCTGAAACACAAAAGAGAAGCAAAAATAAACAAGGAAAAACAAGACCAAGATGAGATAAGAAGTAAGAAAAAGAAGAAGAAATAAAAGGAGAGGTGGGAAAGCACAACAAAACACCAAGAAAACTCACAGAAACACACACAAACAAAAACCAATTTAGTGTGGTTTAAATACAAATGTTCATGCATGTGCAGTAGAGGCATTATGTTCTACCACATCATAACAAAGAACAATAACATGACAATTGTTCCCTAATTAAAGAGGAACAATTATAGAATAAATGGTGGAAGAGAAGAAAAGGAAGGGGTTGGCCGAGCTATCTCCAAATGTATAAAACAAGTGGAAATTACCTACATAGTTCCATGGATGCATGTTCCAACATGAACTTCAGGCCAAATGTAGTTCTCCCAGGAAATGGGATAGTAGAAAAATGATGATCAAACCAGCTTGATTTATCGAAGAAATAGAAGATATGACAAACAAATGAGAATGGTCTGGCAAACAAGAAACTCATGAGATGAGAAAGAATGATCTTAAAAAATGGAACATGCATGGGATAAGATGAAATGAACTGGTGTTTTTATGCTTACAAGATAGTAAGAGCATAACATGGTGGAACAAAAATGTACAAATGTATAGAAGCTAGGATAATGTTTTTATTCTTTTGTAGATCATGTTCTAATGTTTTTGGTATTTTCAAAGTATTTTTAATGTTTTTGGTGTTTTTGGGATAAAATATGCACAAGGTGGGACCATCTAGTTAAGGAGATGCATATATTGAGAGTAGAGGTTCTAATAAGATAGCTAAGCCAGCTGCAATGACCCATGCTCACAAACCGGCAAGAGTAAGGGTCTTGATAAAACAATAAGTGGAAATAAATGTTATCACCAAGATAATGTGAAACCTAAAATTAAAAAAAAAAAAGTATCAGCATTCACCTATCTATAATAGTGTAGTAATGGTCTGAAACTGATAAGATGTTTCTTTTCACTTGTCTGAAGCTACACAATACTGTCCTAGTTGAACTATTTTGTAGAAGTGCTGCTGAGGATGTTCATAATGTTCATGAGATAGAATCAAATCATAATTGGTCAAGCAATAAAAAGTGTTCAAGCTTATAACATGCCTTAGACATAATAAAGAATATGTTTCTCAAAGATAACAATCCAGAATGGGATGAAGAATATGTTTAGAGTGTCAAGGGTTCAAAGCCTTTACAATTTAGAATCATGAAAAGTGGACCAGGGTAGTATAAAATGTGTTCAAGGTAAGGTAAAAAGGTGGGATAAAATTATGATAACACAAGTTACCCCCCCAAGTCAGGGGTCTTATAGACAATGGTTCAAAGTTTTTAATGCATAGAACCTCTTAAGGTGTATGATGTTCATGGGCTCTAAATTTTTTTCACCATTAGGTTTAGCCAATAGTTTATTGTGATAATATATGGTCCTAACCAATTAGGCTGAATCTTACCTTTCTTTTTGGGTTCAACATTTGTATTCTTCTAGTTATCTTTCAAAACTAAGTCACCAATCTCAAATTCTCAAGGGAGAATGAATTTGTTGTAGTTTTTTCATAATCTATTCTGATAGGCCTGCAAATTTTCCAAGGCAGCCAAATGCTAACCATCAAGAAGCTCTAGTTCATGTAGTCATGAGGCTCTATAGTCTTCATTATCTTCAATGTGCTCTAGTGATATTCTTAATGATGGGATCTAAATCTTGACTGATATGATAACTTTAGTGCCAAATATAAGGGAGTATGGAGTAGCTCTAGTTGGGGTATGATGATTAGTTCTATAAGCCCAAAGGGCAGGTAAGAGTTGAAAGTGATAATTACAGCCATCATCATTGACAATCTTCTTTAAGATGGATAGAATGATTTTATTTGATGCCTCATCTTTTCCATTGCCTTGGGGGTTATATGGAGTGAATTTCTTGTGCTTGATCTTGAATTTTGCACAAAGAGATTTCACATCCTGGTTCACAAAGGATCTGCCATTATTGGATATAATATGGGCTAGGATGCCATATCGATAGATGATATGGTAATGAATGAATTTGGCTATTTATTTTTTGGTAACATAAGTGAGAGGAATGGCTTCAATCCACTTGGTAAAGTTTAGTTATAGTCAAAATTTGCTTATGGCCATCTAAAGATTTTAGGTTAATTTTCCTAAAGAGATCAAGACCCCATGTTGAGAATGGCCATGGTGTTATAGTTGGTTGCAATGGTAAGGAAGGTGCATGCATCAAGTTGTCATTCTCCTAACAAGGAATACACTTCTTTACATAATTGCAAGCATCTATCTCCATTTTGGGCTAATAATAGCCTATTATGAGGAGTTTCTTTGCTAGGACTACACCATTGGTATGGGCCCCACACATTCCTTCATGAACCTCCTTTAGTGTCAGCTTGGCTTCTCCCAAAGATAAATAATGAAGAAGCATTCCATCATAGCCTTTACGTTAAAGCATGTTTCCAAGGAGGATATAATGTGTTAGGTGATGAAGGAATACTATTTTTTGGTTATTGGAAATGTTGGCTAGAAATACATGACTATGGAAATATTTATAAAAAATCTTGGTACCATGGTAGCTTAGGTGAGGGATTAGGATCAATAATGGTGCATATCCTCTCTAAATCTAATAGAATATGTGTTGGTTAAAGAATATTTTCAATTAGGAACTGATACTCTTTAGCACTATCATGCATTTGAAACATGGAACCAATTATTGCCATGACATTGGCAAATCTATTGTTGACTTGTGGAACTTTATCAAACTATAGAGATTTAAAATGTATTTTGAGGTTATCAATAATTTGCTTGTAAGGATCAAGCTTATCATCCTTTGTTTGATACTGGTTAGTTGTCTTATTTATTATTATATGTTAATCTCCATAGACCTTTAAGATTTGAATAACCCACTGTATGTCAAGATAGATCCCTACAACTAATGCCTCATATTTGGCCATATTGTTTGTACATTGAAATTATATATGAAATGCTTTGGGGATAAAATAATCCTATGGCATGATCAACAATATACTAGCTCTAAACCCTTGGGATGTGAAGGATCCATCAAAATATAGCATCCACTATTCATGTTCTTGTGATGCTTGTTCTATTATCATGATATAATCATTTGGAAGGTCAAAGTTGAGAGGTTGAGTGGCTGTAAAAGGAGCTTCTGCAAGTTGGTCAGCAAGAACTTGTCCTTTGATTGCCTTTTTATTTGGTACACAATATCAAACTCACTAAGGATCATAATCCATTTATCCATGTGTTTTTGAAGAAATGCTTTAGATAAGAGGAACTTGAGAGGATCTACCTTGGTGATAACAATAGTTTTGTTATTTAGCATATAATGTCACAATTTCTGAGTGGTAAACACCATAGTTAAACATGCCTTCTCAATAGGCGTATAATTATGTTCATATTCTACCAATGTGTAGCTTAAATAATAAACAGTGTGTTCCTTACCATGATCATCATGCTAAGCCAAAATTTCCCCTAGTGCTTGTTTCATGGTTGATATATAAAGAAGCAATGGCTTTCCTTGTGTTGGAGGTCATAAGACTGGTGGATTGGCCAAGTATGTTTTAAGATTTGAAAATGCTATCTAACAATATTCATCCCAATAAAATTTTACCCCTTTCTTTAAGATATGGGTAAATGGGTGGCACTTATATACCAATTGAGAAATGAACCTGCATATAGAATGGATATTTCCTTATAGACATCACAACTACTTAAGATTGTTTGTTGGAGGCATTTTCATAATAGTGTTAACCTTTACACGGTCAATTTTGATCCCTCATTGTGATACAATGAACCCTAAAAAATATCTTGATATGACTCTAAAGACACATTTCTTAGGATTCAAGCAGACTTTATATGCATGAAACCACTCAAATATTCTTTTTAGAATGTTAGGGTGTCCATATCTTATTCTTTATTTTGATAGTATATCATCAACATAGTCCTCAATAATGTCATGAATCATGTCATGAAAAATGATAGTCATTGCACATTGGTATGTGGCTCCAACATTCTTCAAACCAAATGGCATGACTTGGTAATAGAATGTCCCCTATAGAGTAGTGAATGTAGTCTTATGCTAATCTTCAAGGGCTATCTTGATCTGATTGTAACCAAAAAATCTATCCATTAAGGATAACATCTCATACCTAGTAGTTGAGTGGATGATCATGTCAATGTTAGGCAGAGAAAAATCATCTTAGGGGCATGTTTTGTTGATATCACAAAAATTATTACAAACATGTATGCATGAGGCTTTTTTACTCACTGGTACTATGTTATAAACCCATTTAGAGTAGTCTAGTGGTCTGATAAAATTGGATCCTAAAAAATTTTCCAACTCAGCCTTAACCAAAAGGGTGATGCATGGATGCATATTTCTCAACTTTTGCTTGATTGGTTTAGCACTAAGGTTAACAACAAGGCAATGCACAACTAAATCTGAGTCCAAGCTTGGCATGTCAAATTATGCCCATGAAAATATGTCTATATAATCCTTAAGAATGGATATAATATGCTCAAGTTCTACTTCAGTAAGGGAAGCTCCAAGACAAACAATTTTGGGATCCTCATGGGTTACCAAATTCACTTATATTGTGCTCTCAATAAGGAGTATGGATCTATCTTCTAGAATTGATGGTAATATATGGTCATGATCATTTTCCTATGCTATATCTTCTTCTTGTTCATCCCAAATGTCTAAATAATATGAAGAATCAAAATATGCCTTCTCAGGTAAAGGCCAATTGGCAAAAACCTCTAGAAACTCAAGAAAAAGATGCTCAAATATTTGATTTTATTATGAAGAGATGATTGTACTAGATATGGAACTTGGGTTGGATGGGCTTTCTATGTCCTAAGGGGATGAGCAAACTTTCTCGCGTGGGAGTGCCTAAAATAGGTTTTCACTCAAAGGCTTGTCTTTTTATTTACTTTTTCTCTAATTGAAAAGTGCCTCAAAGAGGTTTTCACCTAAATATCTTGATGTTTGTTCTTTATTATGACGAATAAAGTTTTCCTACTCTCTGAAGGAGGCACAAGATTTTAATGAAAAATCAAAACCCTACTTATGATCACTAATGGGGAATGCATCTCATAGGCCCATGTATTTTGTAATTAATTCTTCATTTTGAAACTCATTGAGGCATATGACCAAATTCTTTTGATCCCAATCTATGAATTCAGGATGGCAAATACATAGGTTATAGTGAGGTTTTGCTTCAAGATGGGAAGCACCAATGGTAAATATATTCAATATGCCATTTGAGCTAAGCAAATCTAAGTCAACAAGCTCATAAAAAAGGCTATAATGAGATGTTATGTCACTATTAAGAGTCTTTTTACTAATCACTTCAGAAGAGTCACTATCAAATGACATGATGTCATCCTTTGGTGGTTTAAATCCAAGACCATGACTCTAATTGACAACTCCAGCTGATAAGGGCTCTAAAATTCCTTATGCCTGTGGGCCAAGGCCTTTCCCTATATAGTCAAGATGATCCATTATTCTATTAGGGATAAAATACTTTGGATTTTAAAAACAATCAGCAAGGCCTTTAGAAAATAATCAATCTCCCTTGATAAAAGCCTCTTGATCTTTCTTTGGTGCAATTGTAGGTACAAAACCCACAGGAGGTTTTGGTTGTTTCTTCTTTGGTTACCAAATCTGATTGGGTCTGTTACGAGTCTAGGAAATTTTAGGATTACCAAATGTTTTAGGGGATTTTGGTAATTTTTTAATATGGAGGAAATCCTTTAGATGGTATGTGGTAATGCCTACATCTTTAATAATAAACCTATTAGCCAAAGCTACAGGAAATGGATCAGCCAAAATGGAGGCTAGATCACTAGCATCTATAAAATTAGATGGAGATGGATGAGAAATGATGGCTTTGTTCTTCTTTACAATGAATTTAGAACTTGGGAAATAGTTATAATTATGAAACTCTTCTTTAATATGTTTGTAATATTGATATGGCTACTAATCAATAGGAATAGTAACCTTGATCCCATCATGGGGAAACATAAGGCATTGGTGAAGAGTAGATGGAACTACCTGTACCTCATGGATCCAAGGATAACCAAGAAGTATGTTATAAGGAAGCTCAATATCCACAATATGGAATAATGTGTGATGAGAAATAGACCCAACCATGACTGGCAACGAAATTATACCAGATGACTCCCTCTTGGCATTGTCATAAGCCTTGATTGTAATAGTTTTTGGCTAAATATCTTTATTTATGTAGCCCAATCATCATACCAATTTAAGAGATATGATGTTCAGCCTTAAACCATTATCTATAAGAACCCACTTGATCTTATGATCTATAATAATTATCTCAATGTATAGTGGGTTATTGTGGTTTGGGTTGAGGTGAACATGTCTTTTTGATCAAATGTGATTTACCAAAATGAAGACAAGTGTCCAACTAGGTTCTAAAACTGATCAAGGTTTATATCATTAGGCACAATAGACTCTTGCAAAAAAAAATTAAAGATGGTTCTATGGACATCATATGTCTGTAAGAGTTCTATTATGGAAATTTGTGCAAGGTTTTTATCTAATTAATCCATTAGACTATAAGGCCTTTGAATCATGGATTGAACTATTTTAGTTTTTATTGGAATAGTATTTAGCTTTGGGACCATTAGTACAATGTTCTCATTGGGTTTTATAGAAGAAGTGGGTGAAGGGCCTTGGATGGTAACTCATGGGCATCTAGTTTTGATTGCATAACCTAGAGTTGGTAATGAGTTATTATAATTAGAAGAGGAAGGCAAAGGGCTTTGGATGGTGAATCACAATAACTAACTGTATTGCTACAATTTTGGGTCAATGATGAGACTTTATAGTTAGAATAAAGGTGTTGTTGTTTAGGATTAGTAACTTGTGTAAATGGAATAGCAACATGATGATGCTAAATTGACATGGATTTACTAGGGGGAGAGGGTGCTGACCCTATAATGATGCATCCCATGTTATGAAGAACATGAGATTGGCTATGTGGTTCTATAATAATAGTGGCAATGTGGGTTATAGAAATGCATCCCATAGTATTATTATAGTCGTAAGGTACATTTTTATAAGCCAAATTATTAGTATGGTAATTATGATCTTGATTATGTTCATTATGATTCTAACCTTGTTGGTTTTGATTCTACCTTTGTCCTGTATTATGACCATTTTGATTGTTTCTTGGTGGTGGTGGATCATGTTTAGTAAAGGGGTCTTTATAGTTCCCATATCTTGATTTGTGTCCTGATTAGGGGCCAACTTAATTTCTAGTTCACCACTTTCAATAAAGTCCTCAATAAAATGTCATAATTGAATGCAATGATATGCACCATGACCAATAACATGATGAAAGTTACACCATTTATTCTCTTTGTTCTAATCAATTTTTTGTTGATCTTGAGGAAATGGCCTTGATATTGGCCATACAATTAAATTAGCTGTAATAAGATTTTGTAACACTATTTCAACTGATTCTCCTAACTTGATAAAGACTCTAAATTTTTTATGAAATGTCCTTCATGGAGGTTGTCTCTAAAAAGTAGGTAGTGGATTTGGGGGAGTTAATTGTACATTTTGAAGAGGCATAACCTATACCATTTGTACATGTCTTATTTCAGTCACCCCATTTCTAACCATGTTCTTATTTTTGTTAAAGCCTTTAGTCTTATCCTACATAACTATTTGAATCAATGAGTTAGTCTGATTCGATGCTTGACCTTACACAAAAATCTTAACAAGGCCCTTAGCAATAAGAGCCTTCTCAATCTTCACTACTTTACCAATAATTTAATTGAATGAGTTAACACAAGCTAACCATAGATTATTCACAACTTCAAGATGCAAATTTTATGCAAATATATCAGCCAACTATTTGTCTACCAAATTATGTTGAAAGTAGCCTGCCAATGCTCTCCACCTTTACAAATATGTAGTGAAACTTTCACCATCATGCTGTTTGGCTTTGCATAAGTCAATAATGGTTAATTCATGTTTTATGTTATATGATAAATGGTTAACAAAATTTTCTAATAAGTCATTCCAATCTACAACTAATCCCTTGGGTAGTCTAAGTAGCCAATCAAGAGCTTGTCATACTAAACTTCATGGAAATAGTCATAGTAAGTACTCACTACTATAAGCAAACTCTTGACATAAGATGAAGAATGCATGTATGTTTTTTGATGGATCTCCTTTTCCCTTGTATTGTCGAATTTGGGTGCCTCAAAATGAAGTGGAAAGGGGTTTCAGAGAATACATAAGTCAAATGAATATGGGCATATCTCATCAAATTTGTACTTTTTGACTCTATTATTCATCTCCAATCTTTGAATAATTTCCTTCATAGAATTCCATTCTTGCATGTTCATTTCATTTATGGATTGAATAAGATGTTGTTGGGGTGGAATGTGCCGCTCATTTTATTGATATTGGGGTGGGATGTGCCCCTAGTTTTCTATATATCTATAGGGAGTGTATACCATTCAATCCATGACTTGGTTCTAATTTAATCCTAGAGTTGAGAACATAGGCCATTGATTCTTGGATTGTAAAACATTCCTTGAATTTCGTTGTTTCGTACTTTGTTGATTTTGGAAATTTCTATGTTTATTTAGCAATTTTTGGGTTAGTTGAAAAGAACTAGCCAAATTATATTGAGGGATTTCCTCAATATGAACTGAATGTTTGGATTTTTGAGTTTTTAAATTAACAAGAGGTTCTTGATGATTGAATAATGTATGTTATATATCAAATAGAACACTTTTTAAGGTCTCTTATGACTTTAACTATTCATTTAGATTACCTTGATCCACTATGGCAATGTCCTCATCTAATATTTATTGCATACTTTCAACCACATTTCCTTATTATTTCAAAGCATCATTGTGAATTGAAGTGGCAACTAGGCAGTCAGTTAAGTCTACAACACGTTGATCTACATATCATTGACTTATTATCTTGATCTTAGCTAGAGGATTTGGATTTGTGGGTCAACTCTGTTTGTATTTATTTTCCTTTATTAGAGGAATAAGGTATATCTATTCATGTAAAAGCTTGCTCTTGCCATCATTATTCTCCTCCTCTAACTAAGGTGTGCAATTATTATGTAGCAAAGTCAGAATGTAGTCTAGCACCTAATTCTATTAATATAAGAAGGGTTTCATCTTGATCTTCTTGGAGCTGATATAATCATCTTCATATCCTAATATTATTGGGATATCATCAAAAATAATGGGGTTATCTTGGCCATCATAAAATTGCTCATCTTCATAACTAAGGGCATAAGAAGCGCCACTATGAGTGAACCTTTGTGTCATGTCTAAAAGAGTTATTCTATGTTGTTTGCCTAACTTTGGACCAATGTTTGGAAACCAAACAAAGTATGCTTTGGCTCTCTTTTAAACAAATAAACAAGGTACCAATGAGACTATAAGGGAGGGTAGTTTGAAACCACACATAATTTAGAAGATTTAGTTGACAAGTTTACTCAACCTTTGGTAAAGTTGAAATCATATAGATTGGAAGAGGGTAAGATAACTCAAAGATCCAAGGTGAAAACTAGCACACCAAAGCCTAGATCTTTGTGATATACATGCACTATAAAAGCTAGTTTCAACTTTGACAAGTTGACCCTAGAAGTTTAGAGGAAATCTCTCTGTATTAAGAAGAAGATAAAATGAATTAAGCAAATCAAGATGTAAAAACATACACAAATTATTAAGTATAAATCTAGGACCAAATAGGTAGCACAATGTCACCACATGATTCCATTAGGATAAAATATGTTCTAGGACTTAAAGCATGAGTGATATGCAAGATGACTTGAGTCCATCAAGATGATAATGTGATTTTGAGTCTTAATAAATTACCTTCAATCAAAATGGAAAATCTAACCCAAGTTAGAAAAATCTTAGTGCACAAATGGCAAACCCACTTTAACACACCAACCCTTAGAACTTAGAAAGGTTCAATTTTGAATGTGGATTATAAATGAAGGATTTAAACAAATTGGGTAAAAGATCTAGACTTAATTAGGTTGCATGACTGTGCCAAAATGTATGACATGACATAAAGTTTTTGATAACAATTTGAACAAGGGAAAGATGAATTTTCCAATTGGATAGCGTAATGCCTCCCTTGCTCAAGAAAATTGAGGACAATGTGTTTTGGTTAAGTTCAATGAGTTAATAAGCAATTTTAGACACAAATCAAGACCAAGTAAGATAATGACTAAAAACAAGCATCTTAAGTCTAAACTAACAAGGGATGGCAAAGTGGGGTCTACTGAACTAGCAAGGTTTTGATCATTCTAGGGGAATCAATTGCATAATGACTTTCACGTCAAACAATGCAAAAGAAAAACATAGAAAATAGGTGACCATAGCATTGGCTGGGTGTAAAAAGGTCTAGTCTTTTTTACAACCACTACATTCTACTATTTGCTCAGTGTAGGGTGATGTCTAAATGTAGATACGTCCCATGTGCAATTCCAATTAGGATCCAAATGAAGTCAATGTTGGGAGATGAAACCCTGGGTCAAAGCTTCCCTAAAGAACTCATGAGAGGTAATGACATCCCCCTCTCAAGCCAAGTTTGCTTAAAAATAATGAAAGCATGAAATTAGAAAGACATTAGGGTCATTTTCAAGGTCACCCAAACTTTGATGAGTTTTTGGGGAGTGCTTTAGATGACTTTATTTCTAAGCCTTGGACTAGGCTATTTGTAATAAGAATGCCACTTTTGATTCCAAAGGTTCCCTAAAGGGGACAAATGGAAGAACATTCACACAACATTCCTCCTTTTGCCAAACAAAATCTATTTAAACAACTATTGCAAACAAAAATTAATAAGTGTGTTCAATTTTAAACCCAAATGAAAGATTTGGTGGTGTTCATTTTACCCCTTGGTCTTAAGATTTTAAACTTTGAAAACATTCAATTAAGCATCTAAATTTTTCATTAAACTCCAAAACAAAGTTCCCAATTAATTTTTAAACATGGAAAAGGTGACCTAAACATGTTTTTAGCAAATGTCAAGCTTCATCCTATAGCAAAAATTTTAGCATGTCCTTTAGCTTTAAAGTTCTTTTTAGTTTGAAATAATGAACTTTAGAAAAAGAGCTCTCAGGTTTGTGTTTTAAGAAAACCCAGTGACTAACATCCATTATATACAACCATCGATGGTTACATTTTTCTAACCAATTTCAATTATATAACTTACATTGTTTATACTAATGTGACCATTGATAGGGATCTAATCGATGTCAGTTTTATAATACAATTGATGTTAGTCTTACTAGCTGATGTCAGTTACTATGTAAAAACCATGGCAAACAAAAATGATAAAATAAAGTTAGAAAATCAATTTGTAAGAGTTTTAAGGGTCCAAATGAATATTTTAAAGCTACAAAAAAATATTCTTCAGGTGTGAGATGCATCTTGTCCCTCCAGATGTGCCAAGATGTAGAGAGGATTACAAAGCAAGTTATTCAAACATTAGTCCATAAATAATAAAAAATGCATAAAAAACTAACTAACTAAGCCTATCTATTCCTATGGGAATTACAAAGGATATCAAAAAACAAATGAAATAAAAAAAACATCGTATTAACTTCCCAAATGGATTCACCATACCTATGTGGCTCAAAAACATGTTCTCCCTTGAATAAGCATCCTTGTCTTTGTCAACAATGGTGGCAAGCTCCTCCAATGTCTCAAAAAAACTCCATAAAACCTAGGCTCATGATTCCAAATCACTAAGCTAGCCTACCAATGAAGTTTTCAAACAAATCAATGATCAAATGCAAACGATTGTGGAAACAATTTAACATTATAAGTTTGTAATATTTAAGCTTAAAATTCATGTCTATGGCCTCTCTATTTATAGATTTTTAAGATTGGTAAGGATCAACCATGACCATCCATCTCAAGATTGAGATGTGTGGCCATGGATAATCCTAATATTTGGAATTAAATCCATAATTATCTTCATCATGACCTTGTAAACAAGGGAATTGAAGAGGCATGGGAGGCATTAACTAAGCATGTGTGACCCATAATCCTGATATTTGTGGCATTTATGGCCTAGGGATGTCTTCCAAAAAAATGATGTCACCTGATGATGTAGTTAATAGGAATTAATTTTCAAAAATAAATATTCAACAAATCTCATGGAAAATCCACTTCAGCTCTTGATTTGGATTAATTTTCCTTAAACAAGGTTAATCAACATTTGTGTAATTATTTGAAAATTGACTCTCAATTAATCAAAATGATCAGAAAGTCATATTACTGGGTCATAATTTTACTAGAGAGTAACTGGAAGGCAATGTTAGATGTGTTGGAGTTGTATTCGCATTTAGGATGTTGCCAACACCAAATAAAAAAGGTGCATGATGTGTACCAATGAATTAGAAGAAATGACTGATCCAGAGCACTAAATGGCAAAATTATCATTTTAACTTAAAATGATTTGATCAAAGTTAGATGGCCATAAAATGCATTTCCATATTTAGGGATACTTTGACCTAAACTGGCACTTGTAGGTGATAATTTTGAACCATTTAGGGCATTTTATGTATTTTGACCTAAAATGTGCATTTGAGTGCAATTTGAGTAAGATTGACAAATTCAACACAAATCATGTTAGGAATTGGATGTCTACACTACCTACCTACTAGCCTACCCATAGGTATTCCTACATCCCTAGGAATAATAATCCTCATTTATCCCTTAATAATCCCCATTACCTACATACCTACTCCCTAATCCCACTAGTAATTTTAAATTCTAAAATATTCCAACTACACAACCACCACCCTACACTAGCCTTCCCTAAACCCCTAAACCCTATGGGGAGATTTATAGAATTGGAGGATTCTATAAATATCTCCAACTTAGCCCCTTCCTCTAGAATTTTCCTATTGTAGATATTTTTATGGAATTAAAAATTCCATGAAAATTTCCTAACCATAGATCTAAATGGCCCAAAATTGAATTTGGACCATAGATCTTCCCCCCATTTTCCTATTTAACCAACATTTCCCTCTAATCTCAAACCATCAAGAAGAATTGTAAGGAAACCATGTCAAAATGAATCTAGAGATCTTGTGAGCAAGTCCATTATCAACTATCAATCATCCATTATCACAATCCAACATAAAGCTATCACTTTGTCAATCTAAATCTAATCACATGGATTTAAATCCTAGAATGGAGGCATGAGAAGGTAAAGATCATGGTTAAAAATTTCTACTAGTTTTGATTTATCTTCTCTATCCATTTTTATTAGTTTTTATCAAAGTTTTAGATTTTATTATCATTTTGTCAATATTTATTGAATACAAATTTTGGTGCACATTTTAGTGACCATAGTAGGACCTCTCTCTCCCATTTAACCATTTTTGCTTGTTAGTGTTGTTTTGACTAGCATGCATGTCTGATTGGTCTAAGAAGATTTAAAAACTTTGAAATTTTTATGTATATAGGTCTCAGTCATGGTATTGTACTATTAGTCACAAGATTTCAAAGGTGAGATTATCAAAGCTAGTAGTGGTATTATGACTTATCCATTAGCAGTTAAGGCTTTAGAATGGCTTAGTATTTTGACAATCCCGTTACTCTCTCAATAGTGGGATTGCCCTATGAATCATGGGATTTTCAATCATAGTTATGATATTGTAAACCACTAATGGTTTATCCTATAGGTCATTTTTGATAATCCAACCACTTACCTAGTCATGAGACTGGCTTGGTAATCATGGGGTTGTCATTTTGAGTAGCTATATTGTCAAAAACTATGTTAGGGTTTAGATTGTTGTTTGTTTTTGCTAAATCCTTGTTCCTATAGGTGTTTTGTGTGTTTTTCTCTCATCTATGTGTAGGTCAAAGAGAGAATTCCCTTTGAAATCAATTACCCACACCTTTTTGACAATCTCATTACTATCCTAGTAGCAACATTGCCATGGTAATAGCAAGATCACCATTCTCAGTCATGGTATTGCATAAACATCAAGATATAGGTAAAAAACTACCCCTATTTCTTCTAATTTATCATGTTTAGGGTCCTAAAGTTCTGGTTAATAGGGCAAAAAAGGTCTATAAGTGGTAAGTCTAAAAGTATTATATATATTTTTAATAAGTGTTCTTAAGCATTCTTCCACATAGTCAACCTTATCTCCATTTATATCTAAATACAGTATACTTATCAAGGGTATTTTCTATCCTATAGGGTATTGGTGAACATAAGAGCAAAAGTACTGGTGGGAGATTCATCTTACATGTTGGTGTAGACCCTTTTTGCAATACCTCTATTCTCTCAGTCACAGGGTTGCCCTACAACTAGAAGGATTGTCAATCTAAGTCATGGCATTATTATTTAGGATAGTTCAAATTAGTGATAGGATTTTCTAGCATATTTTATCATCAAATAATTGTATTTAAATTAAAACCCTGTAATTATTTTTAATTATCTAGACTTATCTTTACTTAGAACATTTGTATTATTATTATTTTAGTCTAGGACCATAATATCTCTACTTGAATTTTTATGTCAATCATGGCTTTGTTGATTAGAGTATCAAGTTTGTCATTTTGAGTCACAATTTTTTTGTTTACAATAAAATTGCTACTATCGACCTGATCTTATTCATGGGATTGTTATTCCTAGTCATGGGTTTATCATACTACCATGGTTTTATGTTTAACTATCATGGTTAGCTAACATATGCAATCTCACAAATATCTTAGTCATGGGTTTGTCCTGCAAGTCATGGTTTTTCACTATGTAGTCATGGGTTTATAATCACTTTAATTTTGGTCCTTTTTAAGATAATTTTTTGAGTCAATTTTTTGTGAATTTTGATTCACTCTAAGCCTCTTGTAAAGATCAAATTACCTTTAGAAGTGATGGGATTAACCCCTTGACCCCACCCTATATTATGATAGGGAATACACTAGGGTGCTACCCTTAGACCCCATAAGGGACTTTGCCCCTTGACCCCATAAGGGGCACTACCCCTTAACCTCGCTAAGGGCTACATCCCCCAGACCCTTACGTCATGTCGTACTCACCCCAAAGAAGTTATAAATCAAAATGATAATTTTTTAGGGTGTTTTATTACGGCATATTTGGCTAACATCTTATTTCTTTTAGGGGTCATATTTTCTAAACATAATCTTACAAGACATATTTTGGGTCTAAAATTTTATCTTATAGGTTACCTCTTTGGAGTGCCACTTTTTATCATCATTTTTATACTGTATATATCATTTTGAATCATGTTGTCTTGTATATATTATTTTCTTTTGAAAAATCATTCCTTGTGTATACTTTTGTGTGCATGTTAACTTGTAAATAATTATTGTATCATGCTATTCACACATAGGTAATTAAATCAGTTAATTAATTATATAATGTGTTTGCCTATTAATTATCCCTTCCCCCTAGGACAACACATGGCATGTATTTCATCACCATACATGTGGCTTATTTATAGGGGTTAGTTTTGTGGATTTCATTACCGCACACTAGCTAAACACTATGTTTTGATAAAGTATAAAAATTAGGGATAGAGGTCATTAGGCTATGTAGTTAATCCCATACAAGTTATCCATGAAGGGAAAGAGTTAACTCTCTAAACTAGGCATTAGACAACACCCTATATGTATTTGGGCCCCAATGTACGTTTTTGTATATCAGGGATGCCCCTAGAGAGCCCATTTAGCCTAATATAGGACCATTTGGCTGTAACAGGTGTTCCACCACCTATGTCAGAAATAGTGCCTAAATGGCCATTAAGTACAAGCAAGGTTGAGAGGGTTTGGCCAATTCCATAATGGGTCACTAGCATATAGCCTCACATGTGTAGCCTTTAGATGGTGTGGACACTAGGTTACACACCCATCAATTTACTAGTCATAGGTTGTGGCTTGCTTGTTTGGGTGTGTGTTGTGCTACACCCTTGTTGTTTGTGAGTAGACTTAGTCTTTTACCTATCTTTTCCTATCTAGGTCCTTTGTACATATCATCTTATATATTTTATCCTCATCATTATATCATCTAGGTACATGTATCTCTCACTATATTTTTTATGTACATTCTAAATCATCATCCTCATCATTATCCTTGTCTTGATCCACATCCCCATCCCCTACATCTCATCTTGTACATCCTAGTCATCATTGTATATAGTCTCTTTGTATATATTTCTCTTTGTCATAACCACTCATCCTTATCCATTCACATCTTGCATCTTTACCCAAGTCCACATAATCACCCACTTATCATAGTCACCCCATCCTTTCCTATTCCCAACATATCCCATTATCCTTGGTCATCACCCCATTATATTTTACATCCTTACCTAATCACTATCTTGTCCATCCCCTTCCTAGTCTCACCATATCCCATTATATTGTACATATATGCCTAATCATCCTCTTATTTCCATCCCCTCCTAATCTAGCCATATCTACCCATCACCTCATCCAATCACATATCTTAATCACCATCTTGTATCCATTGTCTAATCCCATATACCATATCTCCTATCATTTATCCTCCTAATCATCATATTGTATATTCTAGCCTCATCCCATTATATATATCTTATTCTCTTGTATATCTTACTTGTCCTATCCCATTCTAGTTTCACTTATCATTCATCTTTCCATCCATCACCTATCCTAATCACATCTTGTCTCATTATCCATATCTTATTCTAAGTCCATCTCATCCCAATCCTCATCATATTATCTTGTCTTCATTTAATCTTAGTCATAGCCCATCATCTTTTACATCATAGCCTAATTAGTATATTGTATATTTTTTATCCCCCTTTCTATTGTATATAATTTTTTTAATCCCATCTTAGACTGGTCACACCTTGTCATAAGACCATCTCATCTATAATCAATCACACCATATTCTTGATCATTCCCATATCATTTTATTGATTCCACCCCTTATATATTCAATCATAACCCATATCCTATCCTAATCCCATCTTGTCTCACCATCCACATTCCATCTTAAGTCCACCTCATTTATAGTCCTAATCATCCCCATATCATCTTATCTCATTATCCCATCACCTTGTATATTCTTATTTTCCTTATTGTACATAATTCATTCCCTTGTACATCCCTTTAATTACATCTCATCACTAGACCCATATATCATTAGTCATCCCCTAATCACATCCTAATTGTACCTCATCATCCACATCCTAACCTAAATCCATACCTGATCACTTGTCTTGACCTTGCTTTCATCACCCATCTAGTCATCACCTCATCTTAACCTAGTTGGCTTCTAGGTCACATACAGGTCTAAACCATCCACCTTTCACTACCCATATATAATTTCATCATCACACGTATCCTTATTCCATTTTCCTAATCACCTTCATCACATAATCTTACCCCATCCCATCTTAAGAAAATTGGTCTAAGGTTTTGAGCTAGTCCTATCATCCATATCATCCTATCACACTACTCCACTATCATTTATCCTTTAGTTAGATACTCATACCTAGTCACCATTTTATAAGTACCTTATCACTTTGTCATTTTCAATCTAGCAAACCCATTAGTTATCAATCATCCTTACTGAAATCATCTTTCCTTATTAGTAACTAGCACCCATCATATCATCCTCTTGCTAGTTTGAATTTAGGCACCCATCACTATCCTTAATCCTTTTGCTAGCTTGACTACTAAACATATTAATAGGTCATTAGCACCTATTTTACTATCAGTTTGACATCTAAGCATAGTTATCCATCATCCACCTTACTAGCCCAATCCTTTTAATCTATTTTATTTAAGAACCTTATCCAATCTTTATCTTACTTACATCATCCATCATCTATCAATAATCACCATGGAGATATATCCCACCTTCATTGACCAATACATTCTAGCCAATAAGGATGAATTCCTTTTGAGATAATTAGATATGGGTACCTACCTACCATCTATCATTGATCCCATTCACCCCGAACCAACATCCCACCCACAATCCCCTAGCTTGTCAAAATCAGCCTCAACCTTCCTTGAGGCAATCACCCTAATCAATCAATACATTTCAGAGGATAAATATGAATTTATTTTGTGATTATGGAATATGGGTGCCTATTTTCCCAATGATTTTGACCCCATAAGCTTAAATTCACATCCCAAACAAATCCAACATCAAAGATTATCCCATCCCCCTTCACCATCCACTAGCCCTATTCAAATCCTAAATTCATACCCATCCATAGTCAAATCCTCCACTTACTAGTCATAATCCATCACTTTTATCACCCACCAACATGAAATTAAACCCCTCTCTCATAGACAAATACATAGTTTCCATCAAGGATGAGATCCTCTTGCAGTTGATTATTATGGGTGTTCCACTTCCTAAAGGTGTTAACCCCATTCAACTTATTACACCTCCAATGCAAACCCCTTTATAAAAGTCTCCTTCCAACCCCACATCCACTATTCATACCCAATCATCTACCCTTTCCCCTAATATCAAAGGGAATATAATCTTGGCTACTTAACCATTCACCAAGTCACATCAAACTCTAATGAATCTAAATTTCAATGCTTCCACATCAAAGTCACAAAGCAAAGCAGTTCCTTATACTCCCCTTCCAATATCTTTGGAAGCCATTTTCTAACAACTTGTCACCACTAACATGATGGTTTATCCACCCATCTAACATCTTGATCTTACAAAGCCTAAGCCCTCTTTTTATAAATCAAATTGATATTGTCTATATCATCAAACTTGTGGCACTCTCTTAAACAATGTCAAAATTTATGATATTATGTTCAAGACCTCATCAATTGTGGTGACATAGTAATCAAGAAAGTATCAAATTAATATCTATCCCTGGGTGAACAATATGAGGAATGCCAACATTCCATTCTTGATCATAATCAAACCCTTCTTTTTCTAAGCCAAGGTCAAGACATCTTATCCACCCTCCATGATCCCTCCATCATCAAACAATCCTCCATCAAAAACATGCCCATTACCCATCCACCTAGTCCTTCTATATCCTATAATCCCTTTCACGGACCTATCTTTACTTCATCCATTATTCGTCCATCATCTCCCTCTCACTCATCACATCAAATACCCCCCATTGAGAGGACAATCATGGGAAAATCATCATTTAGTAACATTATAGCATCATATACATCAAAGTCAGCATTACAATTAGAATAAGTTTTATCTGCATTTGGATCATGTTCTACACTAGCATCTGAATCAGATTCCTCATCAAATCATCATCCCTTATCAATATTACTTTAAATGATGATAATCCCTACTCTTTTTAATATCCCCATCAAGATGATGAAGTCATAACTAAATTCTTGAATGCTTTATCCATTAAATATTTTTAGAGTGGATATGAACCTACCTTAGATACCTGTCTTAATGATCCTTTTGATATTCTTGAGGACACTTTCTCAAAAGTTGAGGCTTGAGCTCTTAGTGACATTTATGAGGATTATGTTTCCCATTATCCCCTTAGTCCATCCCATCACGTTAATCCTCTATATTTCATCCATCATCCCTCTATCTCACTTCATAAATGGGACAAATAGGAACATGCATCATTAGATTCCCCTCTGCATGCAATCTCATGTGCCATAAATACAAAAGTCCAAGACCATAATCCAAAATACATAAATCATAGTCAAGTCATCTATGATCCCCTCAGTCAAACTTAAGCAAAATAAAATCATCATCCTAATCAAAAAATATCTCCCCTTAGTGAAGCCTAATATCAGGCACTAGGGGCATATCAAAGTCAAAAAGTCAAAAATCAATCCCCTCTGGTGAAGCCCAAAAATTGGCACCAGAAGGAAAAAAATTCAAAAGTTATATGGTTGATCATCCTCTTAACACTTGGATAAAATAATTAGCAAGTCAAAAGGTCCTGGATCCCTTATTGTCATGGCACCAATCTCAATAATCCCCTCCACCATATCCAAGGGTGTATGTAATTGTTGAAACCCATTTTTGCTCCCCATCTCATCATACTAACCCTCTTGATCATATCCTTCTTTCATATCATATAGCCCATCATCACATTCATGTCATACCTCCATCCACACCCTATCTCAAATACTTAGGAAATATTTTCCCTCGTAGGGGTCATGAAGATACCTGGTTAAAACATTCATAGTATATTAAATCAAGATTCAGTAAAAGTCACCATCACATGGTCCTAGCATCACCTTTTTATAGAATAGGTGTTCGCTAACGTTTCCATCTAGCATCAACTTTTTTGCATCTCATAGTCATATCTAATCAATAAAGATGCCTAATAAAATCAATAAAGTCAAAAAAAATCATTCATCCAATGGTGAAAACCAATCTTCTATCACCTTGGGCAAGTACCATGATGAAAACCAGTTTTTAGCATCATGGTAAAATAATCTATTGTCCACATTTTTCCCCAATACTTGGGGGCAAATCCATCCATTTCATATACTCTTCCATCCTTCCCACTTGTCACATCCCTCATCCACCTTATATATATCACCCATCATCTTATCCCTTTATCCATTATCCCTTGATCCATCATACTATACATCATATCTCATCTTCCTTCATAAGGAAGTGGAAGGTGTCTTACAAAATATCCTTGAACCATCTTGGAATTTCTCCAATGGATACTCAGGCAAATAACCATCTAGTTCCTTCATAATGTGGTGATTAGTTATCCCTAGTCCATTCATCCTTGGCCCCCATCATGATCATACTTTGTCATCTCATTCACCATCTCTCCATCCTTCTCTTAGGTTTTATGTTTGTTATTCCCTTTTCTAGTAACCCCATTTATATAGTGTATATACATATACCTCAAAAATCCCTAAAAATTGAAATATGTCAGAAACCTTAATAATCATATAATTTGAAAAAGCCAAAAAATAGTCCATTGTGTCTTGTCTTATCCCCAATCCCCTAATTGCATCCTTCTCTATCCATATCCTATCTTCCATCCCATCTTTGATACCACATTTAGTCTTGGAACCTGCTCTAAGTGGTCACCCATCATTTCATCATCCTTTTGGCTACGTATTACTAACACCCATCACTTTTTATCAATGCATTTTCATACTTGGCACCCATCCAACTACCCTTTTCTAGTATGAAAGGTACTTGATCCCATCATTATCCTTATAATTGCCTCTTTATATCTAGTACCTATCCAATCACTCTTTTCCACCTCCTAGTCTCTTTTCTAGATTGGACTCTTTTCAGACCTTATATGTCAGTAATCCTTGCTCATCACTTGTCCAACCATAATCCTTAACCATTTTTCAATGAGATTACAAGAACAAGTCAGTATTCAAAAATGTTATCATGTCATACACCTTTATATCCTAAACTAGGGAAAACATCCTAAATTCATATCTGAATCCATGTTCCAGTCTTCATCTTAATCATCATCCTCCTATCTAAATTAGAGTCAACCCTCCATCCCCATCAAATCATGATTATATTAATCTGACCCATCACCCAATCACTCATATTATTATTAGGCAAGATGTTATGACACTACATGTAGATACTTGTGTGTGTGTGTTACTTGTTTGTTCTATTTGTCTTGTTTGCATGACATGTATATATCTTGTTTTTCTCATGTTTGTCATATCTCTTTTTTTATATTGATAAATGAACAAGGATGTTATAGGAAACCAAAAGTGCCCTTGAGGATGTAGAGTTTGCCATTTGCCCATGCACTTTGGTACAATGTCCTCTTGGTCATGTTTATATAATAGAGTATCTTGTCAAGTTCTATATTTTTAGATTACTTAGACTATGATGAGAATTATGTAATTTTTATGGCTTGATCACCAATACCCTCATCATTCCTATAATCATCTCATTATCCTTAATCAAATCCTCTTGAATCATCTAACTAACATGCCATCCTTTGTGCTTATCATCTTCCTCTCATCATACAAATCATATCCTTAAATAACTAACAAAATATAATAATCCTTATCTTTATCACTTTATAATCATTAACCATCATCACTCATCCTCTAATCAATCATTGTCATCATCCTCTAGTCAAAACTACATTAGCCTAGGGTCTTTCCAAACTATGTAGGTATCACTTGGCCACTCTTCCATGCAAAAATATAGTTCATCCTCTATTTACTTTATCACTCCTTTTCATGTGTCTTTGTTATGGGCCTCATCCTAATACTTTGGTCACTTGATCACATCTTCTCTCTTATCCTCTTCATCATAGTGATCAACTTTAGCTTTGAGCTACACCCATCCCTAATATAATCAAATCATCAGTCTTATCCTGGCATATATCTCTCCCTTGTATGAATCCTTTCTTGTAAATATTGTGGTCTTTTAATCCTATCATCATCTTTTTGTGGTTGATTCCCCTTAGGATGTGTCAACATTCATAACACCCATCATCTCTATTCCCTATGCATGTGTCCTTGTCAAGGGAATTGTTATCAATTTGTAGCACATTACTCAATGTCAAACTCATATTATTCACTTTCTATCCCACATATAACATCCCATCCCATAATCTATCCATCTCACCCCACCCATCATTTCTTCTTTCAAGTGGCCATCTGGCTCATTCTTCCTTGCATGTCCCCTTGAGGGGGCATCATATCCCCTAACATCATTTATTAACATTCATCCATGGCATGGTTTTTATTGAAATACCATTACTCCTTCCACTTCCTCCACTCACAATGCCCTTTCAAAGAGGGTAAAAATGTATGCACCTAAAATCACTCACTTCACTGCAGCCGATTAATATTTCTATTAGTCAACAATAATTCCACTTAAGCTATTTTATTCTACTAATTTATCCTATTTATATCCATATATATAATATACCCTTCCGTTAATCTACATTAACTAACCTTATTCATCCCATATCTTAATTAATTTTCCCTAATCTCCCATTATCCTAAATTAATCTTATTTATCCATTATATGGGAATTTAAAATTCCCATAACTGCACCTACCTACCTACTCTCCTATCCCGTAGGTATTCCTACATCCTGATGAATCATAATCCTTATTTATCCCTTAATAAACCCTATTACCTACTAACCTAATCTGTAATCCCACTAGCCAATTTTAAATTCAAAAATATTCCAACTACCCACCCACCACCCTACACTAGTCTTCTCTAAACCCCAAAACCCTATGGGGAGATTTATAAAATTGGAGGATTCTATAAATTTCTCCAACTTAGCCCCTTCCTCTATAATTTTTCTATAATAGAGATTTCCATGGAATTAAAAATTCCATGAAAATTTTCAAACCATAGATCTAAATGGCCCAAAATTGAATTTGGACCATAGATCTTTCCCCCATTTGCCTATTTAACCAACCTTTCCCTACACTCTCAAAACATTAAGAAGAATTATATATAAACCATGTCAAAATGAATCTAGAGATCTTGTGAGCAAGTCCATGATCAACTATCAAGCATCCTTTATCACAATCCAACATCAAGCTATCACTTTTTCATTCTGAGTCTAATAACATACATTTGAATCCTAGAATAGAGGCATGAGAAGGTAAAGATATTGGTAAAAATATTCTACTAGTTTTTATTTATCTTGTCTATCCATTTCTATTAGTTTTTATCAATGTTTTGGATTTTATTATCATTTTGTCCATATTTCTTGAATCCAAATTTTTGGTGCAAAATTTGTAATCAATTCTAAGTTCACTGAGAACTACATTCATTTTTGCATATTGTTATGTTGTTTTGTTGATTTATCCAAGTAGGAACATAATGAGTGGTATTATATATTTTTACATGGTCATGTTCCATAGTAGATTCAATATTTTTGGTTTTTCTATGACCATCCAATGTATTCCCTCACGTTGCCTAATAGATATCTTGGTGATTATAAAGTGGTTATAAGAGACAAATTAATAATAGTTACTAATTTTCAATAGATTAGTTTTCAAACAATGAAAATGAATAAGTGTGTTTTGTAATAACCATTCAATTAGGATACTAAGGTTTAAGGTATAACATAACACATTTACAAAACCAAAGACCTCCATTTATAACAACATCACATTCATCATAATAACCAAAGTTTACAAGGAAATGGTTTGGGGCGCAAGAGTAGATGATAATGTAATTTTGGACCAAAGGATGTTGATTTGGATAATTATAGTCATTAATCATTATGAGGATGATCTACACATATCCATGCCACTTCACACTTATACATTGAGTTCCTTGATCATTTTAAACATTCCCTTATATCAATATCTTCTCATGAAACACCATGGAATATGCCACATAACACTTATCATTCAATAAACTCTTCATATATCTAAACATAATGTGTCTTTCATACATCCAAGGAAACATGATACATAAATCAAAAGACAACATCATTCACTATGCTTGATAGGTGTAGAGTGCATAGGTTTCAAAAGGCTAACTAATGTATGTTTGAGGGCTAGTGTCACCTCACTTCAAAATGTGGATGTTTAATCCTAATTCCATTAAACACAACTCTATAACGTAGGTGAAATAAACTTTGCACATTCTACATAAACTACACAATATTACCATACACAACATTGATCAATGGCACAAAACCTCTAGATATACCTTGGAACTCAGCCTCCATGTAGAATCTATAGATTACACACCAACTATGTGGACACTCTGCCATGCTATGTATAACTTCTAGGACATAATATGGCACATCATCTATCATTATACAATGAACCTATCAATAAAGCTACATAAGCACTAGATAATGAAGACTCACACCTTGAAGTCCAAATGAATTAAATGCATTAAAGGATCCTTAGCCTTCACAAAAATTGAATATATGTATACACATTTATAGCATTAGATAGTATAAATATAGTATAATGTAATCAACCATTCATATTTCTTAATAGTATCTCATGTACAAAATATAAATATTAATATATATTTTTTTAGATCCATTACTTTATCTATTCTCCATCTTATTCAATGTTAGCAGAGGTCCCTAGAACATATCACTAATACATGTTAATAAGTTAGTATATATGATTTCAATATAACTCATAATATATTTAATTATTCATTTATTACTTAGGTGATGTATTATGTTAGCATACACATTTATTTACTTAGTGTACTTGGTTTAGATGATTAAATAGTAGGTGATGCTCAAATTACCAATTTCACACAAAACCTTAAACCAAACAAAATATTATGAGATTTAATCATAGTAAATTCTAGTGCTTAGGTTGACTAAGACACATTGGTTCTCAAAATATGATACATGCAATAAAGTAGAAATAATTCTACAAGAGAGCTTATCCTTTTATAATTCCAAGTATATAAATAATAACAATAAATATTTGTATCCATGACCATTTATTTCTATTATATTTAGTCTAGGGGAAAAGTTCAACTTTCCATATGTATTTTTTATTTACATGAATGTTTACAAATTTGAAATATATAAATATAACCAACATTCAAACACTACATAATCTATTTTAGATCATTAGAATATTATCATTTCATCTACTTTACCTAATGTGTCTACTTATTCCATATTAGTCCTTTGCTAGTGTGATCACCTTATTTTTGTACACTGTTTACTAGCTACTCAAAACATTACATCTATTCCCAATAGATCTTTGTGAGACATGTGTCATCCTTCTGAAGTCATATTTTATCCTTTCATATAATTAATAAATATAAAAATGCACATATATTCTCCAATGTGACCTCTGATAAGGAGATTAGAATTAAATTGATCAAATATACTTACGATAATAGTGAGTTTCTTGAGTTGGTATAACTTCTACAAGTCACCCAATAGTACTCAAACTTGGGGGTAGTCATTTGCACAACCTAATTTTTCATGATATTTGAGCACTTCACATTGCATTTAATTTTTATGAGATCCATTTGATGATCATAACCAATTGTCTAAGTAAAGATCTATTTCATTTGTTGTTATATCTAATTATTGGCAAATTATAGTCATAATATAAAAGGTATTTTAGTATTGTGTGTGTCATAGTTAAGAGTATGTTGAGATATTTTTAATAGGTTATTATTAAAATGTCTTTAGTTATTAAATAACTAGAAATTAATTTTAGTTTCATATAAATAGTAAAGTATGTGTTTTCATTTTTTAGTATGTCACCAACATTAGGGTCGAGTCAAGTATGTCAAAAAATGAGTTGAAAGTCACTTTTACATAAATAAAATATGTCATGTCAATAGTTGAGTTGTCACTATTAAAAATTGTGTGTTGTCATATTATTAAATTCAAAATTAATTATTTGTAAAAGGATGCATTATCGATGGTATGTGACATCTTGAGTCATACGTCCAAACTATGGGGGGTATTTCTCCTCAAGAAATTCATGAGTCTGGGCTTTATCAACATTTTTTATAAGTGAGAGGCTTCTTTTATTATAGGATGGAGGAAATAGAGGTTGATGGTTTCAAAGCCTCTCTTCATTAACCAATGATGGGGGCCCTAATTATTTTGTGACATATTGTGTGTGCGTGTTTGAATCAGAATAGAAGATAATTCCTATTCACATGAGTGGTGTGTTGTTTTCATAGTTTTTGTTATGTGAAGTACATTTTTGTATGTAATTATGCAATTCCAAACATAATTCCTTATGTGAAAACATATAAAAAGGATAATAAGCACCAATGTAAGTTAGTTCAAATATCTTTAAAAGGTTTGAGTTAGATCCATAAAACCATCGAAGGTGGACAACTGATGAGGTTCTTGTTCATGTCAAGATTTGTGGTAAACCTATTTAAAACCATGGATGGAGTGAGCCTTTATTTTTATCAATGTCATAAGCCAAATAGGGCATGCCATAGGGGTGAGCATATTGTGGGTGAGAGTGTGAATGTTTTTTCACCATGAAAAAACTAGGGGGAATGTTAGGAATTAGTTTATTACATTAGATTTTACATTGGATATTTATCGAGAGGTAAATATTATATTATGTGAGTTTGGATATTTAATAAGAGGTAAATATAATGTTGTGTGAGTTTTTATATTTGGGTAGCTTATATTTTACAGTCATAATATTGTTACAATAATATTACAAAGATAGAATATTTGTTATACTGCACATATATAGGGTTTGAGGAGATATTATGGGAGATTGTGATGGAGATATGATCTCCAAAATTATACAAAATAATTTTCATATATAATTTTAACACCCATATGGATTTAAAACTATGTGTTAATAAGATATATTATCAGTGTGATTAAATATTTTTCTATATTAAGTGCTTTTAATCTATATTAATTTGATCATATTTGAACCAGTTCTATTATTGATCATTTATATGGTCATCTTCAAGAGTGGACATATGAAAAGTGACTCTCCACCTCCCTTAATAATTTTCAACATTTAGAGATGTTCATAGATCCAAAAATGGAAAAATACTTAGTTTTCACTTCATCGAGTCCTTTGGCATCTTTGTAAAGGTCATGTGTGAATGCATGTTCCATACAAAATATGGAGAAATGGATTTTAAGATTTTTACCAGGTATGGGTACCCTAATGGGCTTATGATTAATGACATTTTTCTTTGGGTAAAGATCCTATTCTCTATGAACAAATGTTAATAAATTTAACTACCTAGAGAACACTCTAAACCCCACCACCTTGACTTCTGGGCAATCTTATTGAACATATGGACTCATTATTGTAGAATAAATGTTATATGAGTTTGAAAAGTATCTGAGGGGTCCTCTAGTTTTATCATTCCAATTCATCTATTTTATGGAAATTTAGGGACCTCCATGTTTCTTCAGGTTATAGGTTTGTGTAACATCCCCACAGGGATTTAATAGAATAAAGAAATATTTTTTAAAAATATTTAAAAAAAACTTATTCTTTAATTATATTACACCATGAGAATATAATAAGTTAACATAACATACTAACTAATTATATTAAACATAAGTAAACATGTATCAATAATAGTTACTGATTACTAGCATCTTATGTAAGATAACATAACTGCATAAGGAAAGTAATTATATTAAAATCCAACCATGGCTGGTATAATAATACAACCACTACTATTAATGTATAATAATAAATCAATTAAATTTCCAATATGCATTATCCCTCAACATAAATACAATAATAGATACAATTTTCCATGGATCTCGAGTCACTCTAACTCTCGTATATATGATAATCGTAAGTGTAATCTCTAACTAAACACTATAGTGAGGAAGGAGAGAATCATTCAAGTACATTTACACACCAACCATGAACCATTTATCCCCTTCATAATCCCCCAAATAGGGAATGGCCCTCCCTTAATGGATTGGTAGATAATGATGATATGGGAGTTCAGAGACACATGTTAGTACCCATGTGCTATAAGACTTATACTACATGATGTGTACCATAAATAAATAAATTTTAACTTGATATCAAAAAATCATGTAAGTCATACATATGAAATGACAATGTTTATCTAAACAATACTTTGGCCAAAGTTTTCAAATAGTTATTGATCTCTAGGATCAATCAAATTCATACACAGCATTGATTAAATTATCTTCATATGGTATTGGTGGTGGTAAGTAAGATAATGAAGTTTGTCTCACTACTTATTTAGTATCATCAGTGTGATATTTTTTTAATATTTTTATTACCAATAGGTTCATGTAATTATTTCTACTAGCAAGTACAAACACATGCTAATTATTGAAATAATTATTATACATAATGTTTCCACCACATCTTTCACACTAGAGGAGGTTGCTCAATCCTACTATAATATTTTAGAAACATTGGAATAACTCTTGGCCTATGGGTTGCCTATATTATAGGTACACCTCTAGGTTTAAGTGTTAGCTACCTGAATTCACCTTGAAGTACTTTTTGCCTATACTAACTAATTGCTTGTGGGAAAAGGGATCAGAAATATGCATGAAAAAGAACTAATATAAGGGATGATATACCATAAGTATTTTTAAAATATAATCATACTTATTTCAATAAGAAAAAAAACCTACAAATTAGCTTCAAATTCTTAAAATGTTCTAACATTAATATTTCAATATAAAGGTGATATGCATGAGATAATTCAAGGTAAGTGGACCAGAGGGTAGATTAAATAATATAATGACACTTGAACACTTGAATATAGCATAATAAACTAGATACACTCTATATGAATTATTATAATGAGAAATTATTGCACTAGACATGAAAGGATAAGGATAGAATGGTCACCTACAACCAACAATAGTGTGACAATATACTAACACATGATAGTTTGGTCTTGTCACAGTATTTGACCATGAAGTGAGTTAAAATGAGTTGTAATTGAGCCTAAAACACTTTAAAAAGGATTTAAGTAAATAAATAATACTTAACACTATAATATACACCTACAAACATCCCCTTTTCTAAAGGGAAACATAGTGCATAATTGACTTACCAACTAGGCTTGTCAAGTAGAAGGTATATAATGAAGAGTTTGGTGAAGTGTGAAGTGTGAAGTGTTGGAATGTATAATATCACCTTAGAAATTATGGAAAACATATTAATTTATGATCAACAAATGGAAATAGAGCATGGACAATTTTCAACATGATAACCTACAATCAACACACTAACCCTACACAGTCCATGAGTTCCACAAAAGTCTATCTTGGGTTTTGGGATGTTTAGAGGTACTATTAATATGAAAAAACCCTAAAATTTTGTACATAATGCATGTATAATCTAAAAAATCCTCTCATACATTAAAATTTACATGTATAATAGGGGAGATGACATCTATTCTATCTTAGATAGAGGGCACTCCGAGGTAGTAAGGTCTACAAGAATTATATTAAAATGATGAGAGGAGGGTGCATAGAGTGTTAGACCACTATGGAAAGTTATATTAATTTGAGTTAGACATGAAAAAACATAATTAAACCCTCATATTAATGACCAACTACTTAGAGGTTGTGGTGAGGAGCTAAACACATTCAAAGTCCACTAGGTTTAGACTAGGCCTAATGCCTAAAAGAGGTCAAATTCTATTTATAGAACAAGATGAACATTGAAATACATTGGTGAAACTTTATTAGGGGTTATAAGGTGATTAAAAACCTTGTGTTTTCATAGGATGCCATAAAGAGATCATTTCTTGGATCAAGCGGTCATCTGGTCACCTTTTTCCCAAATCCTCTTTGTCATTATGTCGGCCTAGTCTGATTCCATCTAACCCATAACCAATATATCTCTACAAAATACAATTCAAAGATAATTTGGAGAGGGTTAAAAATTTTCATTCAAAAAATAAAGAATACAAGCAAGACCACTCAAGTAATCTTCCCTATTCTCTACATACATCCATCATATACACTTTCAAGCCAATTTAAGACCCTACACCAATCCCTAGCCATTTCAAGCATACTAAATTTTAGAATTTCTTGAATTTAATTAACTGTTACACAAATAAATATTAAAGGGAGAACTAAATATGGCTTGATCCCTCCTTAGATTATTGGTATGTAGGCAAGGTGCCCAAATATGGGGTGTGAAGCATGTCTAGTACATCTTACACACACTAACCCCTTTTCCCCATTTTCCAAAGTTTCCTTAAATTTTTTAGAAGACATAATTACATGAATAATAAGATCTACAAGGAGATTTATTGACAATGAGGATCTTAAATTTGGTATATAGGCTCACATTGAGCAAGTAAACAAAATACAGAAAGCTTAAACCCTTAGGACAAGAGCACCAAAAGAGGACTATAGCGCTAGATCCCATGGTGTACAATTATGATGAGATTATCCAATAAAAAAATGAGGTTTAATATCATATTTTTGATAGTATCCTAGACCTACACATAGGTTTCTAGACCCTATCTTAGTTAGAATAGTCCATAACAAGCTAAGTTTGATTTTTTGTCTCACTGCTATTTTAGAAAATGTCTAATTACAAACTAATTTCAAAAAGTACTGGCTTAATTATTGCATATTATTTAATAATTTATCCTACTCAGACCTTATTTATTAAATAAGAATAAATTTCCATTATTCCCAAAAATAACAAATCATTTGGTGAACCCACTTACTTCGAATCTCAAATAAAAACCCTAAAAACCCTAGGTTAATTTCCTAGCTGATTTTTCCCATTAATTTATAATTTTTTTTTTAATATTAAAATAAAAAATTCCTCTCAAATTTTAATATTTTTTATTAAAATTTTAAAATTATTTATTTCAAACCCTAGTTGCATCAACTAACTCCTAGTAATTATCCAATCATTTTCTAAAATTTTAGTTGACTATTAAAATAAAAAAATCACTTTGACTTTCAAAAATTCATATTTTTTTTCAAAAACATTATTTTTATAAAAACCCTAGTTTCATCTAATATGGTCCCATTAAATCAAACACTTTCCCATAAATTTCTAAACTTTTTCTTGAATGCTCAACTCAAAAATTCAATTTTAATTTCAAAAATTCATAGTATTTTGTAAAAATGTTTTTGAAAAATCCCAAGTTGCATGTACTAGCTCCTATTTGCTTATTGAGGTGTCGCCTTACATCCATAATCAAATTGGAAAAAATATGCTCATTTATTTACAATTTTTTATTACATTTCTAATAAAGAAACCATAATGGGCCCTATCATGTATATGAATGATGAAGTCTATCATATGTTAGTATAAATATTCATTCTCTACATTTCATTATTATTTTTAATTATATGGGATGATGTTAATCAGGTTATTTTTAAACATGTTAATACATCTCTTGCATCACATCCCTTGGAGCCTCTATCTTGTACCAAGTCATCTTGCATGATCCAATTTACTCTTCCTCAGGTCACTACCCATCACTGAAGAGCCCTTTTGACACCCTTTGTCCCTCCATCACCTTGACCCATTGATTATCTTTGCTCTCTTCTCGTATCTACTACTCCTATATAGATAGTAGAAAATGTGGTTAAAGATATTACTCAATGTGTCATTATGCCTCCTCCACCTAACTAGGAGCCCTGTCACCCTTTTATTCCTACCCATCCCAATCCCAACATACCCACATAAATAGATTTGCACAAGGAATATGACATTATTGATCAAATGAGAAACACTCCATCTAATATTTCCATGTTAAAATTGCTTTAAAAAGCTAATATATGTAAGTACATTTTTTATTAGGTACTCAATTAGACTTTTATGCCTATTTATTCATAACCTTATTATTTTACAATAGTAGTCAACACTTTAAAAACTATATAAGATGTAATTTCTTTTGACAGTCACGACATGCCTTCTTAGATATTTATTGATCAAAACTTGCCACTACTCATACAATTTCAAGTCAAAACTAGTGCAGTCAAGAGAGTTCTTGTTGATAGTGGTAGTCAACTTAATATATGTACCATCACATTCTTACAGGCCATGGGTATAGATCTAGCATCAATGAAAACATCACATGAGAAAATTTGAGGGTTTGATGATATTCCATGACAGACATTGTGCACCATTACTCTAGATATTATGGTAGGACCCAAAACCCTCTCTACACAGTTCCAGGTCATGATAGGTCCTCTTCACTAAAATATTTTACTTGGATGACCTTGGATACATACTATGGGGGCCATTAATTCTACTCTTTATCAATGTATTAAGTCTATCCATGAGGGATATCTATACACATGTCTAGTAGACAACCATCCATTCAAATATTATCAAACTATAGATTCATATTTGACTACTTTACTAGATGGGACACCTTACCTCATAGTATAACCACCACCTCATATCATTTCTCTTGATCAGATACATACACATGAGGCTGGAGATATTAGTAGTTCTCTCACTCTTCCACACACAATCATACATTTAGCTCTAGATATTCCACCAGTTATAACAGCTTTAGCCATTCTAGCTACTCCATCAGTCATAGTTTTGACACCTGTTACACATCCACAATCACTTATTATAGTACTAGTAGTTCCATTTGATTCCATAGTTACTCCACCAATTATAGATACTTTTTTAATACTACCATCTTCTACTACTACTATAGATAATGGGACTCCTATCTCATAGTTACCCCTTATGGTAAATTCTAAGTTACCATATGTATTTGATGTTGATACATATTCACAGGCTTCTTCAAATGATGATACAACACCCACACTCATAGATGATTATTTGTGTGGATTGAGATTTACACCAATTGGCCTAGGAGAGTACCAACATGACTCTAGATCTGTTATTCCACATCTTACATCACTTTTAGCATCTTGTACTCCACTCTAAATATTCACTCCACACTCACAGCCATAGATAAATCAAGTGGCACATACAATTCACATGGTTATCTCTATGGATATACAGCCAATTATTTATATTTAGACAGGTAACACATAACATCAACCATAATTTATGTTAAGATATTACTTGATCATGGATTGATCACATTACCTATAGTATAACACAAATATATTAGCATATTATCATAGTAGGATGGTCATCCATTTTATACTTTTCATAGAATTATAGACGATGACAAAAAATCATGTGCATATTTATATTAGAGATTGAATAAAATATAAGATTAAGGTATTATTCAGATTATAGCACCAGTGTCACCACTTCCACTGAAGTCATCTACTAGTAGGGTTAAATGTCTTAGAGTAGAGTCAGCATCTCCACCACTAGAGTAACCTTCATTTCACCTTTGGCATGATGACACCATGAACACAACATATAAAACATATGATGATACTTATGATGATAATATCGAGGCATTTAATTATGGTCCTAACTCTTTCCTCCATTTCCATCCCTAGCATGTTCCATCCTTGGATCCCTTCCCCCCTCTAGCCTAGTCATTTATATCAATATGTACATATTGCTTTATTTACATGCTTGTACATAGTCTCTTCTTCTTAATTGTACATAGTTCAAATATTCAAAAATATAAAAATGATATAAAATTTCAAAATTCAAAAACATTCAAAAAATGTTAAAACAACAAAAAAGAATTTATTGTATGCATCATTCATGCTTTACATTACTACTACTATCCTAGGAATTACATTTGTTGTTTCATGCTATTGTATGTTGATTTATCTACATTACCATGTTTCACTTGATCATTTTTGAGTGTGTGCATTGACATCCAGCTACTTGATTGCTTCACCCTACCCATTGAGGGGCATCTTACTTCTACATTCAAGACACACATCTATATACGTACCCATTAGGGGCATCTTCTACATGACTACACCATCTAGGTTATGTCATTCCTACACTACACACTCTGAGTTATCATGTTGATGTACATTACTTATTACATTACACAAATTACTATATCAACATATCATTAGTATCTAACACTTATGTATCTCTTAGCATATACCTAGTATTATACTAAACATATCTTGCATACTTTCACTCTTACTTAGATTAGCTAGATGTAATTCTATCTTTCCAGTTATTACATGTTTTATCTTCCTGCTTAGCGTAGATTATGTGATTGCATTTCCAATTCTTACTTGACTCCTGTATGTGCTTTAGGACATTTACCAATGTCCTTTGCTTCTATTCATGTGTGTGCCTTAGGACATTTGCCAATATCTTTTTCTTATACTCTTCTATGTGTCTATGGACTTCATACCAACATTGCTTGCTTCATTTGTATGTGTATGTGGCATTTGAACATGCCTTGTATGTCTGATTTCTAGTATGAGTGATGTTGGCTAAAATATTTTTCCTTATCTAAAAATTTTTAATTTTGACTCTATACCCTTCTTCTTTCAAGAACAAATAAGTTAAACAAAAAATGGGTGAACTATTAAGACTAGTTTCCCTCTAAATTAAGGTACAGCTCCCTTTAATATTTTCATTGAATTCAAATATTTAGATACACTTTTAACCAGAAAGTGTTTTAAAGATAAACTAACATCCACACATCATCATGTTATGAATGTGAGATTTTATAATAGCAATGGATAATAGAATACATAGATTCTATTTTCAATAACAATCAAAAAGATAAACATATATATTATTGAACCAATAAAGGATAAAACACATACAATGAATTGTCTAATGGAAGAGTAATTACTATATGAAAGAAGGTTTCACATAGAAAACCTAATTTCAAATACTCAAACACATAGATCTAAGTATGCAGCAATCAATTCTCCTTTTCATTCACAGATGAAAAATGTTTTAGACAAACATCACATATATTGTCAACAATAGTGGTCTAGTTATGAAATTTCTTAACTACTTTTTTTCTATATTTTCCACTTTCTTTTTACAACTATATATATATATATATAGTTTCCCTAATTAATCAATCTTTCAAACTAAACCAAAGTTAAAAGTACCCCTGACCCATACAGGATTTAGTTTTTTTTACAAATTCACTTAAAGACCAATTTTGAATAGAAAAGCAACTAAATAATTGAATAAAATAAACTATGTAAGTAAAATCATTGCTAAAGTGATAGATTAGGATCTCTAGATTTGTTATGTTTAGTTGGGTAGACATGTTGAGATTTCCACTCCTGAAATGCTATAACAAATTCTTGGATTTTTGAGAGATTGGGAATATTGACAGGCTTTATTCTTGATTTCTAGATATTTTCTTCCCTCCAAATTTTTCCCATATTTTATGCATGTTTCTTGGAGTGTGTCGATGTAGTGACAAAGAAGTCATTCTACCTTTGAAATCTGAGAGAAATTTTCAATTGATAAGTTGTCACTTTCTTTAACGATGTTGATCTTTTCCCTAAAGGATTGAATCATAGTATTGATGTCCTTTTCTAGTTTTCCATCATCTTTTATGTATTTAACATCAATACTCTATAGATCATGCTATAATTATTGAATGAATTCAGTTATTTCCTTGATTATTTTTGTGATTTTGATTCTCCCTTGTTGGGATATTGAATTCTTCCATTCAATGTTTTTCTTACTTACATATAATACATCTTCATCTAATCTTGTCAAATTATTTTCTAACAAAAACTTTATTATTTCATACTTTTATACCTCATCGATCTGGTTCATCAAACTCATCCATTTACCTTCATATTTTATCCACAAAGTGTTTTGAGTCTTCAAATCTTCAACAATAATCGCGGTTAGATCATATACATTATTCAATTTATGAATGTATTTCATACTTTTTTAGATGATGCCATCTAAACAATTATCAAATACCTTGGTAACCATTTTTCTTCTATGTATTTGGTCCAACATCCTTTAATTGATAGGTGATTTTGGGTCAAAAGATAGGGGTAGTTGGGAATTTAGTTATGGATTTGGACTATGAGTGGCATTGATGTACTCTGCCATTGATCACATAGTCTATTTTAACTCCCTTTTATCTTTTTCATCTTTCCAAGTTCTTCTAACTATCCTTTTGGTGCACGCTTCGAGGTGATGCACATCCATGGCACATGATGGAGTCCCAAGATCTATCTTTTCAATAGTAAAATCTTGAACTGTAGGATCTTAAACTTCCTCATTAGTTCTTGGCTGGGATATTTCTACATTCTAATTCCCTGTATTAGGGTTAGCATCTACCCTAGATGTTGTTTCTAACTTTTTGGATTTAAGAGTTTTCCCTAAACACTTACTCATCATATCCTCCAAGGGAAAGGAAAATTATACTATTTTCCTTTTGTTGTTGATTGAGCTTTCTAGCCACTTGGGTGCAGAGGCTGAGACTTACTTATTAAGATTTGGTTGATCAGAAGGTAAATTTGAAACAATCACCAATTTGGTAGAATCAAAAGGAATCACTATCTATTGATATACACTAACCTCTTCTACCATTGGTGAATCAAATTCTTTATCACCTTTGGCTTCTCTTGAATCTTCTTTAGAATTCAAATCCATAATTACTGTTTCAAAAATTTGACTCTTTCTCTTTCTTTGGGTCCTTGATCTAGTGGCATGAGGAGTCAGAGTAGTTATAAGGGCCTTCTTAGATTCTTTGATGACAGGATCCCTTCCAGTTTTTGCTCTGGAAGTATCTGCATCATAGATAGTAATAACCTAGTTAGAGGAGCTTATTGGGGATGGTGATTCAATTATTGATGTACATTGTTGGGAAGCTATGTTTTAAGTTCCCCCAATTTTTGCTCTCTCAACCATTTCTTAGTTATCCTTATCACTAGGAGGGTCTTAACCTCAATTCTATCTTCTTCATTTTTATTCTAGTAAATTTTTGGAATAGGTGATTGTTTTATCTATTCAAATTATGGATTAGTCACCTATTCTTCCTTATCAAAGATTCTAAAAATGTCCATATTTAAATTAAGAGTAATTATTTGTCCTAGGGAGAACCTAGACCACAGTCTTCTTCTGACCTCGAATTCATCTGAACAATCCTCCCAATAATCCTCTAATTGAGGAATTTGTGAAAATGCTGTTCTAATATCCAAGTTATCCCTAGCAAAACCTTTGCTGTCAAATTGGGATCTGACCATGAAGTATAAAAAATTGAATTTTTTAAGATCCAATTCTAAATTAAAAGCATCAAATACCAACTTGCATGAATAACATCCAAGTTTAATAGGAAAAGATATACCATATTTATTTTTCGTTGGGAGTTTTTTATCCACATGTGCTAATTGTCTACATACTTCTATTAACACAAATCAGTTAAAAACATACTTAGGTAGCCTCAAAGGTTCACCGTCAGAACCCCCAACTCTGATATAAGTGAATTTGGAAAATTGAATGAAGAAACTACCATAAATGTTGATCAGTTGCATAGCTTCATCAAATAACCTTTTATTAATGTTGTTTGATAATTCAAAATTCATTTTCCTAGTAAAAACATCATTAACCTTCTTCTAATCCTCATAGCAATTATGCATTTGTAAATGTGAGTAATAATCATAAATTTTGTTGTCTTCAGCCAAGGGCACATGAGGTAATCCTACCCAATGTCTTGTAGATGCCAAGTAATATAAGAGGTATGAAGACATATAAAACTCTTTATTTTCCAAATAATTACTTAAACCTAGATGCAAACATTTAGCTACAAATTTATACCCAATCCAAATATTTCTCTCCTTAAAGGATCACCTATATGAAAAAGTACATCCAATCTTCCCAATAATATGCATGAGCATTGCCCTTTAGACTATGTAGTAATACTATAATATCTTGTACTTCTAGAATCATGTGATTTCTTGTTAATGGTCTAGGCAGTCTTGAACCCCCTTTTTAGAATTTCAAAAGCCAATTCCTTGCAATCATGCTCTTGTAAATTACTTTCTTTAATGAAAAATAACCATAGGAAGAAGTAATACTAAGGTTAGAATATGGTTCCTTAGGAGGAATTCTCATCATAAACATTAGGGTTTATCTATTGATATGCAGTAAAACATAACCATCTATAGTCCTGATGCACCTATTCTATGGTTCATATCTATTCATGCATTAAAGAACTAATTCAAAGCATTGTATAGCCATGGGAAAGGCCGTAGCTTCAACCAAACCACTTTCTACTATCTTCTGCATCATAGGATTTGACACAGGATTTATAGCCCTTTCCTTAAAATATTATAAGTCATATTGGACTAGAGAGGTGTCCCCAATTTTAGGAGGAGAACATATGAGACTAGGACCATGCTTGTAATTGAGACATGTAGATTTCATGGCTACAGATTGGAGGATATAATGAAAATAAAAAGTTTTAAACTTCTTAAATAATGCTGTAAACTCAAAAGTTTTTTTCTTTCCAACCAAGTAATGGAAATAGCTTATAGTAAGAGTAAAACTCACCTTAAATTTATCTAAAATCACTATGAATCTGAGCAACAAATATCTTATACCACTTGTGTCATTCTCCTTTGTATTGTTTAGTATGCTTGTTTGCTAAATTTGAATTGTTCTCTCTTGATACAGATATTAACTAGATCAAATAATTAAACTAAAACAATACATGCTAAACATGCTTGATAAGACACACACTTTGACATATGCATTAATGGCAAGCATTTTTTTATGTGTGATTTTGATGAGTAATGATTATTTGTAACCACATGAAAATTCAAAATTTTCCACTTTATAATGAGTTTTGGATATATTCTCCTCTAAATCTCCTGCTAATTTTAACTTAGAGAAAGCCTCGAGGTGAGATGAGGGTATAGTCATTAAACCAATGAACCATTAAACTTTTGAAAATGTGGTTCAACTTCAGGGTTCAATGATATGAAATGAACTACACAGAACAACTAATAGTCATATGATCTTTCCAAAAAAATTGAACTTTGAAACATTGAACTGTTGAACTTTTGAACTCCGCTATGTAGGTTCAAATGTTAGGTTCAAGTGTTAGGTTAAAATAGTAGGTTTAATGATACATTAATTTATACAAGGGAACTGAGTAAACATGACTCTTTATAAATCATTGAGTATTGAACTTTTAAACTTCAAAAAAGGGTTCAAGTTCAAGTGAAAGGTTTAAAGTCATAATTGAAATACACAAAGGGACTAATAGTTCACTTTGAGAAACTTTGAACCATTGAACCTATTGAACTTTTGAACTTATTGAACTCTTGAACTCTGATAAAGGTTCAAGTTTAAAGGTGTAATTCTTTTAAAAATTCACACACAAAAGGTGATAAGCAGGTGAACTTATTTTATGGAAAAAATCATGAAAAATGAAATAAGGGTCACTCAAAAGGTAACAAGTGACATATGCCCATGTCCCTTATTTGTGTGGCCCCTTGGCCACCCTTGTATACTTCTTGATTTGTATTCTTGTTGCTTGATTTTTTATTTGATTTTTTTAAATGCCATGATCCATATCATGTATTTTTTCTTGTTTCTTGGATGTCATGATGGACATCATATTTCATCCCTCCAACTAACAAACTAACAACCAACACTTTCAATTCTAGTTTAGTACATTACACATGTTATTACATTGTTATAATATCTATCTAGGCATACCCCTATTGATCTAATAATCTCTCAATTCAAACCATGTTATATCTATCTAGGCATACCCTATTGATCTAACAATCTCTCAATTCAAACCATGTTATATCTTACAATATCTTGTTGATTATCATTGCTATATCTTGTATATTTCCAGTGTAACACAATTGTAAGGCTTATTCTTCTAAGGGTAGTCATTTTAGGGTACATATTCCTACCCTTAAAATAGGGGGAAATAAACAAGGGTTTTATTACAGAGATCATATCTCCTATCAGTTAAAAAATCCAATTTTAGAACAACTAAAACAATAACCAGTCATTAAAATACTCATAATAGACCAGGCAAATAGTCAAGATTCTAGGACATTGATTAGTTTTAGCCCAGGACAACAACATTGAGTTTGGACTATAGTGCCAAAAACCAAGGTGTATTATTTTAGACACTCCTATCCAAACAATATAAAAACCAAGTTTTCTAGAAACATGTAGAAAGATAGGTTTAGCTATAATTTTGTATAATTAGACCAGTTCAATTGAATAGTCTTCAGTATAGTTTTCTCAAAAAATATAGACATAGGTTGCATCATGCATGGCATGATTGGTTCTCACTTCCATTTTTAGATAGTGTAGTTGGTATAACATCTAGATTAGAATCCATGTTTTAGACACAAGTGACTCTTGGTAGATTGTACAACACTTTTACTTCTTTTCATTTAGTTTTTAGTATTACCCAAGCATTCTCAATAGTTACATGCCTTATTCCATCTGTAGGTGGTTGGCATCATTTTAGAGTGGCTTTCATACAATCCTAACCTCCACATTCCCAAGTACCTAATTTCTCAAGTGGATTCCACATAAGCCAAAAATTTTAGTTTTGGAGTGGCTTTCATACAAGCCTAATCTCCATCTTTTTTGAGTTGGAAAACATTAGCCTAGTTTTTAGCACACATTTGACTATCTATGCCACATTATCAGATTTCCAAATCTTTCAAGGGCTTTAAAATCCATCTCATATGATATACACATTCTTATATATCAGTATTAGTTCACAGCTTCACTTTATGGGGCAATGATGGAGCCAAAGGGCCAACCTTTGTATTCTTGAGACACCTATTCAAAATGATTAAACACATAGTCCAGACATTGATTAACGCATGCATGATCATATATATTCACTTATTAGGTGATGATGGAGCCAAAGGGCCAACCTTTACATTTTTGAGCCATTTTTTAAGGAATTAAGTACTTAACTCCATTTGTGATATAAATTTTGGTAAAATATCATCTAGCACATCCTACATTACTTAGCCTTACTCAGTATCACAATAGGTTTTATATTGGTTCACATACCCAATGAGGTGTATTTGGTCATCTCTCTCTCTCTCTCTCTCTCTCTCTCTCTCTCTCTCTCTCTCTCTCTCTCTCAACTTTTGTACATTCTTATTTTATATCTCATATAATAAGAACTGATCTACTCTTTACTTTTCTTTCACATATTCACACTTGCATAACATTCTCTCCATGCACTATCTAACATTACTCAACACCACAAGCTTCATGGGATTCACCTTTTTAGGTAAGTTTAAGTATGCTTTATATTTTCTTTTATCCTAGTACTAAGCTTTGTTGCATCACCAGAATAAAAGGGGGGAAATGTAGTCATAAAATGCAAAATTGGTAACTTGAGTATGGTTAATGAAACCTAATCCATAGGACCCTCTTAATTGCTTTCTAGACCATCTCAAGCTTGTTTTCACTGATTCCCAATCATTTTTAGCCTTGTGGACTTGAACCCAACTAAGCTATGACGCTTTATTTATAGCTAATCCATCCCCTAGATCACATCTATTAAGGATAATAGCACCAAATTTGGATTATAGCACTGGACCCTATGGTGTCCCCTTTCTAGTGCTCCTGTCCAATCACCTTTCAATCCCAAATGACCATTTTCTTATCAAATCCTCTTCATCATTATGTCAGCCTAGTCCAGTTCCATTTAACACATGACTAATAGATCCCTATAAAAACCCATTCAACTATCATTTGGAGAGGGTTGGAAAATATCATTTAAGCAATCAATAATATAAGCAAGACCACTCAAGCAATCATCCCTATCCTTTACATATAACCAACCTATATACTTTCAAGCCAATTATAGACCTTACACCAGTCCATAGCCATATAAAGCATACTTAGTTTTAGAATTTATTACATTTCATTCACTATTACACCAAGCACTCTTAAAGGGAAAACTACATATGGCTTGATCTCTTAAATTATTAGTATGTAGCCAACATGCCCACACAAAGGTTGTGAAGAATGTCTAGTGTATCTTACACACACTAACCCTTTTTCCCCATTTGCCTAAGTTTCCTTCAATTGCATAAAAGACATAAGTACATGAGGAATCAGATATATAGGGATCTCCATTGATATCAAGGACCTAAAATTTGGTCTACAAGCTCAAAAAAGTAGGCAAACAAAACCCAAAAATATTAAACCCTCAGAACAATAGTGCTAGAGGATAATTATAGCATCAGAGCCCAGGGTGTCTAGTTTTAGTGATCCTATCTAATCAAAAAATGAAGTTCAACATCCTATTTGTGATAGTGTCCCAAACCTGCACACATATTTCTAAACCTTATCTCAGTTGGAATAGTCTAGAAAAAGCTAAGTTTAATTTTCTCTCTCTCACTGCTATTTTTAGAAAAGGCCTAATTGAAAACTAATTTCACAAATAATTGGATTAATTATTGCATATTATTTACTAATTTATCCTAATTAGACCATGTTTATTAAATAAAAATAAAATTACATTATTCCCAAAAATAATGAATCAAGGTACTATTTAGATGAGTTTCCAAGAATTATTCAAGAGGTTCCAATCAAAAGAAATGACTTTTCAACTACATGGATTAAGGGCTAAATCTCCACAACTGGTTAGTTCCCACTAGATGATGAAGATTCTTAGAAAAGGTGCATAATATTTTATGGTATGTTTATTTTCCAAGAAGGTTAAACCAACCAATGTGTCTACACATCTTGATTGTAAAAGATGTTGGATGACCATTCTGTTATTTTTGGTGACATGATAAAATTATTTCTTTTAATTCATGCACATGATCATGCCATCAGACTCATTGTAGGAAGTAAACTACCCAATATCAGACCCTATAAGTATCCCTATGCCCAAAAGAGTGAAATTAAAAATATGGTACAAGAGATGTTGGTGTTGGAAATATTGTCATTGATGTCAAAGGTCTAGCATTGGTAATAAAGGCCCCATAGCATTTAATGATGATTTTAATATTCATATCTTGGCTAATATGTGTTAATATTTATTTAATATTAAAGAATATATTTTTAGTTGCATAAAAGTCAAAAGAAGGCCTATGGAGAAGTCAAAGAGTCATGGGGTAAAGACAAAAGATGAATGGGATGCATTTTCTCATAAAGAGTCATCTTGAGGAATTCCAACAGTCACCAAGTGAAGACAAAAGATGATATGGCACATTTTTCCATGTAGAGTCACCTTAAGGAATTCAAAAGGTCACCAAGATAAAGACAAAAGAGGAAAAGATGCATTTGCTTATGAAGGGTTACCATGTGACTTTTCAAATGCAAGGATACGAAGGGCCATGCAAGTTTGGCTCCATTTTCCATGAGGATTGAAGGGTCAAAAAGGGTGAATGACAAAGGTCATTTGGAAAGCTATAAATAAAGGCTTGAGAAGCCATTTGGATATGCAAGAAAGTGTATGGTTTTGTAATTATTTTATATAATAAAAGAGGAGAGAAAAGTAGAAGATATTGTAGAGTTCTATCACTGTTGAGTAATCAACATTGAGAGATAGTTGTGTTTTATACACAAGAGGTGTTGGTGATCACAAATAGTTGTTATGTTGGTGCTCAATAAAGAGGTTGGTGCTCTTACATGTTGGTTCTTGTGAACTTTGTAATTTTAATTGGTGCTAATTCATATTCTTGATATTGTTCTCTTTGGTTTTTTTCCACTTTGTTTTTCCATGTAAAAATTTGGTCTCTCTCTCTCTCTCTCTCTCTCTCTCTCTCTCTCTCTCTCTCTCTCTCTCTCTCTCTCTCTCTCTCTCTCTCTCTCATGTGGTGCATGTTATTATTTTAGTTTTATTACATTTTTTGAATGTGTGATTAAGTGGTTAAAGAAAAGAAATCAGATTAAGTAAAAGATATATAATATATTAAATCACCCCCCTCTCAGTATATTTCATGCTTAATAATTGGTATCAGAGTAGGTTCCTTTTGATAATGTTTTATAGCTTGAAGGTAGATCAGGGAAAGCATGATGGTTGGATCACATGAATTTTTTTCTATAACTAAGACACCTTTGTTTGATGAGACAAATTATGATTTTTGGAGAAAAAGAATGAGGACTTATTTGATGGCTCTTGGATTTGACATTTGGAAAGTAGTGGTGGAGGAATATGAAGAGACACAAACAATTGTAACTACTCCAGTGGAAAATAAGGCAAGTAAAAATAATGCTAAAGCTTTAAATGCTATTTTATGTGGTTTATGTGAATTAGAATTTGTTAAAATTATGCAATGTAAATATGCTCATAAAACTTAGGTAAAGCTTGATAATATTTACAAAGGTGATGGAAAGGTTCATCAAGATAAGCTTAAGACTTTTAAAAGATAGTTTGAGAGTTTGAAGATGAAATAGGAAAAAATGTCACCTTTTACAGGTTGATCAAATAGTTAATCAAATTCAAGGTCTTAGAGAAAAGTTAGAATAATCAATCATGGTAAAAAAAGTTTTGAGATCTCTAACATTAAGATATGATGCAAAAGTTTTATCAATTGAAAAGATGAAGAATTTATCCAAGCTAAAGATGGATGTGATACATGGTATTCTTAAAGCATATGAGATGCAGACCGAACAAGATAAACCCTCAAAAAGAGAAGTTGCTTTCAAGACATCAAAGAAAGAGAAGGCTAAGATTCAAGAAACAAGTGACAGTTCTAGTGATGATAAAGATGACAACAGAGCTCTATTACTTTTCATGCTAAGAAAGGGCACATGTAAATATCAAGAAAAATTACCTTTTAAATTTTTTAATTATGTAAAAATTGGACATTTTACAGCTAAGTGCCTAGATAAGGGTAATGGTGACAATGAAGAAGTAAAGTCTACATACAAGAATAATTTCAAAGGAAAATTCAAGAAGGGGTTTGAAAAGAAGAGTTTGTATTCTAAAGATCCTAGTTCAGTCGAAGATAATAGAGTTAGTGATTCAGAAAAAGAAGAGATTTTATTCATAGCCATACATGAAGATGCCTCTAGAAGTAAAAGTATAGATGATCAAGAAGAAGAATAGGATGAAGACAAAATAAATATGGAAGGAGAACTCATTTTTGCCTTAGAAGAGTTAAAATCTCTTGAGAAGAAGAATCAAAGACTGAAGCTCTAGATCAAAAAAAATGAAAAGGAGTCAAAGGAAACAATTAAAGATCAACAAACAAACTTTGAAGAAGCCAAGAAGAATGAAAAATATCTAACGGCATAGTGGAAAAAAGTAAGTGAAGAATGTGAAAGGTATGTTATTGAAATTGCTTCTTTAAAAGCAGATCTTGAAAAAATAAATAAAGTAATCAATGATAGAGAATCCAATGATTCAAAATTTGAGAATAGCACTAATATGTTGAATAAGATATTAGAAAGTCAAAGATCAATGTCAGATAGGACATATATCATATTTGAAAAAGAGAAAGGGAAGGTCACTACTTTCACAAACAAGGTTAACATATAAAAAGGAAAGAGCTATGTTGAATCTCTTACAAAAGAGGAAATAAAAAGGAAAGAAGTTAAGAATACATAGGACATCTCAAATGAAGGCAACTAGAAGGAATACAACTACAAAAGGCAATCAAGTCAAAGATACACAAAAAGGTCATATTTTTATGGTTACTATTTTTATTGTAATGGATATGGTCATAAAAAAATAGAATGTCAAAAAAGGGCTAACAATTTTAGAAATAAGGAGAAAAAAACTCATGCAGAGTCAAATAGAAGCCACAACTCTTTCGCTCCTCTACTAGGATTTAATGAAGAGGCCATAATATGTTACAAGTATAATAACTTTAGGCACATAGCCTGGTATTGTAGAAGTGTGTTTGAGTCAGTCAAGAAGGACTAGAGTTTCAAGGCTCTATTCATCAAGAACAAAGTTTAGATAGTTTCATGGTAGAAGAAACAACTTGAAAAGTCTATGTTGGTCTAGATAGCTTTGTATGCAAGAAATGAAGAAAGTCCATGATTCATTGATAGTGAATTTTTGAGGCACATGATAGGAGACAAGATCAAGTTCATAACCTTGAAGAAGATCAATTGTGGCACAATGAAATTTAGAGATAATACTACTACCAAAATTGCCAAAAAAGGTACACTAAGTTTGGATAATGGTAGAACTAAAACTAAAAATGTTTTGTATGTAGAAGGTCTTAAGCATAATATTTTGAGTGTAAGTTAAATGTGTGATCAGGGGCACACACTAAATTTTTATGCAGAAGGTTATGAAATTAGGAAAAAATATTTAGATGTTTTGGTTACAGATGCTCAGAGAATAGGCAATAATTTGTATATGTTATCAGACATCAAAGCTCAAAGATGTTTGAGTCAGATTGAATAAAGTTGGCTATGACACATGAGAATGTAACAAATACATTTTGATAATCTTTTCAACATTAGCAAGAAGAAAGTAGTCAAAAATCTTCCAAAGATTACAAAGTAGTGCAACACACTTTGTAAACCTTGTCAGCATGGGAAGTAGGCCAGAAGGTGGTTCAAAACAAAAGAATACTCAACCACTCAGATTTTAGATATTGTTCACACTGATCTATGTGGACCTATGAGAACTCAAAGTACTCAAGGTGAAAATTATTTCATGTTGTTTATTGATTATTTTTTATGTATGAATTGGTTAATGTTTTTAAATAAAAAATCAGAAGCTTTCAGACATTTCAAAGCATTACTTGAAAATGAAACTAGTTTGAAGATTAAGTGCCTAAGATTAAAACAATGAGGAGAATTCATGTCAAATCATTTTATTAAGTTTCTTGAAGACCATGGAATAAAGAGACATTATTCAGTAGCCAAAAATCCACATAAAAATGGAGTAGTTGAATGGAGAAATAGAATAGTTCAGGAGATGGCAAGGACAATGCTAAATGAATCCAAGATACCAAATAAATATTGGAGAGAGGTAGTCAGGATAATAGCATGTACCTATAATAGAGCATTATTGAGAGTCAATAGTGACAAGACTTTTTATGAGCTATGGAAAGACAAACTATCTATAATTGATTATTTCAGATTTTTTGGCAGTAGATGCTTCATAAACAAAACCAATGAAAAATTGGGTATGTTTGAATATAGAGCAGATGAAGTTATATTTCTTGGTTATTATTTCAAAAGTAATTCTTATAAATTTTATAACAAAAAAACAAGAAAATAAGTGAAAGTACAAGTGTTAGGATAGAAGAAGATGGAGCACAAAGAATTAATGATCCAATAGACATTCCTAAAATCATTGAAGAAGAAGATTTTGAAGAATCATATGAAGATGAGAAGGAGAAAAAGGACACCAAAACCCCATCTAAATATGTCCAAAAAAATTACAATAAAAGTGACATCATCAAGGACATAAATGAATGAATTCACACCAGAATAATGATGGTAAGTAAATCTAAGCAAGTTAATTTCTCTTTGTTATCCAAAATTTAGCCTAGAAATTTTTCAAAAGTTAGGCATGATAAGCATTGGGTTAAGGCAATGGATGAAGAATTAAATTAGATAGAAAAGAATGATAATTGGTAATTAGTGCCTAGACCAAAATATCACAATGTGATAGGAACAAAATGGATTTACAAAAATAAGTTGAATGAAAATGGAGAAGTGATGAGAAATAAAGAAAGATTAGTATGTAAAGGATATACTCAGATTGAGGGAATAGATTTTGAAGAATCTTTTGCACTAGTACCAAGGCTAGAGGCTATTAGAATAATTATTGCATATGCAGTGTTTAAAAATTTTAATGTGTTTCATATGGATGTCAAATCTACCTTTCTGAATGGGAATCTAGAAGAGGAGGTCTACATTGAGCAGCCTGAGGGATTTATTCTCTCAAATGATAGTAGCTATGTATGTAGATTGAATAAAGCATTGTATGGATTGAAAAAATCTCCCAGAGCTTGGTATGAAAGACTTGATAAGTACATGTAGGATCAAGATTTTAAGAGAGGATTTACTGACAGTAATCTCTACATCAAAATAGAAGGTGAGCATCAATTAATTGTTTTGGTATATGTTGATGACATAATATTTGGAGGTAACATTGAAAAGATGAGAAAAGAAATTTTTGATAATATGCATAAAGAATTTGAGATGTTTATTCTTGGATAATTGTCATATTTTTAGGGTTGAAAATTGTTTTGTCCGATAAAGGAATTTTTATATCTAAAAGTAAATATGCCAAGGAAAAGTTGAAAAGTTTGGTTTTGAGGATTGTGCACTAGTTGGTACACTGATGGGTATAGGGAACAAGGTAAGTAAGTATGAATATTCAACCATTATAGATCAATCTTTGTATATATCTATGATTGTTAGTCTTTTATATTTGATAGCATCAAGGCCAGACATTATGCATGCAATAGGCATGGTTGCAAGATATCAGGCAGCCCCAAAGGAGAGTGATTTTTAGTTGGTGAAGAGAATATTCAAATATATCAAGGGGACATTGGATTATGGATTGTGGTATCCGATAAGTAGAGTTTTCACTCTGGTTGCTTATACAAATTTAGATTGGGTAGTTTGTTTGGATGATAGAAAAAGTACGAGTGTAGGAGCTTTCTTCTTCAGTGATAGCTTAGTATCATGGCTAATCAAAAAGAAAAATTCAATATCACTTTCTATAGCTGAAGTAAAATATGTTACAATGGTATTGTGTTGTACTCAAGTGCTTTGGATGAAGCAAACTTTAGAAGATATCAAGTTAAAATATGATGAACCTATTTCTATTTTTTGTGAAAACACAAGTCATATTAATATTTTTAAGAATCCAATGATACATTAAATAAAAAAAACATATTCTTATTAGATATCACTTCTTGAGAGAGCAGGTTGCAGATCAATAGATTAAGATAGAATATATCAGTACTATAGAGTAGATTGCAAATATTTTCATAAAGGCACTACTAAAAGACACATTTGAGTATCTATAAGAGAAGTTGGGAACAATTTATTTCACTTCCTACCATTGAGGATCAACATTAGTTGAGGAGGAACTAAGTGTTAGCTCTAAGATAAGCCCTTTGCCATTGATGTCAAAGGGGGAGAAATATAGGAACAAGTACAGGTGTAGAAATAGGTGCAAAAATAGGTACAGGGAATAGGTACAGATTACTATAATAAGGGGAGTTACTATATGTTTTTTTAGATGGTAGCATGTGCTAGTTGGCATGTGTAGTGTAGGTTTCAAGATGTGGTAGTTTTAGTTTGATGTTGTCATCAATGACAAAGGGGGAGATTGTTAGAAATATTGTCATTGATGTCAAAGGTATAGCATTGATGATAAAGGCCCCATAACATTTAATGATGTTTTTAATATTCATATCTTGGCTAATGTGTGTTAATATTTATTCAATATTAACAAATATATTTTTGGTTGCATAAAATTCAAAAAAGGTCCCATGGAGAAGGCAAAGATTCATGGGGTAAAGATAAAAGAGAAATGACATGCATTTTCCCATGAAGAGTCATCTTGAGGAATTCCAAGAGTCACCAAGTTAAGACAAAAGAGGGTATGGCACATTTTTCCATGAAGAGTCACCTTAAGGAATTCAAAAGGTCACCAAGATAAAGACAAAAGAGGAAAAGATGCATTTGCTTATGAAGGGTCACCATGTGACTTTTCAAATGTAAGGATATTAAGGGTCATACAATTTTGGCACCATTTTTCATGATGATTGAAGGGTCACAAAAGGTGAATGTCAAAGGTCATTTGGAAAGCTATAAATAAAGGCTTGAGAAGCCATTTGGATATGCAAGAGAGTGCATGGTTTTGTAATTATTTTATATAAGAAAAGAGGAGATAAAAGTAGGAGATATTGTATATTTCTATCATTTGTTGATTAAGCAAAATTGAGAGATAGTTATGTTTTATACACAAGAGGGGTTGGTGATCCTATGGGTTGGTGCTCATAAATATTTGCAAGGGGTTGGTACTCCTATGGGTTAGTGCTAAAAAATAGTTGTTGTGTTGGTGCTCAGTAAATGGGTTGGTGATTCTACAAGTTGGTGCTTGTGAATTTTATAATTTGATTTGGTGCTCATTAATATACTTGAGATTGTTCTCTGTGGTTTTTTTCCACTTTGGGTTCCCATGTAAAAATAATGTGTCTCTCTCTCTCTTGTGTGGTGAATGTTATTGTTTCAGTTTTATTTCATATCTTGAATGTGTGATTAAGTGGTTAAAGAAAAGAAATCAGATTAAGTAAAATATATATAATATATTGATTCACACCCCCACCTCTCAGTGTATTTCATGCTTAACAGTTGGAGGTAGGAATCATATAACATAGTTAAAGTGAATATTCCTCCTCAATGGTCATGGTACAGAAGGAGGATGATAGTTGGAGGATGTTCCCAGACTACAGAGAACTCAAAAAATATACCATCAAATATAAGTTTCTTATTCTAGTAATTGATTATTTGCTAGATGAATTGCATGGTGCTATTTATTTTACCAAGTTAGATCTTCACTCTGGATATCATCAAATTTGCATCTAGAATGAGGACATACCTTAAACATCCTTCATAACTCATGAAATCCATTATGAATTTATGTTCATGTCTTTTGGCCTCACAATTACACCATCTACATTTCATATTTTGATGAATACTATTTTTAGGTCATTGTTTAGAAAATTTATGTTAGTGTTTTTTAATGACATCTTCATCTACAACAAAAATTGTGAAGACCATTTGAATCATGTGAAACACATGCTTTCTATTTTGAAACAACATCATATTTATGCCAAACCTTCAAAATGTGCTTTTGGTATCCAAGAGGTGGAGTACTTGGGTCATATTATTTCACATGGAGTGAAAGTTGATCCTAAGAAAATCCAAGAAATTATGGAGTGGTAGGTTCCCAAGATACTCAATAACCTCCACATATTTATGTGGATAACTGGTTATTATCATAGCTTTGTCAAAAATTATGGTATAACTACAACCCCACTCACCTCTTTACTGAAGAAAGACTTATTTCAGTGGACTAATTCAACTACCAATCCATTTGAACATTTGAAAATGGTTATGTGCACAACTCCCATTTTGGATACTCTTGATTTTTCAATAACTTTTATTGTGCAGTGTAACGCATCTAGATATGGCATGGGGGTTTTACTCATGCAAGAAGGTAGACTACTAGCATTTGAAAGTTACCAACATAAAGGAAAAAATTACGCTCAAACCAATATATGATAAAAGGATGATGGTTATTCTACATACAGTGAAGCATGGAGACTGTATTTGATGGATCATCACATTCAGGTAAATATTGATCATGCTAGCCTCAAATATTTTTTAGATTAATGTTTATCACCAAAATAACAACAAAAATGGGTGACTAAAATGTTAGGCTATGATTTTGAAATAGTGTATAAGAAAGGAAAAGAGAATGTGGTGGTAGATGCCCTCTCGTGGTGGGATGAATCAGTTGAGGTAGTGTTATGTGCCATGACCATGTGGTAGGTAGATTGGCTAGAAGAAGCAAGATTAGACTGGGAGAATGAAAGTGCTACCAAGGATTTGATTCATAATCTTCAGTAAGGTTATAATGAATATAAAAAATTTAAATAGAAGGGGAATACATTATGGTATAAAGATAGATTATACCTTTGTAAGCATTCTCTCCTCTAACATAAAATTCTTTAGGAACGTTGTGCCTCTCCACTTGTAGGACACTTGGGATTTTTGAAAACATATCATAGAATCAAACAAGATTTCATTTGGGAAGGAATAAAAGGGGATGTTCATAAATATGTCAATGAATGCATTATATGCCAATAAAATAAAGGTGAAACCATTAAGATCTTAGGTATTTTGCAGCCTTTATCCATCCCTAACTAGTGTTGGGAAGAGGTTTACATCAATTTCATTATGGGGTTACCAAGGTATAGGATATGTTTTCTTACCACTTGGTCATTATCAATTTCAAATAATTGGTGCCTTATATGTTCTAGGCTCAACCACAACAATTATTTTATGTAAATAAATTTCTCAATCATATTCTTATGGTTGAATTTGATTAGCACAATGATAAAAATTGCATCTCATTTGATATAAGTCTCCAAGTTTGAATACTATTACAAGATCTTCTAGCTTGATGTTATCCTTAAATCCAATCAATGTTTAGTTGTAAAATATACCAATTTACGTATCCTCTAGCATAAAATATATGCACACTAATGTTTTGAGTTCCTAACTACACTCAGTAGATGTGACATGGTGAGAGGACTTTCCTTACTAAATAATAATAATAATAATAATGTTATATGTTCTAATTCTTTGACTACAAAAAAACATAGATCTCAAACTAAAATAGGTACATATCAGGGTCCTAGTCCATTAATTCTAGTGCTAACCAATCTATGTGGGCACATGAGACCTAGTTTTAATGGATTTGAGTATTTATCAACTCTTTGTTGATGACTACTCACACAAAATATGGGTATATTTATTGAAGACTAAGTTTCAAATAATTCAAAGATATTATGGAATGATAAATCCGTTTTCATATTAATGTCTTCTACATAGATCGATTGAAATACATGAGTAAAGAGTATTCTAAATTTCTAAAGTCACATGATATTCATTGGCAAGAGATTACACCTTATACCCCACAACACAATTGTGTAATTTCACTATTATGGAAATCATGCACAATATTATTGAGGACTCATACTTTCCTCATGCATAATGGGAAAAACCAATTCTCATAATAGTCTACCTATTGAATCAACCACCCACCAAAGTTTTCAATGGTATTATGCAAAAATAAGCATGGATTGGGAATAAGCCTTCTATATCATATCTTCATTTTTTGGATGTAATACACATATGCATGTCACTAAAATTGATTGAAAATAACTAGATAGTAAATCATTTCCATACATTTGTATTGTCTATAGTGAAGACTCAAAAGCATACTAAATAAAACTAAAAATATATACATCAATAGGGATGTTGTATTTGATGACAAGGGTCAGCGTAATTCAGTCTCGACATAATCGAATTATACAAGAATTAGAATTATGAACATTTGAAATGTTGGTAGTGGTAACAAGCATGCAGACAATGATGATATTCAACTAACTTTTTTAGCTCCACCACCCATTATTTAACATATGCCCAAGTGGTATAACAACACCACACCAGATGCAACATTGGATGGAGTCCTAAACTCTTTCACTATAGGACCAAGGAATTGTATAATGGTTCATGCAAAGGTGAATTTAGCCTTGATGAACAAAGTTGTAGAATATTTGAGTCCTCAATATTTCAATAAGTCCAAAACTTAAAGCCTTAGAAAGAGACCATGGATATAAGATACCAGTCACTGATGAAGAACAATGTATGGCATATTATTTATATTCCATCAGGGAATAAGCTTATCTATTGTAAATAGATCTTTAAGACCAAATATAAATCAAATGGTAGTATTGACAAGTATGAGGCAAGACTTTTAGAAAAGGGATATGCATAAAATAAGGCACTAAGCATGAGGACACCTTTGTCACCACAAACAAGATAAAAAATATTATAATGATCTTCGCTATGGTTTCACATTTAGGAAGGAACGCACATTAGATAGATGTAAAAAATTCCTTCCTAAATGATGATCTTCAAGAGATAAACTACATGACCCAACGACAGGGTTTTATCTCACCTAGTCTAGAACACAATTTGTGTAGACTCATCAAGTCTCTATATGGTCTCAAGTAGGTTCCATAAGATTGGTGTACCAAAATTAATAAGCATCACATTCAGCATGGATTTTAGAGAAGTCCATATGATACAAATCTCTACCTCACAGAGAAATAGGGGAGGTTTAGATTGAAACATTATCATCAACATCGTAAAATAAATTAAATTAAGAATCCACCACTAATACAACCATTATAGTTTGTCAAAAAACTTATTCAGATGCTTTTGAAGTGACCTTTATATGTCATGCCATTTGACTAATTTGATGATAATAACATCAATAGTTCTCTCTAAATTTATGGATTTTTCCAACTTTATTAAATTTGATGAAAACTTTTTCATCACTCATGAAAAATTGTAAATATCAAAGAGTAAATATATACTTCTATTATAATCATTCATAAATATGTCTATAATCTTTAAGTATTTTTGATAGTCTGGACAAAGTTTCACGTAATGGTGTTCAAAAAATTTGCATAATATATTACAATTAAAAGAATGAATACATTCATACGACCATCAAATTTACCTTTTGTAAGTTTTGTGAGTTCAAAAAAAATCTAGAATTCCAATAAAAATAATTTAAAAGAGTTTCTTTCTATTTAACACTTTTAAATGGAGTGTGTACATAGTTTAATCTTGTCAATTTAAGTGTAATTAGTTCCTTAACATTTCATCATGGAAGGGTAGCATGAGTATATACCCTTTAACTTGAAATTAAAATCAGACATGCATATTTAATCACATATCGAAGCAAAGTTTCAAAAAACTGGGCGATGTTTTAAGAACCTTGGATCTAAACATAATCATAAAAAGGATTTCACTTAACATTTTTTAAAATTGTAAACGCGATAGTTTAGATATCCCTTAAATATGAAATGTACAGTTTAGACAAGGTCCTCTATTCATCATGAGTTTTTAGGGTTCTCACCATCTTACCCAAAAAAAACCCTAACTTCCAATATTTAAGCATTGATAATAACGCCAAATCTCCTAATATTTAACATACATTTTTATGCCCTCTTATTATCTTTATTACTCTGGACCTAGTTAAATGTTAATTGTGTATGTATTTTGTATTGCAATTTGATTGAAATTCATTTTTTTAATTCCACAACTATCAAAATCAAAATTCAGATCAGATATGATTAAATACGTTTACAGTCCATCGTGTGGAATTCTTGGATACCAACTACAAGTGAGCTTGAAAGACAAGAAAACATCAGTCAAATAAAGTAAACGGCTATCTGAAAACACCAATCAAACAAAGAGAGGTAGGCCGACTACCATGAAAGTCAATATTGAACAAACTAACATCGTAACCTTCACCATTTTTCCACTTCTCTCAATTTGCTTATTGAGGATGGTGCAAATTCGCTTATTTATAGGATTGAGACAGGAGATTTGTATTCCGCTTAGGGCACGCTTCTTGTAAAATAAAATATAATACAGATCAAGATTGTTGGCCTCGAAATATTCTGAACGGGATTCGTATTTCTCGGCAGGCACCCCAAACATAGCCATTTTCCCACATGACTCGATTTGCTTATTGAGATGCAGAAATTGGCGTATTTTAAACCTAGTCATTTCCCACACGTCTCAATTTGCTTATTGAGATGCAGAAATTCGTGTATTTATAGTATTGAGATACGAGATTTATGTTCTGCTTACGGCACGCCTATTGCAAGCTACAGATCCCATGGCAATGGGCGACGATCATGTGAATCCAAAAGCTACCCGGTCTAATCTTTTTTTACCAGTGACTATTCTTTTTCAAATACAAAAGATTTTATTAAAGTTAGTTTATATCATTTTTTTTAATTATATAAAATAAAAAGGGTTGTAGTCTGATTGGTGAGGATGATGGTTGCTTATATCCATTCACAAAGGTACAAATCCCTTTAGATAACCAACATGAAGAGTCAAGTAGTTAAGGCCAAGATCGTGTCTAGGGTGATTTTGATGGCATGGATGCCCCTTACTCATGGATGCTTATCGAAATGAACTCATTGACTTAGATGTATGCTTACTCGGCGTCGTAAATCTACTATGTATTTATTTTGAAAATATGCGCAGAAACGCTGACATTTTATGTAATTCAATAATTCCATATAATACCTTCAGGTATATAAACAAATAAATAAATAAATAAAAATTTTAATAAATTCCCCCATGTACTTGTAACTTCTAATTTTTAGCTAGATTGATTTTTACACATAATCTATTTATTTATATTAATGGGGTAAGTCCATTATTGAAATAAATCATCTAATTCAAACATATAAAGTTTTTTTTAAAAAAATCCTTGAATAAATATTAAATATTTTATCTCATAGGACCATTTTCCATAAGGAAAACAGTCTTGAAAAATAATTAAGCATGGTCCATATTTTCTCAAAAAACCTACATCACTAGATTGTCTCGCTGAACGTATATTCTACTCGATGTGTTATTTTTGAAAATGTACAATAATTCTATAACTATTATAATAAGAAAGCTAAGGATAAGTTAATCCCCATAACATATCCTCCATTTCTTTAGGTTTTCTAGATGTGGATGACTTGTTAGGGTTTCATAGAAGGAGAGCAATTTCCTAGATATTCATGTAGAATTTCATGAAAAGGACTTTGATTTTTGAAAACTTGAAACTAATGAACATAATCATTAAATCTTATTTTGAAAATATATCTTTTTCCACATCTAATGTTTCTCAAAATGACTCTAGTATTCCACCTAAGCATTCACACAATATGTGGAGCAATTTATTTTTGGTCTTTTTAAATTATTTTTGTTTACCTCATTGTCTAGACCTTTTTTCACTATTTGTTTCTATTGAGCATCTTTGTATTAGGTTCGATTTTATTATTTTAAATAAGATTAATATTATCATCAATGTAATATGATGTAATTTTTCTTAGGTCCGTTCATATTTAGAATATTTTGGTGAACCTTCATTGTCTTACATGTTTCATATCATTATATGGTTATATATTACTTCGTTGGTGATACATATGATTTTTTAGGGCTTTTTTTAATTTCATGGTTCACCATTAGCCCCAATTTTTCTATGTTTGATCCCCAACCCTTTCATAATGTATTTCCACCCTTAAGGTTAGATCTTGTATTGCATAGTGTTACATATCAAACAAATCAAACATAGTGATCCTAGGTTCGATTTTATTGTATAGTGATCATAGAGTTAATTATATTACATAATTTAAGATTCAAATAGCCCTATTTATCTTACATTTGATTTTTTAGGAATTTAATGTCCTAATCATATATTATCAATTTTATAACGTAATATTCTTAGTTAGTTAATTAGCTCAGGCACCATTTTGTATATAAGGACAACCCTTGAGTAATACGCATAATTAGTTAATTAATTCATGTGCTTATTTTTTAAAAACAACTCTTGAATATTAGGGTTAGGGTTGTAAGGATATTATAATTGTAATGATTATATATTGTTGTTGTAAAGAAGGAAAAAATCCATTTATATTTTATGATATGAGCTATACTCTCAAGTAAGTTACCTTATCAAAGAGGCCCATAATATCTGAATATAATTAAGATTTGTAATTAATTATAAGTTCACTGAATACTACATTAATTTTTGCATATTGTTATCTTTTTTGGTTGATTTATCCAAGTAGGAACATAATGAGTGGTATTAGATATTTTTACATAGTCATGTTCCATAGTAGATTAAATAGTTTTGGGTTTTCTATGACCATCCAACGTATGCCCTCACCTTGCCTAATCGATATCTTGGTGATTATAAAGTGGTTACAAAATTGGTTGTAAAAGACAAATTTAATAATAGTTACTAATTTTAAATAAATTACTTGGAATAAGTGTGTTTTGTAATAACCATTCAATTAGGATACCAAGGTTTAAGGTATAACATAACACATTTACAAAACCAAGGACCTCCCTTTATAACAACATCACATTCATCACAAGAACCAAAGTTTATAAGGAAATGATTTGGGGCACAAGAGTAGATGTTTATCTAATTTTAGACAAAAGGATGTTGATTTTGATAATTCCATTCATTAATCATTATAAGTATGATCTATGCATATCCATGCTGCCTCGCATTTATACATTGAGTGTCTTGGTCATTTTACACATCCCCTTATATCATTTTTTTCTCACACAACACCATGGAGTATGCCACATACTGTTATGCTTAGATAAACTCTTCATAGCTCCAAACATCATGTGCCTCTCATACATCCCAAGAAACATGTTACATAAATAAGAAAGACAACATCGTGCATTCCATGTGATAATTTTAGAGCGTATAAGTTTTAAAATTTTAACTAATGTAGGTTTGAGGGTTAGTGTCACCTCACTCCCAAATGTGGATGTTTAATCTCAATGTGATTCAACACAATAGTATAACTGATGTGAAACAACATTTACACATTATACATAACCTACACAATACTACTATACACAACATTGATCAATGGCACAAAACCTCTATACATACAATGAAACTTAGCCTCCATGTATAATCTATAGATTACACACAAACTATGTGGACACTCTATGCCATGCTATGTATAACTTCTAGGAAACAATATACCACATCATCTATCATCATACCATGCACCTATCAATAAATGCACATAAACACTAGATAATGAAGACTCACACCTTGAATCCCAAATTAATCAATGTCATTAAAGGATTCTTAGCCTTCACAAAAATTTAATCTATGTATAAACATTTGTAGCATTATATGATATAAATATAGTATAATGTAATCAACCATTCATATTTCTCAATAGTATGTCATGTACAAAATAAAAATATTAATATTTTTTTTCTAGATCTGGTACTTTATCTATTCTCCATGTTATTCAATGTTAGTAGAGGTCCATAGAACATGTTAGTAATACATGTTAATAAGTTAGTATATATGATTGCAATAGAACTCGTAAGATGTATAATTATTCATTTATTACTTAGGTGATTGGTTATGTTATCATACACATTAATTTACTCATTTTACTTGGTTTAGATGATAAAAAAGTAGGTGGTGCTAAAATTACCTACTTCACACAAAACCTTAAATCAAACAAAAGATTATGAGTTTTAATCATAATAAATTCTAGTGCTTAGGATGAATAGGACACATTGGTTCTCAAGGAAGATATATGCTATGAAAAAGAACTAACTCTACAAGAGAGCTTATCCTTTTATAATGTTAAGTATATAAACAATAACCATAAATACTTGGATCCATGACCCTTTGTTTCCTATTATATTTCATCTTGGGAAAACGTTTAACTTTCCATATGTATTTTTTATTTACATGACTATTTCCAAATATGAAAAATATGAATATAGCTGGCATTTAAACACTACATAATCTATTTGAGATCATTAGAATGTTATCAGTCCATCTACTTTAGATGATGTCTATATTTATTCCATACCAGTCCTTTTCCAGTGTGATCACCTTATTTTGTGTAGACCATTTACCATCTACTCAAAATGTTGCATATATTCCCATTAGATCTTCATGAGACATGTGCCATCCTTTTGTAGCCATATTCCATCTTACCATGCAACTAATCAAGTTGAATGTGCATATATATTCTCCAATGTGATCTTTGACAAGGTGACTATAATTAAATCATGGAAATACACTAAGGTTGATAATGAGTTTCTTGAGTCAGTATAACTTCTACGAGTCACCCAATGGCATTCAAACCTAGGCGTAGTCGTTTACACAACCTAATTTTCCATGATAGCTAAGAACTTGACATTGAATTTATTCATCATGAGAGCCATTTGATCATCAAAATTAGTCATATGAGTAAAGATCTAATGCATGTGCTATCAAATACAGTTATTCAAAAATTAGATTCACAATATAAAAGGTATTTCATTATTTTATATGTCATAGTTAAGAGTGCAGTGGAGATATTTTTATTAGTTTATTATTAAAATGTATTTAGTTATTAAATATTCATAAATTCATTTTTAATTTATTTGAGTTTTAGATAGTGTAAAGTATGTGTGTTCATTTTTTGTTATGTCATCAACTTTAGGTCAAGTCAAGTATGTCAAAAAATGAGTCAAAAGTTAAAATTCATTTTTGCATCAATAAAAGATGTCAATTCAATATTTGAGTCATCATTGTCAAAAATCGTGGGTCATCATATTGTTAAATTCAAAATTAATTATTTATATAAGGATGCATTATTGATATCTTTGTGTTTCCTACTTCTTTGAGAGCCATTAGCACTGACATGGCCATCATGCTACAATCCATGGGTGGTTTCACTTTACCTAAAACATATAACATTGCCATTAGATCTAAGAATGGCCTCATACAAGCTAGGAAGTTTCCTCCAAAAGTGTCTATGCATCTGTTGCCAAATAATTCTATTGTTTTTCCAAATGTTTCCCAAGTTCTTAATGCCAACACCAAGTCAAGAACTATCCCTAAGAAGGTAGATGGTGTCATGGATAAAGATGCAATAATTTAGTTCTTAGAAGCTTAGATTAGGTAAGAAATAATTTATCATAGTGTAAATAAAAACCCCTAACCTTATCATAAATAATATGGGCAAGGGAGAAGTTGAGGGTAACCCAATTTCAACAAGGTTGCCAGTGCATACAATCCTACTTCAACCTCTAATACAAGAGTAATGGTACTGGTGCATAACAATCTAATCCAAGGAGATGAATGGACACAAGCATAATTAATGAATTAAAATAAATGTGGAGATCAAGATATAGCTGCTCCAAGAGGAGTCACTCCTCAACTATCAATATAAGATGAAGTTCTCATGTAATCAAGTGAAGGGTGGAAGCCTCAAAGAGTGAGTTTCAGAAACTTCCTAGTTGAAGACACTTATGTTATCAACCAAAATAATTCAGTTTCAAATAATACTAGAGCTAAAAGGAAATCTTTAGGAGATTATAATTTTGTGCCTATAAGTGTAAGTAGTCCTCCTACAAGGTAGGAAAGCATGACTACAAGCATTTTTCTCCTTAACACACTTGCACCTTCTTCAAATCAGAATGTTGGAAGGCCTACTCAAAATGTTCTAATACTAAAAAATCCAACCACTTCTTCGACTCAAAGGACTCAATAAAATTTAAACATTTTTGCTCTAAATATTATGGATTCATTAAAGAATGCTAAGGCATCTATTTCCCTTTGGTATGTCCTTCATATACTTGGCTAAAAGGAACTCTTGCAAAATCAGTTATCCACTATCCATGATATTGCTCCATCATCAAGACATAGTCATAATAATATTGCTCTTACCAATTCTCCTACTAACATTTTGGAACCCTCTATAAAATCTATGAATCCTCAACCCTTCTACCTCACTCTCATTATGGGGGATAAGTTTATTCATAACTGTAAATTTGATAGTACAGCTAGTACATCAGTGATGCCCAAGGTTATAGCTAACAAATTAGGTATAACGTATGAACAAAATAAGAAAGTGGTGCTTTAATTAGATGGTAAAACTACAAAGTCAGTGGGATTGATCAAAGGGTTGAAGATTTTTGTGCATGATTGTCCTAATTTCCCCATCCTCTAAGACATTATGGTTGTTGACTTGCCTACCCACTTTGATATCTACCTCTCAAAGGATTTCATAGCCAAGATAGGAGACTACCTCTCAGATGATTGGTCTTTCTTGGACTTTAGGATAATGTATGGAATAAAAATACCCATTAGGACTCAATCACTTTATATATTTTACCTTGAAACCTATGTCCAAGCAAGTTCCTATTTGAATTGTGTCATTAATGATAAAGAGGTGTCCATTATGGATGATGGTGATCCTTCCAAGCTTGAGTGAATTTTTGATTTGTTTCTAGATGAGTATGTTGAATACTCATATATACATGATCCATACACATATTTTTATAAAAATGATCTTAGCACCTATATCATCCATGAGGGAGCATATGAGCAATCTGAGGTAAGCATTCAACATTCCTTTTCACAAGCTGTTGAAGGTAATTATTTGATTCATGTGTATGATGATGATAGTTTAAAAGGAATAATGTATTAATATGGTGAGAATAATTTTTTTTTTAATTCCTGAACTTGATGAAGGATCCATTGAAGATGGCATTCATGAGGAAAATGATGACTTATGGCAAAGTTCTAATGCCATAAATCAAGAGTTTGATCAGTTCGGTAAGACTACTTCTCCTCCAAAGAATTGCATATTTGATGTCAAATTGGTTGATTAACCTAACAAGTAGGGTTTTGAGTGTCATGTTATGAATAAAAATAAACAATAATCTATTGTCGAAGAATCTACAATCATGAAGTGACCTAGTGAAGCTAATATCAAAGATGTTGCAGCTATAGAGGAGTTTCATGAATCCAAGACACATGTGTTTGTGTTTGAGGGGAATTCAAAACCTTGACATATCTTTGAAATTTGTATAGAGGTGCTGGATCATAATGAAGACAATCTTGATGATCCCATATATCAAGTATATCATGCTAAAGAGGAAGGTAAGATTGAGATAGTTATCATGCTTACTAACATTTAGTTTGAGAGGTACAAATCAAACATGGCAAGAGTCAAGAAGTTTGTAAGTTTAAACAAGATTATGAGAGGTCAAAATAGAACATCCTTGAAGGCAAAATTTATTCCACTTGTAGATATAATAATATCCAAGTAGGGTACATCTTTTTGCCATCAACATGAGTAAGTGTTTGATGATGAACATGCCTCACATGATAGGTTGCCTTCATGGAGAAGAAAGGATTCAAGAGGAACCATATTTTACCATGGTTAAAGCATGGTGAGTTGTTCTTCACCTCAAGTGTGAGTTATTATAAATATTGGGATAGGTGTGTGTCTTGGTTTCATTTGTGTGTGTGTGTTCTATAAGTGTTCTTGAGAACACATGTGTGTTTCCTTTGGTGTGTCTTGTTTTATGTGTCTTTTATTGTTTTTGGTGTGTTTTCAAAGGCAATTAAGTGTAAAACCTATGCATGAGTGACTCCATATCCCAATGAATAGGAGTAGGCTACTTGTCTTTGGTGTAGTTAGCTTTCCACCCCTAAGAAATCACCAAGAATGTTGAATATTTTGACCACAAGTCAAAATAAGTCAACTCCCTATACTTCAAAACTTATATAGGGTCCTATTATGGTCAAAATGTGTTCCATGGTCCTATATAGGGGACATTTAATGTGTTGTCACCTTTGTCATATTCATATTTAGTCTTATGTCATTCTAGGGGTCATTTTTGAGCCATTTATGAGGTTTTTATGATATATAATTAAATTCAAGTGTTTCAAAATCTCTTAATGTGTATGATGTAAAAATATGTTAGTAGTCAGTCCTGTAACTAAAATTTTGAAAGGGTCTTTATTGAAAACAAGAAACTAGTTGAAAAAGAAGAAGTTAGAGTAGTTATACAGTTAATTATAGAGTGTGGCATGTGTGGTAGGCTTCTACAGTGAGTCTTCAACTCCCCTAAACTCATTTATACACTTGATCAGTTCTAAAGATCTAAAAAATACCTAAAATGATTATGTTCTTCTATCACCCTAGTAGGTAGAAATGACTAATTAGTTTTGGTTTAGTATGGATAGTAGGTGTTGATCAGGTCAAATGCATTTGGTGGTAGATATTTCTCTTGTTATACTTCCATTTCATGATGAAATTTGAAGAATTGGTTAATTATATTCTATGAACCATTGCTTAGAAGCCTACTTCCTTTTCATGCTTGCTTGTTCCCATACCCTGTATGTTTCTCTTATGTTTGCATTGGTCCTTAAAAACAAATTGATGAAAGTATTCCTAAATAGTGTGGACATCTTCCTCATATGGTTATCAAATTATTTTTTGCATGTGGAGTGAATTATAAAAGTATAAGCACTTCATTCTTCTAGTGAGAGATCCATTATTAGATTGTAGGCATGTTTCATCAACCACAAAGGGTTCTTATTACTATAGTGGCTTCAAATAAAGATGACATGTTTTATTTCATGATTCTCATGATATTATATCCACCCCTCTTTCCAAATATTATTTGAAAATGTGTTTCATTAGAATAACATAGTCAGAGATCTAACACAATTAGATTGCCTCATAATATCCACCTATAGGGAGGTAAAAGGAACTTTTCACACTCAGGATTGAATGAGAGAGCAAGTTTCAAAGTCCTAAGAAGTCTTTCAAGGTGGAGAGGATTAGTTTTAAGACCTCAAAGTGAAATATGATTTATTATAGAACCATCCATCATGAACATTGTTTATATTCTACTTTCACAATCATGTAACCTACATATACACCTACAAGTGGTCCCAATAGAGGACTAGGTGGAATTGAACATTAGATGATTTAACTTGTTTGAACCTTAATTGAGGCATAGAGTATGAAAAGTACCTTTGAGATAGGCTAAAGGTCACATGATTAAATAAATACTTTAGAATCATGTTCATATGAGGGGAAAGTGACTTAAGGGACAAATTACCTTAAAATCTCTAAAACAAGGACACTACGTTTCTTTTGATTTTTCCATGATGGAACATCTTGAGGTAAAAATGGTTTAATGGATTCCAGCAGACAACCTAGGCATAGGGTCAGTAATTTGATATGAGAGGATGAGTGTTTGGTCATAAGAAGTAATGTGGATGAATCCTCTATCTTGAACATTCTCTCACTATGAAATGACAGTGTTATCTATAATATTTTGAGTCTAAATGAATTTACAATGCTATGAGACCTAATGCAGGTATAGTCTACATACAAGTGAATTCTTTGTATGAAGGTGGTACTAGTGGATTAAATAACATTTAAATGAATTAGAGTACAGGGTCTTAACTCATATTAACATCCTATAGGGGCTCCTTTTGTCTTCAAAATAGGTATCTATAATTGAATATGGAATGATGGTAGATTGGAAGTTTGACTGTTGGATTGGATTTAGGCCTAATATGAGTGTGTTTGACTACGAAGGTGAGTTCAAAGACTTCTAAGAAAACCTAATCATGAAATGGACTTTGCATAACATCCTATATGGGTCCCTTTGTTATCAAAGTGAAAAGTATAAAAAAATGAGGACAAGAACTTGATGAATTCAAAGAGATCCTAAACATAATGTAAAATCTATAACATTGATGAGGACCTATAGGCATAACCTCATTTTCTTGAAATATGTACCTATAGTTTGCTACAATATGTAGTTTATCCTAGTCAAGTAGAGAGAAGTGTACTTTAAAATTTATTATTTGGGATTATTAACATGTTATATATAGATCCACAATAGGGATATCCACCTCATGAGATAATCAAAATAAGGGAATAGAAAAATAAGGGTTTCAATCTCCAACCTACAGTGAATATATAAACCCTATGCATAGTTTGAAAGTCTGTCTTAGTAAGTTTGAGTGTTGATGACCTTTCAAGTGTTTCTAAGCTATTAAAATTGGTACTTATAATCTAAATTACCTAAAATCACCTCTCATAACATTGGATTGACTAAAAATCTATAGAATGTGTCATCTATTTTATCTTAGATAGAGGACACTCCTAAAAATGTAGAACTACAAGTAGGAGTAAGTAAATGATAAGCATATGTATTGAGGAGGCTTAGAACATTGAAATAAATGTGTGGATATTTGTATTGAACATAGAGTATGAATTTAGACAAATTTTTAGGTCAAGAATGTAGAGTAGGCCTATTAGGCATAGATTAGGCCTAAAGCCTAATTGGAGGGCTAATATCATTTCTAACACTAAGTGAACCCTCTAATACATTTTATCATCTTTAGGGGGTATAATATTATTTAGAGACATTAACTTGCAAGGAGGTAACATAGGTTGGTCAAACTTGAATTTTTTCACCTCAAGAGTACCCAGTCTTCACTCTTAAGCTTGAGAGGTTGATTTCAAAAGTTCACAGTAGTACAAAATGGTCGTGTGGAAACCCAAGAACTTGGGAATAGTTGGAATAGGTCTTGAAATTATCTTTATAAATATTTTTTCATAGATTGAACATCTAATTTTTATGAACAATCCTTAAGGGTCAAAATCACCTAAAACCCTCCAAAACCCTTATTTTTGACCTGATTGTAAAGATAAGGAAGAAATTGAATCCAGATGGCTATTTTGGTTAGGAAAGTATTTTAATAGTGTAGATAACTCCCTCAATACCCTTCCCATTTGATTGGTTTATACCCTATTTATATAGATACGGTATAAAATAGGTTTTCTTAACATATTTTGAGGGTTTTTTAGGTGAAGGGGAGTCTTGAAGGATGAAGATCATTTGGGAAGGTCAATTAGTACCTAATTTAACTCTTGATGCCAATTTGTTTCTTTAGACAAACACAAAAATACCTTTATTAAGACTTTCATTTTAGGTAGTCTATGGAAGACAATGAGAATGGAGAGTGACCACCAAGTGAGAAAGTGATAAGACAAATTGGAAGGCCTTTTAAGGTCTAACTAATGTATTTGGAGGTAAGGGGACTATATACAAGTGTAATAACATCCTTTACATGGATTGGATTGAAAAAATGGTGACCATTTGGGTGTCAAATGTGAAATAAGCATGTAAAGCTAGTGATGGTGACTGTAGATGATGAGAACACTTCTATAGAAGAAGACCAATAGTTAGGGACACATCTAATGCATGTTGAAGCTTATTTCTAAATTTTGATTCATATTTCACATGTGGAAACTCTTCTTAGTCTTTTGTAAAGTGTTGAAGAGAGGCCTAATGATGAAGACAATTTTTAAGAAGGTAGTTGAAGGGTCCTATGACAAATTTGAGGAGTTTTCATGCTTGGGAGGCACATTAATCCAAAGAGACATTTCATGCTCTATTCCATACTCCATTATTATATAAAATAACAAATTCTCATGTCTTGATAAGTGGAATTGTGATCTTTGATCTTCATTTCTCTCTCTCCTCTCACACATTCTATAAATATAAGCCATTTTGGATCTTGTATTTTAATTTCACACATGGTATGGAAAAGACCTAATAGTTTGATGTTGTATTTTGCCTTTGAATAATACATTAAATCTAGTTTTGAGTTTATATACTATTTTTTCAAAGTGTGTGAAGAGATGTATAGTGAATAGTTAAGTGATTGACATTTATCCTTGCTTTCTCTCAATCCTTCCATGTTTGATGCAAGACTATCCCACTCTAGCAAGTCACATGAAGTGTTGTTAAGTGTATGAGTCTATTTTAAAATGTGAAATTATCCTTAGTGTCTGCAATAGATCTATGGTTCACTTATCTTAAGTAGTTTTCATGCATATGACCTCCATGTTGAAATACTAATGTTAGATAACTCTGGGAATTTAAAGCTAATATTGTAGGTTATTTATCTTAGTGCAAGAATATTATAGCATAATGGAGATACTTATTGTGTATCACTCCTTTATAATAGTTTACTTTCATTCATATTTATACCCACTTTTCACATAATCAATTTGTTAGTGTAGGTGATAAGCACTTAAGTATTAATCTAAGGAACTAGCCTGTAAACCTAGAGGTCTACCCCTACTATAGGTGACCCACAATCTTATAGGTATTATAATGTTACCCAAATCTTGGATTAGGCTTGAACAATATCCTATAGGGTGCAATATTTGGTGACAACAATATAAAATGGATTAAAGGGAATCCATGTAATAAAAAGAAGTTTTACATTGATGGTACCAATGATGAGGGAAAGGATGAGGAGGATTCAGTGGAAGAATTAGAAGAACTTAAGGATGAATCTAAATATTCTCAACCTACTATTTCCTATCATGCACTTTCAATAATTACTATTTATCAAACTTTTAAGGTGGTGGGGTTCTTAAATAAATATAAGGTGATTATGTTAATTGACTCTAAGAGTACAAATAACTTCAATAGTAAGTTAGTTGCTCATTTGAATTGTTTCATTTATAGAGATCTAGACTTTTAGTTCATGATTGTAGATGGTGGTATAATCAACTATTTTGGAAAAATTCATAGTATTAATCTTTCTATGGGAGATTATTTGTTAGATTCCCTTATGTTTATTATTCCTATGGGAGGATTTGACATTGTTTTGGGAGTGTTATGGCCTAACACTTTGGGCATGTAGTAATACAAAATGCAAAATTAGTAACTTGAGTATGGTTAATGACACATAATCCATAGGTCCCTCTTACTTACCTTTTAGACCCTCTCAAGATTTTTTTCATTGATTATTAGTCATCTGTAGCCTTTCAAACTTGACCCCAGCTAAACTAAGACCCTCTCTTCATGACTAATCCATTCCCCTAGGTCTCATTTTCTTAGGATAATAGCGCCAAAGTTGGACTATAGTGTTGGACAATAGGGTCTCCCCTTTCCAATGCTCCTATCCAATCACCTTTGAAGCCTAGATGACCATTTCTTCCCAAATCCTCTTCATCATTATGTTAGCCTACTCTAGTTCCATCTAACCCATGACCAATAAATCCCTATAAAATACCATTCAAAGATCATTTGGAGAGGGTTTTAAAATATCAATAAAGAAAGAAAGAATACAAGAAATACCACTCAAGCAATCTTCCCTATTCTCTACATACAACCAACCTATACCCTTTCAAGCCAATTCAAGACCTTACACCAGTCCTTATCTATCTCAAGCATACTCAATTTTAGCATTTATTGCATTTCATTCAATATAACATGAAGAACTCTTAAATAGATAACTACATATGGCTTGATCCCTCCTCAGAGTATTGGTATGTAGGTAGCGTGCCCACACATGGGGTGTGAAGCATGTCTAGTGCATCTTACACACACTAACCCCTTTTCCCCATTTACTAAACTTTATTTCAATTGCATAGAAGACATGCACACAAAGAATTAACTCTATAAGGAGATTTGTTGATAACAAGGACCTAAAATTTGGTATATAGGCTCACACTAAGCAATCAAAAAAAACTTAAAAAGCTTAAACCCTTAGGATAACAACACTGAAGGAGGACTATTACACCAGATCCTAGGGTGTCTAATTTTGACACTCCTACCTTAGCAAAAAATGAAGTTCAAGATCCTATTTATGATAGTGTCCTAGAATTCAACATAGATTACCAGACCAGTCAGAACAGTCTATAACAAGATAAGATTGATTTTCTCTCTCTCACTACTAATTTTAGAATAGGTCTAATTACAAACTAATTTCATAAATCAATGGCTTAATTATTGCATATTATTTACTAGTTTATCCTATTCAAACCTTGTTTATTAAATAGGAAAAAATTATGTTATTCCTAAAAATAACAAATCATTTGGTGAACTTGACTTACTTTGAATCTCGCATAAAAACCCTAAAAACCCTAAGGTAATTTCTTAGCTAATTTTTCCCATTAATTTTTATATTTTTTATTGAATATTAAAATCAAAAATTCATCTCAAATTTTAAATTTTTGTAGTAAAATTTTAAAATAATTTATTTCAAACCCTAGTTGCATCAACTAACTCCCAATAATTTTCTAATAATTATCCAATCATTTTCTAAAATTTTAGTTGAATATTAAAATCATAAAATCAATTCAAATTTCAAAAATTCATAGTTTTTTCAAACAAAGTATTTTTCTCAAAACAATAGTTGCATATGATAGGTCTCATTAAATCAAACACTTTCCCATACATTTCTAAATTTTTTTCTTGAATTCTTAACTCAAAAATTCAATTTTAATTTTGAAAATTCATTGTATTTTGTAAAACTATTTTTGAAAAATCCCTAGTTGCATGTAATAGATGCTATTTGATTCTTCAAGTATCACCTTACATACATAATCAAATTGAAAAAATGATGCTCATTTATATACAAACTTTTCTTACATTTTTTTCAAATAACAAGGAAACCATAATGGGCCCTATCATGTACATGAATGATAAAGTCTATTATATGTTAGTACAAAGCTTCATTCTATGCATTTCATGCTTATTTTTCATTAAATGGGATGATGTTAAGTAAGTTATTCTTAAACATATTAATACATCTCTTGCATCACCTCCTTTAGAGCCTCTATCCCATACCGAGTTATGTTATATGATATAATATACTCTTCCTTAGGTCACTACCCATCAGCAAAGAACCCAATTGACACCCTTTGTCCCTCCACCACCTTGACCCATTGATTATCTTCGCTCTCCTCTCATAGTTACTAATACTCCTATATAGATAGTAGATAATGCAGTTAGAGCTATTACTCAATGTGTCACTATACCTCCTCCACCTAATTAGGAGACTTATCACCCTCTTATTCCTACCCATCTTAGGCCCGATCAACCCACATAGGTAGATTTGCATGAGGCATACAACATTTTTGATCAAATGAGAAACACTCCAACTAAGATTTCCATGTTAGAATTGCTTCAAAAATCCAATGTATTTAAATGCATTCTTTATTAGGAACTCACTTAGACTTCTATGACTAATTGATTCAGAACCTTCTTATTTTGCATCAATGGTCAACACTTTAAAAACTATAAAATATGCAATTTATTTTGATAATGAGGACATGCCTTCTCATACAGTTATTAATCAAAGCTTGCCACTATTCATACAAGTTCAATTCAAAACTAACATAGTTAAGAGAGTTCTTATTGGTAATGGTAGCAAACATAATATATGTAACATCACATTCTTATAGGCCATGGGCATATATTTGGCATTAATGAAAAAATCATATAAGAACATTCAAGGGTTTGATGATATACAATAACAAACATTGGGCACCATTACTCTAGATATTATGGTAGGACCCTAAACCCTCTTTACACAGTTCCATGTCATGCTAGGTCCTCTCAACTACAATATTTTACTTGGATGACCCTAGATACATACTATGGGGGCCATTCCTTCTACTCTTCATTTATGTATTAATTTTATCCATGAGGGATATCTATACACATGTCCAGTAGAAAACCATCTATTCAAATATTATCAAAGTATAGAGTCATCTTTGACTATTTTGCTAGATGGGAGACATTATCTCATAGTACAGCCACCAACTCATAGAATTTCTCTTGATCACATACATACATATGAGGTTAGTGTTAAGCACAGGATATTCTAAGAGGGGGGTGAATCAGTATATCATATATCTTATAAAACTTTCCTTTTATCAAATTCCACTTAATCAAACATTCAAGATATGTAATAAAACTCAAACAATAAACATCACACAAGATAAAGAGAGACACCAGATATAACGTGGAAACCCAATGTGGTAAAAACCATGTAGAACAATCTCAAGTATATTCATGAGAAAAAACCCATAAAAGCACCATACCCCTTTGCCGAGTACCATCCTAGCTACAATTTATGAGCACCAACCCATAAAATCTTTAAACCCCTTTGTTGAGCACCAACCCAACAACTATTCATGAGAACCAACCCACAGGAGCACTAACCCCTTTATCGAGCACCAACCCAACAATAATTTGTGAGCACCAACCCACAGGAACACCAACCCCTTTGTGTATACCACACACCTATCTCTCAATGTTGCTATCTCAAAAAATGATAGTTTAATACATCTCTTTCCTCTCTCTCACCTTTTCTCTTCTAAGCTAGATATAACAAATACAAATCATATTCATCTCTCATAATTGCTCTTCTAATCTAGATATTACAATATCAAATCAACCTCTCACTTCCATATTACAAATGGATTCTCAAGCCTTTATTTATATCATTCCAAATGACCTTTGGCCTTCCCCCTTTGTGACCCTTCAATCCTCATGGAAAATGGTGCCAAACTTGTATGACCCTTCATATCCTTGCCTTTGAAAAGTCATGTGGTGACCCTTCATGATAAAAAATGTCCTTCCCTCTTTTGTCCTCATCTTGGTGACTCTTCATATTCCTCAAAGTGTCCGTTCATGATAAATTGTGCCCTTATTCTTTTGTCTTCACTTGGTGACTCTTGGAATTCCCCAAGATGACTCTTCATGGAAAAATGCATCATATTTCTTTTGTCTTTACCTCGTGGCTCTTCAACTTCTCCATGGGCCCTTCTTTTGTCTCATATGCAACCAAAAATATATTCGTTAATATTAAATAAATATTAACTCACATTAGCCAAGATATATTTATTATAAACAACATTAAATATAATGGGGCCTTTATCGCCAATAATACTAGACCTTTGCCATCAATGACAATATTTCCAACAGTCAGACAGACTATCACTTCTCTCACTCCTCCATGCACAATCATAACTTCAACTCTAGATATTCCACTAGTCATAATAGCTTCAACCATTCTAGCTACTCCATCAGTCATAATTTCAATACCTATTACACATCCATAATCATCAATAGTAATACCAGTAGTTCTAGTTGATTCCACTATTACTCTACTAATTATAGATACTTTTTCAGTAGTACCATTTTCTATTACTATAGATGATGAGACTGCTATCTCACAATTTTCCCTTGTGGTAGATTTTGAGTTAACATATGTACATGATGTTGATACAAATTCAAAGGCTTCTTTAGATGATGATACGACACCCACACCCATAGATGATTATCTATGTGGATTGAGATTTACACCACTTAGCCCAAGAGAGTACTGAGATGATTTTTGAGTTCTCATTCCACAGTCTAGATCACTTTTAGTACCTCACACTCCACTCTCAGGATTTACTCCACACTCATGACCATAGATAGTTCACATAGCACATACAGTTCACATGGTTACCTATATGGATATAGGTCCAATTATTTAGATTCAGATAGGTGGCACACAACATTGGCCATAGTTTATGTTATAGATATTACTTGATAATGGATTGATCACATTACCTATAGTATGACAGATTTATCAACAGATTATCACAATAGGATGGTTACCCATTTTATACTTTTCATAGGATTATAGACCATGATACAAACTCATGTACAAATTTATAGTAGAGATTGGATAATCTATAGGATCAAGGTATTATTTAAATTATAGCATCACTAATAGAACTAGCACCACCACTTCCACTAAAGTCATCTACTAGCAAGGCTAAATCTCCCAAAGAAGTGTTAACATCTCCACCACCATATCAACCTTCAGTTCAACTTCAACATGATGACACTATTAACACAACACCTACAACATATGATGATACTTATGATGATGATATTGATGCATTTAATGATAGCAATGACCCTTTCCTCTATTTTTATCTTCATTAGGCTCCATCCTTGGATCCCTTCCACCTCCAACCTAGTTTTTTATATCATTATGTACATATTTATTTAAATGCTTGTACATAGTTTCTTTCTAGCATTAATTGTACATAATCTCTTCTATTTGATTGTACATAGTTCAAAATTTCAAAAATACAAAAGTAATATAACATTTCAAAATCCAAAAACATTCAAAAATGTCAAAATAACAAAAACATTTTTATTGTATGCATCATCCATTCTTTACATTACTACTACTATCTTAAGACTTACATTTTTTGTTTGATGCTATTGTATGTCAATTTATCTACATTACCATGATTCACTTGATCTTCTTTGAGTGTGTACAGTGACATCTAGCTACTTGATTGCTTGACTCTACCCTTTAAGGGGCATCTTAATTCTACATTCGAGACACACATTGATATACATACTCACTAGGGGCATTTTCTACATGACTACACCATCCAAGTTATGTCATTCCTATGCTACATAGTCTGAGTTATCATGTTGATGTACATTACTTACTAAATTACACAAATTACTATATTAACATCTCACTAGTATCTAGCACTTTTGTATATCTTAGCATATACCTATCTTGTACTAAAAATGTCTTTCATACTTTCACTCTTCCTTTGATTAGTTAGATGTGATTCTATATTTCCAGTTATCACATGCTTTCTCTTCTTGTTAAGTATAGCTTGTGTGATTGTATTTCCAATTCCTGCTTGTCTCCTGCATGTGCCTTAGGAAATTTTCCAATGTCTTTTGCTTTTATTCATGTGTGTGCCTTAGGAAATTTTCTAGTATAATTTTTTTATACTCTTCTATGTGCTTCTGGTCCTTGTCCCAACATTGCTTACTTCATTTATATGTGTATGTGGAATTTTAACATGCCTTGTATGCTTTATTTCTAGTCTGAGTGACATGTACCCATGTCTCTTATTTGCATGGCCCATTGGCCACCCTTGTATGATTCTTACTTTGTGTGCTTGTTTTTTGATTACTTCTTTGATTTTTGCAAATGCCATGATCCATATCATGTATTTTATCTTATTTTCTTGGATGCCATGATGGATAACATACTCCATCCTTCCAATTAAAAAATCAACAACTAACACTTTTAGTTCTAATTCAGTATATTACACATGTTATTATATTGTTATATCTATCTAGGCATACCCATATTGATCTAACAATCTCTCAATTCAAACCATGATATATCTTGAGACATATTGTTGATTATCATTGCTATATCATGTATATTTCTATCTTCACACACTTGGAGGGCTTCTTCTTCTAAGGGTAGTCATTGTAGAGTGCCTTTTCCTATCCTCAAAAAGAGGGGGAAATAAACAAGGGTTTTTCTACAGATATCAGAGCTCTTATCGGTAAAAAAATCTAGTTTTAAAACAACCAAAACAATAACCAATCATCAAAATACTTAGAATAGACTAGGCAGACAATCAAGATTCTAGAAAAATGATCAGTTTCATCCCAAGACAACAACATGAAGGATAGAACATAGTTTTGGACACCAAGGTGTTCTATTTTAAGTGCTCCTATCCAAACAATAGAAAAACTAGGTTTTCTAAAAGCATGTAGAAAGGTAGGTTTAGCTACAGTTTTACACAATTAGACTAGTAGTTTTTAGTATATTTTTATTAGAGAATCCAAACATAGATGGCATCATGCACAACATGATTTTTTTTCACTTCCAATTTTAGATAGGGTAGTTGGTATAACTTCTAGATTAGAATCCATGTTTCAAACACTAGTGATTAGGGTAAGATTACACAACACTTTTGATTCTTTTCTTCTAGTTTTTAGTATTACCCAGGCATTCTCAATAGTTGCATGACTTATTCCATCTGTAGGTGGTTGACATCATTTTAGAGTGGCTTTCATAGAAGCTTAACCTCTACATTCTTAATTACCCAAGTTCTCAAGTGGCTTTCACATAAGCCATTTTTTCTAGTTTTAGAGTGGCTTTCATATAATACTAATCTCCATCTTTTCTAAGTTGGCCAACATTGGCCTATTTTACATCACACATTCAAATATCCATGCCACATTGATAGATTTTCAAATATTTCAAGGGATTCATAAGCCATCTAATATGATATACACATTCTTATATATTAGTATCAGCTCATAGCTTCACTTCATGGGGCAATGATGGAGCTAAAGTGACAACTTTTGTATTCTTGAGCCACATATTCAAAAGGATTGGAAACATAGTCTAGACATTGATTAGCACACATGATCATCTAGATTCACTTAATAGGTGATGATGGAGCCAAAGGGATAACCTTTGCATTCTTGAGCCACTTTTTAGGGAATTGAGTACTCAACTCTGTTCATGATATAACTTTTGGTATAGCATCATCTAGCACATCTAGAATTACTCAACCTTACTTAGTATCACAATAGATTTTGTATTGGTTCACATACCTAGTGAGGTGTATTCATTCCTTTCTCTTCCTCACTCTCTTACTTAGATTTTGTACATTCTTGTTTTATATCATATATAATAAGAACTAATCTACTCTTTACTTTACTTTTGCATACTCACACTTGTATAATGTGCTCTCTATGCACTATCCAACATTACTCAGTATCACGAGCTTCATGGGCTTCACCTTTGTAGGTAAGTTCAGGTACACTTTCTATTTTCCTTTATCCTAACATTTCACTTTGATGCATCACTAGAATAAAGGGGGGGAAATGTAGTCATATAAAATGAAAAATTGGTAACTTAAGTATGGTTAATGACACCTAATACATAGGTCCCTCTTATTTAATTTTTAGACCTTCTCAAACTTATTTTCATTGATTCCTAGTCATATGTAGCCTTTTAGACTTGACCCTAGTTAAACTAGGACCCTCTCTTCATGAATAATCCATCCCCCAAGGTCCCATCTACTCAATATAATATCACCAAAGTTGGAGTATAGCACTAGAACCTAGGGTGTCTCCTTTCCATCACTCATGTCTAATCGCCTTTTGAGCCTAGATGACCATTTTTTCTTGAATCCTCTTCATCATTATGTAGGCCTAGTCTGGTTCCATTTAACCTGCGACTAATATATCCATATAAAAGCCCATTCAAAGATCATTTGGAGAAGGTTGCAAAATATCATTCAAACAAGAAAGAATACAAGTAAGACCACTCAAGAAATATTCCCTATCTCTGCATACAACTAGCCTATTCACTTTCAAGCCCATTCTAGACCTTACACCAGTCTATATCCATCTCAAGCATACTTAGTATTAGCATTTCTTGAATTTCATTCACTATTACACCAAGCACTCTTAAAGGGAGAACTACATATGCCTTGATCCTTCCTCAAAGTATTGGTATGTAAGCAACATGCCCACACATGGGGTGTGAAGCACGTCCAATGCATTTTACACACACTAACCCCTTTTCCCCATTTGTTAAAGTCTCCTTAAATTGCATAGAAGATAAATGTACATTAATAATTAGCTCTATAAGGATATTTTTTGACAATGAGGACCTAAAATTTAGTATACATGCTCACACTAAGCAGTCAAACAAAACCTAGAAAGCTTAAACCCTTAGGACAACAACATTAGAGGAGGAATATAGTACCATAGTTTAGGGTGTTAAATTTAGATGCTCCTATCCAATCAATAAATGAAGTTTAGGATCCTATTTATGATAGTGACCTAGACTTGCACATAGATTTCTAGACCTTATCTCAGTTGGAGTAGTCTAGAACAAGCTAAGCTCAATTTTCTCTCTCACTGCTATTTTTAGAAAAGGTTTAATTGTAAAATAGTTTCACAAATTAGTGGCTTAATTATTGCATATTATTTACTAATTTACCTTACTTATACCATGTTAATTAAATGAGAATAAAATTTCATTATTCCCAAAAATAACAAATCAGGGCACTATTTAGATGAAATTCCAAGATTTATTCATGAGGTTCTAATAAAAAGAAAGGAGTTTTCAACTACATGGATTAAGGGATAAATCTCCACAACTAATTAGTTCCCACTAGATGATGAAGATTATTAGAAAAGGTGTAGAAGCTTTTGTGGCATGCTTATTTTCCATTAAGGTTCAACCAATGAAGAAGTCTACACATTTTGATTTATAAAAGGTGTTAGATGACCATTATGTTGTTTTTGGTGACATGCAAAAAGTATTTCCTTCAAGTCATGCACATAATCATTCCATCAGACTCATTCTAGTAAGTACACCACCCAATATCAAACCCTACAAGTATCCCTATGCCCAAAAGAGTGAAATTGAAAATATGGTACAAGAGATGTTGGAGGAAAAAATAATCTAACATAGTTAAAGTGAATATTCCTCCCCAATGGTCATGGTGCAGAAGGAGGGTGATAGTTGGGGTATGTTCCTAGACTATAGATAACTCAACAAATCAACCATCAAAGATAAGTTTCTTACTCTATTAATTGATTATTTACTAGATGATTTTCATGGTGCTATTTATTTTACCAAGTTAGATCCTCACTCTGTATATCATGAGATTTGCATCTATAATGAGTACATACATAGAACATGTTTTAGAACTCATGAAATCCATTATGAATTTATGATCTTGCCTTTTGGCCTCACAAATACATCATCTACATTTCAAAGTTTGATGAATACTATTTTAGGCCATTTTTTAGAAAGTTTATATAAATGTTTTTTTGATGATCTCCTCATCTACAACAAAAATTAGGAAGATAATTTGAATCGTGTGAAACACATGCTTTCTATTTCGAAACAACTTTGGCATTATGCCAAGCCTTCCAAATGTGCTTTTGGTATCCAAGAGGTGGAGTACTTGGGTCATATTATTTCACATGAAGGAAAGAAAGTTGATCCTAAGAAAATCCAAGTAATGATGGAGTGGTAGGTTCCCAAGACCCTCAATAACCTCCACAAATTTCTAGGGCTAACTAGTTATTATCATAGAATTCTCAAAACTTATAGTAGCACTATAGCCCCACTCACCTCTTTTTTGAATAAAGACTCATTCTAGTAGACTAATTCAACTACCAAGGCATTTGAACAGTTGAAAATGGTTATGTGCACAACTCTAGTTTTGGCTACTCCTAATTTTTCAAAAAAAATTAGTGTGGAGTGTGACACATATGGATATGGCATGGGGGTTGTACTCATGCAAGAAGGTAGACCACTAGCATTTGATATCTACCAACTTTATGGAAAAAATAAGCTCAAACAAATATATGAGAAAGAGATGATGGCTATTATGCATGAAGTGAAGGATAGAGACCATTTCTAATGGGTCATCGCATTTAGGTAATTATTTATCATGCTAGCCTCAAATATTTTTTATAATAATGCTTATCACCAAAAGAAATACAAAAATGGATAGGTGTTGTACACCTTGCATAATATTGTATTATTTTATTCATGTAAAATAAATATTTATTTGTGGTGCATCTTAATTGATATGTTTAACCACATTAGATATTTATTTGGAGGCCAATTGTAAAATTTGTATGTAACATTGGGTTATTATTTGTATTATTTAATTGTTGGGAAAATGTAATACCAATATTAAATAAGTGGGTCAATGGTTTTTTGTATCGATGGTTTCGGAACACATGATTTTATCCAATACCATAAGTTATATTTGTGTGAGCTTGGTCTATAAAAACAAACACATGGTTAGTGGTTTAGGTGTATCGGCTATTTCAGTGAAGGTAGATTTGAGGTTTGTGAGAGGCTGTCATTGAATCGATCTCGCTCCTATAATTACATATCATGAATCATGGTAGGTGATGCGTGGATTCATGCTTGTACACATGGAGGATGCATTGAAGGTGCTTGATGGTTCAGAGGTATTCATGGAGACTCATGGCATGTATTGTAATATCTTTATTGTTAAATAATACATATGAGTGTGAATGCTTTTGGAGGCTAGGTTTTTCCCTCTTGAGGGTTTTCCCAGGGTATATCTTGTGTTATCTTGTTTATTGTTCATTTGATCTTTATATTATGGTTATTTATTGCATCTTATTCTCTTATTGGGTTATGTGTAATTTATTTCATTTGACCTATAAATTCCCAACATGTGGTATCAGAGCCATGTTTATGGTCAAGGGAGGTGTGAGTTCCTTGATTTATTATAACCCTTGTTTGTGTAGATTAGATGTAAAATGGAAGCCATGGAAATGCATGGAATGATTGAGTACATTAAAAGGTTTTGTTTAGGTTGTATTACATATTGGGGGTCCTAGGTATTGGATATTTGTCGTATATATTGTAGATCTGGTGATTGAAAAATCATGGTTGAAGAGGGTTTTTTAGATCAGTTTCATGAAGGTTTTATGGAGTGATTTTTTATAGATGACCTCCTAGAACAAAATGGACCTTGTCATTGGATTCAATAGGCTTGAGAGGTGAAGAAAAAATATAATATGCCCATGGTTAGTTACAAGAGCAAAATGCAAATGTTTTTTATGTCCCCTAGGTCAGCGGTATGGCCATATGGCTATCACAATTGTAAGGGGTGGAAATATTTAAAATGATAGTGAAATAAAATATATTTTAGATGTAATTAAAATTAAACCTTTTTTTTAATAATTTTGTTGTGGGGTCCAAAGAATGAAATATTGAAACCAAATTTAAACCTCTTCCATCAGTCAAAGAAGTGATGTCAGCAATCAACCCAACCTAGTTAGTGCCACTTGTGTTTTTTTCCTCGTAACACATAGTCGACATGCCCAGTCAGTAGTGCTGATGTCAACCATGGTACAACAGGTATGAAGTGTCCCCCTAAGGGTTCCCTTTTATCCCTTAGAGGGCATTTTATTCTAGGAGGCATAACTTTTGCCCATAGTATCAGATTTTAAACTTATTATAGGCGTTGGAAAGGTCTCTTTGAGAGCTACATATAGGTACATGTTTCATGACCATATTTTTATATTTTTTGTCAAAATTTCGTTCTTGAATATAGGCATTTATTTAGGATTATTTTATGCTCAAAACTTTTGAATACATATTCAGATTTTTTATTTTAGATAGGTGTTGGAGAGCTATTGTAGTGTAATATAGTTTGGATCATGTAGATTTTTAGTTTGGTGTACACGGAGAGATTGGTACTTATTTGATCACTTGTAGGATCTTGAGATTTAGAGTGCATTTATGAGTGCATTCAAATAGATTTTTGGGCACAAAATTATGGGAGTGCATGTTGTTATGAGACCATTAGCATGGTATAAGAGGTTTTCAAATTTGGTACTTCCAAATATAGGTTTATAGGTGTTTTTAGAGTTTAGACTTTGATGGAGATAGGTACATAGGTTTTCATCTAGTTTGAGGACATGGTTGATACATGTGCAAGACTTGGAGTCTCATTTTAGTGGGAGTCAGTACAGGTACAACATTGATGATGATTATGGTTTCATGGATATATAGGTACACTTTTGTATTGGCACAACATGATCATGTATGTAATTGATAGGTATGGGCTATGATGAGTGATTCATGATTATAGGTGGTATTGTGGTGTAGTTTTAGTGGATTGTTATTATCTCTTGGATTATTGATTAGTTCCTTGAATATGGTTACTCATTTATGGACTTGTTGGCAAATTGAATCTAACATTGATTTGGTGTTTGAGTCTTAGAGTCTATAGGTTTTCTTCTTTGATATCTCAGTTTGGATGTTACTAGTATAATGATGAGCTTGCATGTTACATTTATTTTGGATCTAAAAGTTATGTAGTTTTGTGGGTTAGCTACCCCTTGACTACAGTGGGATGACTCAGATGTGCACTATCTATCCATGAGATTAATTCAGTGTTTATGTAGACTTTATTAGTTAGCCTAGTAAGTGGTCATTTGTACATTGGTGTTACATTAGGAAGAGAGGATAGATGATTAGAGTCCTAAATAGTCATTTTTTGGGACTTGTAGCATGCTTACCATGATGTCATGGATAGCTTGGATACATTGTTTCATGTGAGATTTTGATAGTGGTGGTTTTATTTTCTTGGTTTGGAGATTATGGTTTATTGTACCTTTTGAGAGCTATTGATGTTATAGTGGGATTATTTGATTGGTTTGGGCCATAGATAATCTTCATTTAGGAGATGGTTATTATGTTGTCATGGATATCTCGGTATCAAATTTTAATGGGAGCTTTGGCAGCATTTTGGATTCATCATTTGTGATGGATGATCTTCTGTAGTGGTTGTGGGTGTCTTGGAGAGACTCTTGGATTATGATTCTTATTTCAGTGAGAGTGCTTTCACATCTTGAGTTCCATTGTTAGTATATGGTTATCTTCATGTGATTGACATCTTATTTTACCAAAGAGGAATTTTTTTATTCTTTGGATGAGGTGTCAATTTATGATTTGTCAATTTGACATGTTTATCCTTGATTTAGAGACGATGTTATGTCTTGATTTAATCTAGATAGTAGTTTGAATATTGGCATTATATAGGTTCTCTTGAGATAGGATGTGCATTAGTGCATGTGGTCTCCTTAGAGAAGATGGTTAGATCATGATGTCATGATGGGCTTCTTGATTATGTAGATGTGAATTTAGAGCATTGACAATGATCTTGTTGGTTCTCTTGGTATTGAGTACTTTGGTCATTTGCTTGAGAAATTCATAATAGTGCAGTTTTGCATTTGGATTTTGGCATGAATTGATCATGGAGATGCTCATGGATACTTGATATTTAGGTGAGGGTGGAGTTATCTTAGGATTAGAGAAACTTGTTGAGATAGTTACTCTTTGAAGGTTTCAGTAGATAGATGGAGGAGAATTACACCTAGATATGGATGTGAGTTCATTATGGACCTAGAGGAGATTGTTCCTAGAGAGAGTCATTATGGCTTGGTGTATCTTGGAGAAGCATTATCATTCCTCACTCTTGGTATACTCAATGGTTTATCATCTATGAGGTATTTACCCATCCTTTTAGATTCATTTTTTCTTTATGTTTTTTCTTCTCATAGATATGGATCTTGAGCTATAGTTATTGGTTCTAGAGGGTTCATTTGAGGGATGTTAGCATGGTTATCTCCTTGTTCATATGGTTTGATTCATGATGTTCATTATGAGGGGTTTAGGAGATGCGATTGGGATTATTCCTAGTTATGGAATGGTTATGAGTCTAATATACCTTCATTAGAGAGGCTTACATCCATGTTGATTAAATGTTACATATGTTCATTTGATCTATGAGATTGAATGGTTGGGTGTTGTTGAGGATTTTATTTTGGGGTTGTAGAGGAGATCATACTTGACACAACTTATCACTTTGAGGTGTTTTGTATAAGGACATTATGATTTATAGGTTTTCTCTCTTTGTCTTATGGTTACTTCTTGGAGGATCATGTTGATATGGTTGGATTTGGGATAGTTATGGTGACATGTTATGAGAGATCATATAATGATTTATATTGTATATGTTGATCATTGTGATCGTTCTTGTTACTAATTTAGCTTTTTGATTATCCATGCCTTGGTTTGAGTGTTGATTGATAGACTTGGTATGCCTTGGATCTATTTTCAGATTTTAGTCTTGACATTACCCATGTAGTGGGAGTTCCTAGATGTATGTGTTCTTCATTTGCGAGTTTTATACATGGAGCATGTGATTATGGTATATGGGTTGGATATGTTGTTGACATGAGTTTATTGGTGTTATTGATACCTATGAGGTGTAGATGGTTGGATGTTTTAGCATATGTTATAGGTGTTATTTTTTATCATGTGGGTGTTTACCTTTGATATCTACTTGGATTATTTTTATGTCACTTGGATTTAATGTGTGTGTTCCTCATATTAGTGCATCTTCACCTTGGCATGTTCCTTTTATTCCATAGGTGGCACATTGGAGGATGAGAGGGGTTCTTGCTTGAGATGGTGGTCACTTTGATTTTATTGCAGGTATTTTGATGGAACATGAGAACATGCTCGAGATAAATGTGATTTCATGTTTACCTATGATGATGTATCTCATTGATTGACCCTTATGTAATGTATAAAAGTGGGAGAATGTTGGGAAATAGGTGTGGTACACCTTGCATAATATTGTATTATTTTATTCAATTAAAATAAATATTAATTTGTGGTGCATCTTAATTGATATGTTTAACCACATTAGATATTTATTTGGAGCCCACTTGTAAAATTTGTATGTAACATTGGGTTATTATTTGTATTATTTAATTATTGGTAAAATGTAGTACCAATATTAAATAAGTGGGTCAATGTTTTTGTGTATCCATGGCTTTAGAACACATGGTTTTATCCAATACCACAAGTTATATTTGTGTAAGCTTGGTATATAAAACCAAACACATGGTTATTAGTTTAGGTGGGTTGGATATTTTAGTGAAGGTATATTTGAGGTTTGTGAGAGGCTATCACTGAATTGAGCTCTCCTCTATAAGTGTATATCATGAAGCATGGCAAGTGATTTGTTGATTCATGCTTTTACATGTGGAGGATGCGTTGGAGGTGCTTGATGGTTCAAAGGTATTAATGGAGACTCATGGCATGTATTATAATATATTTATTGTTGAATAATATATATTAGTGTGAATGCCTTTGGACATTGGGTTTTTCCCTCTTGAGGGTTTTCCTTGGATATATCTTGTGTTATCTTATTGATTGTTCATTTGATCTTTGTATTATGGTTATTTTATGCATCTTAATATCCTATTGGGTTATGTGGAATTGATTTAATTTGACCTGTAAATTCCTAACATGGGTCATATTATTTCACATGAAGGAATGAAATTTGATCCTAAGAAAATCCAAGTAATGATGGAGTGGTAGGTTCTAAAGACCCTCAATAAACTCCATAGATTTTGGGGGCTAATTGGTTATTATCATATCTTTTTAAAAAATTATGGTAGCACTACAACCCTCCTCACCTCTTTGTTGAATAAAGATTCATTCCGGTAGACTGATTAAACTACCAAGGCATTTAAATAGTTGAAAATGGTTGTGCACAAATCTAGTTTTGGATACTCCTAATTTTTCAAAAACTTTTATTGTGGAGTGTGACACATCTAGATATGGCATGGGGGATGTACTCATGCAAGAATGTCAACCACTAGCATTTGATAGCTACCATCTTTATGGAAAAAATAGGCTCAAACCAATACATGAGAAAGGGATGATGGTTATTCTATATGCAGTGAATCATAGAGACCATATCTGATGGGTCATCACATTTAGGTAAATATTGATCATTCTAGCCTCAAATATTTTTTAGAACAATGCTTATCACCAAAAGATAAAAAATGGGTGACTAAATTGTTAGGATATGATTTTGAAATAGTGTATAAGAAATAAAAATAGAATGTGGTCGTAGATTCCCTCTCTTAGTGGGATGAATTAGTTGAGGTAGTGTTATGTGCCATGAACATGTGTTAGGAAGATTGGCTAGAGGAAACAAGATTATAATGGGATAATGATAGTGCTACCAAGGATTTGATTCACAATCTTCAGTATGGTTCTAATGAATCTACAAAATTTACATGTAAAGGGAATGCATTATGGTATAAAGATAGAATATACCATTTTAAGCATTCTCTCCTCTAACATAAAATTATTTAAGAACTTCATGCCTCTCCAATTGGAGGACACTTAGGATTTTTGAAAACATATCGTAAAATCAAACAACATTTCATTTAGGAAGGACTCAAAGGGGATTTTCAAAAATATGTAATCGAATGCATGGTTTTCTAGAAAAATAAAGGTGAAACCATTAATATCCTAGGTATTTTGCATCCTTTACCCATCCCTAACTAGTTTTGGGAAGAGGTTTACATGGATTTCATTATGGGGTTACCATGTTCTGATAGTAAAATTTTTATCATGGTAGTTATGGATTGATTCACCAAGTATATGCTCATTTTTGTTCCTTATCACAACCATTTATTGCTAGTATAGTAGCTTATGCTTTTTATCAATACAGTTCAAAAATTACATGGCACTCCATAGATCATTGTAAGTGACCAAGATCCCATATTTACTATTAATTTTTAGACAAAACTATTTGCATGTTTGGGTACCCAATTGGCTCATAGCTCATCTAATCATCCTCAATCTGATGGACAAATACAGGTAGTCAAAAAATGCCTCGATGGGTATATTCATTGTTTTTTTTACAAATAGGACAAATGGGTTCATTAGCTACACTTGCTAAATGGTGGTATAAAACTTCTTTTCATACTTCTTCAAATATGTCTACCTTTATGACATTATATGGGTATCACTCACCATCCATAAATTTAGTTTTAGTAGTGCATCCTAAGGTTTGAGATGGTGAGGAACACATTCACCATCAACAAGAGGTGTTATTTAGTTTTCAAGAGAATTTATCAATGGGACAAAATCAAATGAAGAAACAAGCAGATCAACACCGAAGTGAGTCATATTTTGACATAGGTGATTGGGTCTTTATGTGTTTGTATCCATATAGGTATATGTCTCTAAACTAATATAAAAAGGATAAAAATCTATCACCTAAGCATTATTCCCCTTACCATATCTTACAAAAAATTGGTATTGTGGTTTACAAGTTAGAATTACCCCAGCCACTCACATACATCTGATATTCAATGTATCTTGCCTAAATAAAGTAATTGGACATAGAGTTTCCACTCAGACTAGGTTACATGAATTAGATGAATAAGTCAAAGTCATTATATATCCTAAGGATATCCCTCACATACACACTATGTAATTATACACCAGATCCATTAAGCAGTATTTGATCAAATGAAAGAACTTGCATTCTGAAGATGCAACATGGGAGGATGAAGCATTCCTATAGAAATATCCTAGTTTGATTCAAGGTTGAGGACAATGTTATTTTGAAGGGGAGGGGCATGTTATGCCCTTAACCTATAGTGCATCTAGAGATATGTGTGTCTGACTTGTGGCTTACACATCTTCAATTTAGCTTATTACATTTATCGATGTTCTTAGTATGGTCAGCTTATGGAATAATCATGGCTAAGTAGAGTATACATAGGAGATAATGGTTAGATTTTTATTATCATATTATAAATTATATTATTATTTAATTATTATGGAGGTTTTCCCCTTGAAGTGGATCAGTCATAATATTCAAGTATTTTGATATTTTTCCAATTGTTGTTGTGGATCTATTTATCTTGCTCTTAATTATACCATATATAATTATACTATTGAAAATCATCTAAGTAATTTCTTTATAGGGTATATTTACTGAAGACTAAAGATCAAATAATTCAAATATATTGTGGAATTACAAAATAGTTTTGATATTAATGTCCTTTGCATAGATCGAGTAGAATACATGAGTAAAGAGTTTTGTAAACTTCTGAAGGCACATGACATTCATTGGCAGGAGACTGCACTTTATATCCCATAATAGAATGGTGTAATTTAAATATTATGAAAATGGTGCATAGTATAATTAAAGACTTATACTTTACTCACTCATAATAGGAAGAAGTGATTCTTACAACAATATACCTATTGAATCAAGTATGCACCAAAGCTTTCAATGGCATCATGCCAAAAGAAGCATGGATTGGGAATAATCCTTCCATATCATATCTTCATTTTTTTATGTAAATCACATATCCATGTCCCTAAAAATAACAAAAAGTAACTAGATAATAAATAATTTTCCATACATTTTTAATGGTTATAGTGAGAATTTTAAAGCATATTGACTCGTGCATCAAAAAACTAGATATATATTAGTATGCATGTTGAATTTGATGAGAAGGGTCAATCCAAGTCAATCTCAACATAATCAAATGATAAAACCATTCAAATTATAAACATTTTAAATATTGGTAGTGGTAGTGAGGATACAAACAATGATGATATTCAGCCAAGTCTTTCAACTCCACCACCCACTATTTAACATGTGCCCAAGTGGTATAACAACACCATACTAGATGCCACATTATGTGGAGTCCTAATTTCTTCCACTAGAGCACCAAGGACTTATAGCATGGATCATGCAAAGGTGAATTTGGCCCTGATGAACATAATTGTAGAATATTTGAATCCTTAGTAGTCCAATAAGTCCAAAAGTGAAAACCTTAAAAAGAGATCATGGATGCATTATACTAGTCACTAATGAATAACAAATGCATGGAATATTATTTATATTCAACCATGTCATGAACCTATCAGTTGCAAATGGATCTTTAATAACAAATATAAAGCAAAGGTTAGCATTGCCAAGTATAAGGTAATAATTTTAACAAAGGTATATGTATAAAATAAAGCATAAGTATGAGGATACGTTTGTCCTCACAAACAACATAAAAAATATTAGAATGATCTTAGCTATGGTTTCACATTTAGGAAGGAAAGTGCATCAGATAGATGTTAAAAATTCCTTCCTAAATGATTATCTTAAAGAGGTAAGCTACATGACCCAATGAGATGGTTTTATCTCACCTCATCAAAAACAAAATTTATATATATTCATCAAGTCTTTAACCATCTCAAGCAGGCTCCCCAAGAATGGTCTACCAAAATTGATAAGCATCTCATTTAGCATAGGTTCTAGAGGAGTCCATATGATCCAAATATCTACCTCAAACAAAAATGGGGGGAGGTTTATATTGAAGTGTTATCCTCAACAACAAAAGAAAATAAAAATTAAATTAAATAAATAATCCAACACTAATACAACCACTATATTTTGTCAAAAAACATTTTTAGATGTTTTTGAAGTGGCCTTAATATTTCATGCCATTTGACTAATTCAAAAACATTAATGTAAGTAGTTCTCTCTAAATTTTTATATTTTTCCAACTTTATTAAATTTAAATAAAACTTTTTCATCACTCATGAAAAATTGAAAATCTCAAAGATTAAATATATACTTCTATAATCAGTCATAAATATGTCTATAATCTTTATGTATTTTTTATAGTCAAAAAAAAGTTTCATGGAAAACCAAGATGAAAACTCAAATTTAATTTTAATATATTTGGTTGGCTATTCACTAAATGTTTACTTGACATGCCTCAAACATTGACCAATAGTGTAAGTTTAACCAAAAAACTAGAGGGTGAAGTTAATCATTATGTTTTGGATGTCAGATGAGGTCCAACCTCATATCCAAGATGTTAATATACCCAAATATGTTTGAGAAAATCCCAATAAATTTTATGAATTCATGTATCAAAATACTAAACTACATCTACAAATCTAGCTTCACTATCTCAAGTTAAAGATAAAAGATAATTTTGAAGGATTTATTCATCATGTTGTAGCATTTTAGGACTCTCTCCTAGCATTGGATGATAATGTGTCAGATGACTCGCTAGTACCCATATTATTGAGAGCACTACCACCAACCTATAGGATATTTGTGAAAATTATCAATATATCATATACAAAACCAATTTTATAAAATTTCATGAATATGTTACATCAATAAAAATCCATGCACATAACATAATAAGATGAATAATAACATGTACTTGTATTAAATTACAATGGTAAGAGGCTCATGATGCTTTCAAAATAATCCCTAAAGCATAATAATTGGTAGAACTAATACCTTATGGAATAATAGGTCATAAAATGAATGATTTATGGTTTAATGCATTTACATAATGCTGATCCAACAACATGAAGCCTACCCACTAACAATATCCACAAGGAGAGAAGAATAAAAAACCACATTCCACACATACTTGGAAACTAAAGTCTTCTTCATAGATGCAACATGGGAACATTTCTAAATATAATTGTCCTTTATATGAGGATTATGTTTATGCTACACAAAAAATTGAGGAAATCCCTCATCCATAGTCTAGTATGTGTATTTTAGTGCCACAATACATATGAAAATATCAAAGGATTTTTTCACCACTTGTAACCCTTCATCCTTTTGAGGTGATATATATCTTGGAGATGATACATCATATAGTATCCAAGGTATAAGAGATATTTTATTACCACTTGGTCATTGTGGATTTCAAATCATTGGTGTCTTATATATTCTAGGCCTAACCAAAATAATTATTTTTTGTAAATCACTTTCTCAATCATATTCTTATGGTTGAATTTGATTAGCATGATGATACAAAATTGCATCTCATTTTATATAAGTCTCGAAGCTTCAATACTATTATAAGAGCTTGTAACTTGATGTTATCCTCAAATAAAATCAATGTTTTGTTTAGTTGTAAAATATACCAATTCATTTAGCCTCTAGCATAAAATATATGCACACTAATGTTTTGGGTTCCTAACTACACTCAATAGGAATAACATGGTGAGAGGACTTTCCTCACTAAATAATAATACTATTATATGTTCTAATTTTTTAACTACAAAAAAAATGTAGATCTCAAACTGGAACAAGTACATGTTAGGCTTCTATTCCATTAAATCTAGTGCAAACCAATCTATGTGGGCACATGAGACCTAGTTTTAGTGTATTTGAGTATTATCAGCGCTTTGTTAATGACTACTCACATAAAATATGGGTATATTTATTAAATAATAAGTTTCAAATAATTCAAATATATTATGGAATTATAAATCAATTTTCATATTAATGTCTTCTACATATATCGATTGAAATACATGAGTAAAGAGTATTCTAAATTTCTAAAGTCACTTGATATTCATTGGCAAGAGAATGCACCTTATACCCCACAACATAATGGTGTAATTTCAATATTATGGAAATAATGCAAAATATTGTTGACAAATCATACTTTCCTCATGCATAATGGTAAAAACCAATTCTAATAATAGTCTACCTATTGAATCAAGCACTTGCCAAAGTTTTTAATGGTATTATGCAAAAATAAGCATGGATTGGGAATAAGCCTTATATATCATATCTTCATTTTTTGTATGGAATACACATATGCATGTCACTAAAAATGATTCAAAATAACTAGATAATAAATCATTTTCATACATTTTTATTGGTTATAGTGAAGATTCGAAAGCATACTAACTAATCAACCAAAAACTATATATATATATCAATAGGGATGTTTTATTTGATGACAAGGGTCAATCTAATTCACTCTCGACATAATCAAATGATATAATAATTGTAATTATGAACATTTTAAATTTTGGTAGTGGTAGAGAGCATGCAAACAATGATGATATTCAACCAAGTTTTTTAGCTCCACCACCAACTATTTAACATATGCCCAAGTGGTATAACAACACCATATTATATGCAACATTAGATGGAGTCCTAAATGCTTTCACTAAATGACCAAAGAACTATATCATAGTTTATACAAAGGTGAATTTATCCCTGATGAACAAATTTGTAGAATATTTGAGTCCTTAATGGTTCAATAAGTCCAAAACTCAAAGCCTTAGAAAGAGACCATGGATATAAGATACCAGTCACTGATAAAGAATAATGCATGGAATATTATTTATATTTCATTAGGAAATAAGCCTATCTATTGTAAATGGATCTTTAAGACAATATATAAATCAAATGGTAGCATTGATGAGTATGAGGCAAGTCTTTTAGGAAAGGGATATGCATAAAATAAGGCATTGAGTCTAAGGACACATTTGTCACCACAAAAAAGATAAAAAAATATGAGAATGATCTTAGGTATGGTTTCAGATTTTAGAAGGAATGTGCATTAGATAGATGTAAAAATTACAGCTTAAATGATTATATTCAAGGGACAAACTACATGACCCAATGAGAGGGTTTTATCTCACCTAGTGTAGAAAAAACTTTATGTAGACTTATCAAGTCTCTATATGGTCTCAAGTAGGCTCCCCAAGATTGATAAGCATCTCATTCAACATGGATTCCATAGGAGTCCATATGATCCAAATCTCTACCTCAAAGAGAAATGGGGAGATGTTTATATTAAAGTGTGATCATCAACATCAAAAAATAAAAAATTAATTAAATTAATAATCCAACACTAATACAACCATTATATTTTGTAAAAAAATTATTTAGACACTTTTGAGGTGACCTTGATATTTCACACCATTTGACTAATTTGATGATAATAATGTCAGTAGTTCTCTCTAAATTTATAGATTTTCCCAACTTTATAAAATTTGTTGAAATTTTTTTCATCACTCATGAAAAATTAGAAATATCAAAGAGTAAATATATACTTCTATTATAATCATTCATAAAGATGTCTATAATCTTTAAAAAAAAATTGATAGCCTAGTCAAAGTTTCATGTTATGGTCTTCAAAACATTTGCACTATATATTATGATTAAAAATAATGAATACAATCATATGACCATCAAATTTGACTTTTGTAAGTTCTATGATTTCAAAAAAAATCTAGAATTTCAATAAAAACAATTTAAAAGAGTTGTTTTCTCTTTAACACTTTTAAATGGAGTGTGTACATAATTTAATCTTGTAAATTTAAGTGTAATTATTTCCTGTAACTTTTCATCATGGAAGGGTAGCATGATTATATACCCTTTAACTTGAAATTATGATCAAACATGCATATTTTATCACATATCAGAGTAAAGTTTCAAAAAACTAGGTGATGTTTTAAGAGCCTTGGATCTAAACATGATCATAAAAAAGATTTCACTTCCTTAAAATTTTCTAAAATTGTAAACTTGATAGTTTTGGTATCCCTTAAATATGAAGTGTATAGTTTAGACAAGCTCCTCTATTCATCATGTGTTTTTAGGGTTCTCACTATCTGAATAAAAAAAAACCTAATTTCCAATATTTAAACATTGATAATAACCCCAAATATCCTAATATTTAACATACATTTCTATACCCTCTTATTATCTTTATTACTCTAGGCCTAGTTAAATGTTAATTGTGTATGTATTTTTTATTCCAATTTGATTGAAATCCATTTTTTTAATTCCACAACTATCAAAATCAAAATTTAGATCAAATATGATTAAATACATTTTCATTCCATCATGTGGAATTCTTGGATACCAACTACAAGTGAGCTTGAAAGATAAGAAAACACCAATCAAATAAAGTAAATGACTTTTTCAAATAATTAATTAAGATAAAGAGGTAGGTCAAATACCATGAAAGCCAATATTGAAAAAATTAACATTGTAACCTTCACTATTTTTCCACTTCACTCAATTTGCTTATTGAGGATTCTACAAATTCACTTATTTATATGATTGAGATAGGAGATTTGTATTCTTACTCAGTATCATAGATCCACTATATATTTATTTTGTAAATATGAGTAGATATTTTAAAATTTTATGTAATTCAGTAATTCTATATAATACCTTCAGGCATATCAAAAAATAAACAAAAAAATAAATAAAAGTATTAATAAATTCTTCCATGTACCTGTAGCTTCTCATTTTTTAGTTAGCGTGATTTGTACACATAATCTATTAATTTATATTAGTGGGGTAAGTCCATTTTTGAAATAAAGAGTCTAATTTGAATAAATAATGTATTTTTTTATATCCTTGAATAATAATTAAATATTTTATCTCATAGGACCATTTTCCATAAGGAAAACAATTTTGAAAAATAATTAGGCATGGTGTATATTTTCTCAAAAACCTACATCACTGGATTGTCTCATTGAACTTCTATTCTAATCGATGTGTTATTTTTGAAAATGCACAATAATTCTATTGGTATTATAATAATAAATCTAAGGATATGTTAATCCCCATAGTATATCCTCCATTTTTTTAGGTTTACTAGAGATAGATACCTTGTCAGAGTTTCATAGAAGGAGATTAATTTCCCAGATATTCATGTGTAATTTCATGAAAAGGACATAAGTTTTGGAAGACTTAAAACTAATGAACATAATAATTAAATATTATTCTAAAAATATATCTTTTTCTAGGTCTAATGTTTCTAAAAATGACACTAGTATTCCACCTAAGCATTCAGACAATATAGGAAGCAATTTTTTTTTAGTATTTTTTTAATTAATTTTGTTTGCCAAATTGTTTAGACCTATTTTTTACTATTTGTTTATATTGAGCATATTCGTGTTCATGTAAAATTATATATCCTTCTTAAACCCTCTCTTGTCATTTATTATATCAAGAATTTTTTTATAAAATTAAGTCCGATTTTATTATTTTATATATGATTAGGCTTATTTTCAATGCATATAGGTAGATATGAAGTAATTTATCTTATGTCCATTCATATTTATAATATTTTGGTAAACCTTCATTGTATTACATGTTTTATATCATTATATGGTCATATATTACTTCGTTGGTGATACATATGATTTTTTAGGGCTTGTGTTATTTCATGGTTCACCATTAGCCCTAATTTTTCTATGTTTGAACCCAAACCCTTGCATAATGTATTTCCACCCTTAAGGTTAGATCTTGTATTGCATAGTGTTACATTTGAATCAAATCAAACATAGTGATCCTAGGTTGAATTTTATTTCATAATTATCATAGAGTTAATTATATTACATACTTTAAGATTCAAATAGCCCATGTTATCTTACATTTGATTCTTTTAGGACCCCAATGTCCTAACCATATATTATATTTTTTGTAATATAATAGTCTTAGTTAGTTAATTAGATCAAGCACCCTATTCTATGTAAGTCAAATCCTTGAGTAATCAGCATAATTAATTAATTATTTCAGGTGGTCTTTTTTTAAAATTAACTCTTATATATTAGGATTCAGGTAGCAAGGATATTATAATTATAATGCTTATATATTGTCATTGTAAGGAAGGGAAAAATCCATTTAAATTTTGTGATATGAGCTATAGTCTCAATGAAGTTATCTCATCAAAGAGGCCCATAATATCTAACCATAATTAATATTTCTAATCAATTCTAAGTTCATTGAGTACTACATTCATTTTTGCATATTGTTATGTTGTTTGGTTGATTTATCCAATTAGGAACATAATGAGTGGTATTAGATATTTTTACATGGTAATGTTCCATATCATATTCAATAGTTTTGGGTTTTCTATGACCATCCAATGTACACCCTCACCTAACCCAATAGATATTTTGGTGATTATAAAGTGGTTTCAAGAGACAAATTTAATAATAGTTACTAATTTACAATAAATTAGTTGTCAAATAATGACGAGGGAAATGTGTGTTTTATAATAACCATTCAATTAGGATACCAAGGTTTAAGGTATTACATAACACATTTAAAAAATCAAGGACCTCCATTTATATTAACATCAGATTCATCATGAGAACCAACGTTTACAAGGAAATGGTTTAGGGCATAAGAGTATATACTAATGTAATTTTGGGCCAAAGAATGTTGATTTGGATAATTCTAGTCATTAACACTATTAGGATGATCTACACATATCCATGCCACCTCACACTTATAAACTGAGTGCCTTTGTCATTTTACACATCCTCTTATATCATTTTATTCTCACGTAACACCATCGAATATGCCACATAGTGCTTATGCTTTGATAAACTCTTGACAGATCTAAACATCATATGCCTCTCATACATCCAAGGAAACATGATATATAAATCAAAAGACAACATAATGTACTTTGGCTGATAGGTGTAGAGCACATAAGTTTCACAAGGTTATCTAATGTAGGTTTGAGGGTTAGTGTCACCTCACTCTAAAATGTGGATGTTTAATCTTAATGCCATTTAACACAACTCTATAACCCATGTGAAACAACCATTGCACATTCTACATAAACTACACAATATTACTATAACAAAATTGATCAATGGCACAAAACCTCTAGACATATATTGCAATTCAGCCTCCATGTAGAATCTATAGATTACACACCAACTATCTAGATACTCTATGCCATGCTATGTATAACTTCTATGAAAAAATATGCCACATCATATACTATCAACCATCCACCTGTTAATCAAGCCACATAAGCACTATATAATGAATACTCACACCTTGAAGCCCAAATGAATCAAATCCATTAAAGGATCCTTAGCCTTCATAAAAATTTAATATATGTATACACATTTCCAGCATTAGATAGTATAAATATAGTATAATTTAATCAACCATTCATATTTCTCAACAATATGATATGTACAAAATATAAATATTGATATATTTTTTTCTACATACATTACTTTCTCTATTCTCCATCTTATTCAATGTTAGTAGAGGTCCCTAAAACATGTCACTAATACATGTTAATAAGTTAGTATATATGGTATCAATATAACTTCTAAGATATTTAATTATTCATTTATTACTTAGGTGATGTCTTATGTTAGCATACACATTTATTTACTTTGTTTACTTGGTTTAGATGTTTAAAGAGTATGTGGTGCTCAAATTACCAATTTCACACAAAACCTTAAACCAAACAAAAACTTATGAGTTTTAATCATAGTAAATTCTAGTGCTTACGTTGACTAAGACACATTGGTTCTCAAGGAATATACATGCTATAAAATAGAATTAATTCTACAAGAGAGCTTATCCTTTTATAATGCCAATTATATAAACAATAACCATAAATTTTTGGATCGATGACCCTTTGTTTCCTATTATATTTAGTCTAGGTGAAAATTTCAACTTTCCATATGTATTTTTTATTTTCATGAATGTTTCCAAATATGAAAAATATAATTATATCGCATATACAAGTATATACAAAATACTTGTGGAATAGCCTTTGTACTCTACTACTAACACTTACAAAAATTAAATAATTATGTCATCCTAAGTCATTATTTATTTATGGGATGTTCCAAATAAAAATTACTACCTAAGCACTGGTAAATTTGTTATGAGCTGAATGAATACCATGTTTCTTAGAATCTTTGGATGTAATTTGGCACCAAATATTATTTACTAGTTTTCACTTCTTGTATAATTCTTAGCAACCATTTTAGGTTTTAAACTAATAAACATACCAACATAATACCCTTTACATAATTTTTATTATTTTGGTGTATCAATGAGGCCTCAATTTATAGGGTTTTAGTATTCTTGACCCGTTAATAAAGTATTCTCACAACCCAAAATTATTGTTGAAGGAAAAATCAATAAAAATTATAGTATTCATAATATCTTACTATGGTGGAGGTGGAAATGGTTTTGATACTATAGAATATATTAGTTGTATAGGCTATGTTAAAGATGATGAATTTTCATTTGTTTCTACTCTTTGATCCTACTATTGATTGGTTGTGTAGGAGGGAGTTATTCTGGTTGTCGCACTTGAGTGATCATATTTTATTGCAGTGTATTTTAGAGTTCAATATGGTAAATGTACTTGGGGTCATCTTGGATATAATTTATGGAACTCAAAATATTTTAATAAATATTATTTGTAGATATCCAATCTCTTAGTGTATCACTTACCATGTTAAAGTTTTGGAACCCCACCAGGGTATATAAAAGTTTCTCAAAAATAAATAAATAAATAAAAGATTTAATTAATTCCTCTATGTACCTATAGCTTCTCATTTTTTAGATAGATTTATTTAAAAAAAATATATATTCATTTATATTAATGAGGTAAGTCCTTTATTACTATAAATTTCCTCGAGGGTATAAAGAATGTTAGAAGGAATCGAAAACATTATCATAGACACATGGCATCATATGGTTTATCATCAATATTTTGTGGGGTGGGTTAGAAATGATCATTTTATTTGGTGATTATGGGGTTAAGATGTGTCTTGATAATGATGATGACTACTGAGATAGTGAATTATCCAATTTGGATGGGTTATTGTATTCCCTAGAGTCATGCATCATAAATGTAGATTTATCCTTGATCATGGTAGAGATATTATGGCATCCCATGTGGTATGTCTATGTTTACGTTTGGACTCATTTTGAGTGGATTGAAACTACCTTGAGTTCATGTTCAACTCATCACAATTGACCCAAACTTGGTTGAACTTGTGTGAAGGACACCCAAACTCCATTTTGACTTGGTGTTTTCCTCATGAGTTCTTTCGTTGTTCATCCTTGACTACATATATGTCCCATAATATATTCACTCCATCAATCCCTCATGGGTTCCATTTAATTATTTACTAACTCTTTTCTTCCCAACTAGATTTGAGGTGAATCCCTAAGTTCATATATGCATGTGCCTTAAGCCCAAAACTCACACTCTAAGTTGACCTCATCGACTATAGAAAGCTTGCCTATGTTTACTTCATGTTCCATTCACCATGTGGGGATCTTTTTGTGCCTCACTGAGATCCCAAATAATGTCATGTGTCATATTTTTATTTTCTATTATATGCATATGTGCTTTTGACTAACACCAGGTTTACACCTAGACACATTTCAATAGCCCAATATGTAAATAGAATGTTAATTTACAATGAGAAAATGATTTTCCTATATACACATTATATTTTTCCAAATCATGTATATAATAAATTACAAGAGATTAGAAAAAATATAATCCTACTCATCTTTTTAGTAAAAATCCATTTGGTAAACGTATATAATGGTATATTATACTTAGAGCTGATACAAATGAAGTGGAAAATTCAATTTTCTATATTTTTTCCTTTTATTTAATTATATTTACATATTAATAATCCTTAATTATTGAAAAACATTCAAATGTAAAAAAAAAGGGAGATATATATGTCATTTAGGGAATGTACTCTTGATACAACATTGAAGGTCAATCCTTGACGATCTATGTTACCAATATCAACTATTGATTTTTCAAGAGTCATTCCTTGTGATTTTTGTATGGTTAGTCACCATGACATTTTGATAGGTATTTGTATGTTATTACCTTGAGTAATAGGATGAATTGGAAGATGCAAAGGATTTTTACTATCCCATGGTGGATCAAAGTATGTTTTTAATGCAACAACTATGTACACTGATAATGATGGTGGATTTTAGTCTACATTGTAGAAAATGTGAATAATTTCTCTAGCTACTCCATTTAATTAATCCTAATTTCACCCATAGATATTTTATTAGCATAATTTTTTATCCCTTACATATAATCATGGTTGATTGAAGTTGACTATCATTTTGGTGACATGTCTCTATAGTCTTGATATATTTAGTTTTTTAGATTACAAGTGAAGCGTTTAAAGATTTTAACATTAATTATCATGAATTATTGTGAATATGTTAGTTGCATACAAATGGATTGAGTATTTAAATGATTTTTTTAATTTTGTAGGCATGAATTATGATGTCTTTGACATGATAAAAAATGATTCTTTTTCTATATGGTTTACATCTCTAATATTCAATATTAAATTTATGAATTTTAGTTGTTTCTCTATGCATATTTATTGACAAAAAATTATGTCCAATGTGACAAATGTATCAATTGTGTGCTATAACATATGACCAAAACACCTACATACATATATTGTAATGACATATATAGGTGGAAGCTATCCTAAGTCACCAATAAGTATCATTTAACAACCACTAAATTTTTTGTTGTTATGATGTTGAAAAGATTGATGCAACTAACCATCTATATTACCAAGTGTCTTTGGCCTATGAAGCTCATTTAATATATGAGAACATATTCAATGTATATCATTTCTTGTTAAAAACTATTATTATGTGCCCATAAAGTGGTTGGTTTTCGCAGATAGGAAAGTGGAGGGATAAATTATAATTGATGTATTGATGTTAAATGCTAAAACACAAGTTAGAGCTATTAGAAGTAAGGGAGAATTACCTATAGATGCAAATGAATATAAGAAAAAATTGATGTTGCTTATAAGGAATGATTTACCTATACACGAGGTTCCCCATATAATCATACTAAGGTGGATGGATACTATTTTTTTAGGCATGTTTTTGCATAGCTGAGAGTCGATGCATTAATGGGTAGTTTGGAGAACCATTATTTGTGTCTATTATAGATGTGCAATACCAGCCTATAAATTGTTGTGTAGATATGTGTAGGCTAAGTGGTGTGAACAAGGAATATATAGAGGGGAGATTAATATAGTGTTAGTCAAGAAAATAAATTCAAAATAAACACACTAAACACTAACACCTCTATCCTAGACACTAGGGAGAGCATATGTAACAAGAACATAATGAAAAAATGATTAGAAAATTAAAAAAATATTCCTTTTACCTTCCTTATAGCTCTAAAACTACTTGTTGAGTTGGCTTGCTTGGAAATGTGCTCAATAAATATTTGTCAATGAAGCTTCATTGCTCCACCTCTCCTTGGTACCTTGGTAATGTTGGTTGGCTTAGCTTAGATCAGCTTATGAAATTGGCATGGTAACACTACAATGAATATTTTTGGAGTTATCTTTAAATAATAACATTGCACTAAAAAAGATTTTTTCATTTATTTGATCATAATAACTTTAAACCAAAATATATTAAAGATCAATGGGTGAGGCCTTCTATTTATAACCTCAAAGTTAATTCTTACCCAAGTTGAGTTAGGTTAATATTAAGCATGGTTGATTTCAAACCAACCCTAAGTGAGTTTAGTCTAACTCTAGTCAAGTTAAGGAGGTGGCATGTAATTATGATTTTTAATTAATAGGAATGGCTCATAAATTTAGATATTTTTTGGATATTTTGTGAGAGCTTGACAACTCAAAAAAGTAATGATGAAGAAACTTGATATTTTAAATTTTTGAATTTCCATTTTTAGATATTCATTAATTGTAAATTGATTAATTATCTAGGCATTTAATATCATTTAATTAGTTCATTCATTTTGATTATAATTTTAGCTCTTTTAGGAATTGTTCAAGTGCCCCACTTAATGAGTTTAAAGGCCAAATTATGAGTTTTTAGGTGACAAGGTGACTGAGGATGAATCCATGAGAGGTTATTATTGCATATAGGATAATACCCCAAATAAACATGCCTCAACATGATTTTAAGTATGAATGTATTATGTGTAGACAAAATTGGGATGTTTAGTGATTATTAGGCTTAATTTGCATTATTTGGTAGAAATTAGTCTAAAGTTTGGTCAGGAGCTAGTTATGGCTAGAATGGGGTGTCCACAATTTATCCCTATTTGATAAGGCATTGTAATCTATAGGTATAGTGACATCTTATCAAATAATGAAATCTTTTTTAATACCTAATGTCCTAATAGGTGATGGTTTAGCACTGGATGCCCCCTCAAGGGGATGGGTGACAAAGAAGGTTGGTGACCATTCCCTTAAAAAAAAGGAAATAATGGGACCTAAAGGTAAAGGGGTGGAAAAGACTAATTTTCCAAAAGTTGGTTATAATTAGTGGCACAAGGAGATGCCCTAGTTGAGTAGATAAAAAGAATGATTTTCCCAAAGGTGGTTGTAATCATCAACATGGTGAAGGAAAAATAATGATTTACCTAGAGGTGGTTATAATCATTAGCATAATAAAAAATTACCCAATTGAGTGGATAGAGATAATAATTTTCCCAAAGGCAGTTATAATCATTATCATAATGAAAACATGACCTAGTAGGGTAGGATAATGATAATGATTTTACCAAAGGTTTTTATAATCATTAACATGCAAATAAGTCAAAACACAATAACTTACCTAAAGGTAGTTATAATCATTAGTAATATAATTTAGAACAATATGGAAAATTGGAAAAGGGGGATTGGAGAATGAATTTGTACTTACAGAGTAAGAGTAAGATGGTACAGAGGAGAAATATGAATTTGGGCAACTTGCTAGTATAGAGATACCTACATAGTTCCATGGATGCAAGATCTAACATGAACTTCAGGACAAATGTAGTTCTCGTAGGATATGGGATAGAAAAAAATTATGAGCTAGAAAAAATGATTGACTTGTAAAGGAATATGGGAATGCTCTTGTAAAATTATGAGAGTATTGAAATAGAGAATACTCACAAAATGGTGAGAGTGTAGAATGAAGCCAAGTGGGAATGAATGTATCAAAGATGAGTACATAATACACACAACATGAACTCAAATAATGAATAGAGCATAAGGATTAAGGCCATTAAAGATGGGGAAACTAAATGACAAGTGGTTACTCATGAAATAGTTAGGAGTCCCAGGATCCTTATAGGGAAAAGTGGTCAAAAATAAAGGAAGGTGTGATCGAGCTAACTTGAGATACCTCATATATCTAAGTGTTACCTACATAGTCTATGTAGATCTTAGGCTAATGTGTTTCTCCAAAAAATTGGAGGAAAAATACCATGGTGGTCTAGAAATAAACTAAACAAATAGGATGGTCCATCCTAAAAAATTTGATGGATTTATATCTCGTGTGGAGATTCTAAGCCAATTTTCATGATTTTGTGATTTTGAGGATGATTAGATATTTTTAAATGGTTAGGAGTTTTCTAATCATATCAACTTAGATAAGAGTTATGAGATACTAAATAGTCCAACTCATAAAATGGTAATAACACGGATTTAGTTTCTCATAAAATGACAAAAGTGTTCAACTTAAATTGCTCACAAAATGATGAGAGAATGGAAAAGTAGGTGGCTGATCTGACCTCAATGTAAATTGAGAATTGCCTACATAGTCTCATGAGTACCTCAATTCACTGTAGTTCTTCCTTATAGTGGATAATTTTATTAGGTAATAGTAAGTTTACAAATTTAGGAAAATGTATAGTATAGCATAAAAATGATAAGGTGACATGATAATGCATGGTAAAGGTGTTGCTCCTAATTTTCCTATAGCTAGTTATAAGTAGGAAACATCGACATGAGATATTGATTTGCCCAAAGGTAGTTATAATAAATATCAATCATAATGAAACAAAACAATAAATGAAGGATGTAACTACCAAACCAATATCAAATTGGTCTAAGATTTGCCTATGTTGATAATACTAAATTAACTATTAAAATTTCATCTAAATCTTCATGTTTAAGGTGCTAGAAGAATAAATGGATTAAATCTAAGGTCAAAATGTGGGGAGGGAGGGTAGAAACACTTCATTTGATAGTGATGGTATGGTATAAATGGTATATGGTATGATACAAGGAAAATGTCAATCTGGTACAACATAAATAAGCCTCATAGAAAATACTTCAAGTCCCTTAAGAGAAATAATATGTGAAGTGTATTATGTTTATGGGATCATCAAGTTCATCTTCATTTAGTGTAGTTAACCTATATGATCCAGAGTTATAATTGACAATACTGACATATGGACTATCTAATCGGGTTTAAACTTTCCCTTCTTATTCTTCTTCTTGATCATGGTGTTATTTTTGTTTTCTTAGAGAACAAGATCCCCAAGCTCGAACTATCTATGTCTAACCCCTAGTTATATTGACCATATAACCAAATTGGTAAGATTGAAGGTTGTTGACAGTGGCTATGCATTTCTATGTAGTAGCTCTAGCTCATGTAGGTGATCTAATTTATAATCTTCATCATCTAAGACATGTTTGAATGAGATACATAAATAAGGTAACTCAATTTCAATGGGAAGAATGGCTTCAGTGCCATAGACTAGGGAATATGGAATGGATCCTATTGGAATATGGTAATTGGTATGGTAAGCTGAAAGGGTGAAAAATATCTATAAATGTCAATTAAAGATAGCATCATTGACATTTTTTAAAAAATATGTTGATAATGGTTTTATTAGACACCTCTTCTTGACCATTACCTTGTGGGTAATATGTAGTGGAAAAGTGTTGGGTGATGTTGTAGTTAGTACAAAGTGATTTGACATCCATGTTCTTAAATGATCCACCATTATAAGATATAATGTTGGATTAGATACCATAGCATCATATGAGATGGTTGAAGATGAATTTGGAAATATATTTTCCAATCACGTGAGGGGTATAGCTTCAACCCATTTAATGAAATACTCCATGGTGGTAAGGATGTGTTTATGGCCATAAAATGAGGTAGGGTTAATATTACCAATGAGCTTAAGTCCCCACATTATAAATGTCCATGGTATAATTTTTTATTTTAGTGTTTTGTCTAGGGCATGAATCAAATTAGCATGCCTTTGACATTTGTCACACTTTTTGACATAAGAAGCTACATATGATTCTATAGTTGGCCAATAGTAACTAGTACATAGGAATTTTTTGGATAGGATGGCCCCATTGGTGTGGGTACCATATACTCCTTGATGAACTTCCCTCAACACTAATGTGGCTTTTGTCAAATTTAAATAATGAAGCATAGTTCCATCAAAAATTTAGTGGTGAAGGTCTGGGCCAAGTAGAGTATAATGAGAGTCTTGATGTGTAAATGTTTTTTATTTTTTGCATGATAATATGTTAGATCATTGTGATGGTCAAAGATTCATGCGAAAGAATTATAATATTTTGAATGAGGAATTGATATTATTTTGCCTTGTCTATATGGTATATCAAAGAGCTAATTATAGCCATGGCATTCACTATCATGTTACTAGCCCTAGGTACGTTTTCAAACTATATATTGGTAATATACTATTTGAGATCATCAACCATGGCCTTTTATGGCACCAAATTGTCATATTTGGTCTAAAATTGGTCTTTAACTTTATTGATGATTAACTGATAATCACCATAAACTATGACATGTTTAATATTTCAATGTACTAACTGATGAAGTCCTATAAAAAGTGCTTCATATTCAGCCATATTATTAGTACAAATAAAGATGATATGGAATGATTTGGGAATAATACCCCCTTATGGTTTAATAAATGATATGCATTCCATTGATCCATGTGATGTGAATGATCCATCAAAATGTAGTTTTTATTGCTACTCTTCAAGAGGTTTTTCTATGATGGTCATGATGGAATCATCTAGGAATTGAAAAGTGAGCTATTTGTTATATATAAGGGGAGCTTCAACAAGATGATATACAAGTACTTGTCCCTTTATATATTTATTTTTGGCATACTCCATCTTGAACTCTCCCAGAAGCATGATCCATTTAGCCATGCGACCTTGTAAAGCTATCTTGGATAGTATATACTTGAGCAAATCTACTTTGGCAATAACTATGGTCTTATTGTTAAGCATGTAATGTCATAGCTTTTGGGCTGCAAAGACCATATATAAATAATATTTTTATATTGGTGCATAGTTGTGTTCATATGTGACTAGTGTATGTATTAAATAGTAAAAGGCATGTTCTTTCTTGTTGAAATCATGTTGAGCTAGAAGTGCCCCTAGGGCTTTATCTATGATAGATAGGTATAACAAAATTGGCTTACCTGGCATTGGTGGTAACAAAATAGGTGGATTATAAATATATTCATTTAGATGTTGAAATGTTTTCTGATAGGATTCATCTCAATGAAATGTAACACCTTTTTAAGATAGTGAGTGAAAAAATGGAATTTAACGGCCAATTATGAAATGAAGTGTCTAATATCCTTAATTTTCTCCTATAAACTATGGATCTAATTCAAATTAGAAGGTGGTGTCATCTTGGTAATGGTTTTTACCTTGACAAGATAAACATTAATTCCTCAATAAGAAATAATAAAGCGTAATAATTTACCTAAAGTGACTCTAAAGATGCACTTCTTGGGATTAAGTCTGACCTTGTTCAAAAAACCTTTCAAATATTCTTCATAACATAGTTAGATATTTATAAGGGCCTTTTATTTACCCAATATGTCATCGACATAGTCTTCAACAATGTCATGCATCATATCATGAAATTTTATGGTCATGTCTCTTTGGCATGTGGCCCCAACATTCTTAAGGCTAAATGGCATAACTTGATAGCAAAACATTCCCCAAAGAGTGGTGAACATTGTCTTTTGTTAGTATTATGGAATGATCCTGATCTGATTGTACCCTAAAAATCCATCTATAAGTGAAATAATTTCATACCCTATTGTGGAGTCAACTATCATGTCGATATTCAACAAAGGAAAATCATCCTTGGGTCAAGCCTTGTTAATGTCTCTAAAATTAGTACAAATTTTGATGCCTTCTAGATTTTTAATAACAAGCACAACATTTGAGATCCACTCTAAATAGTCAATTAGTTAGATGCATCTCTTTGACAAGAGTTTATCTAACTCTTTCTTTACTAATACAACAATATGAGAATGCATCTTGTGTAATTTTTACTTCATAGGTTTGGCATAAAGATGTAAAATAAGGTGGTGTACAACCAAATTAGGGTCTAAACCTAGCATGCTTTAATAGGACCATGAAAAAATGTCAACAAATTTCCACAAAAGGGTTGTAAACACTTCATGTGCCTCCTTAGTGAGGGATGCACCTAATTTGATCCATTTTAGGTCATCTAAAGCCCTGATATTGACTTTTATAGTATCTTGTACAAGGAGAGTCAAGACATCTTACATAATGGTTGGTAATGATGTAAATTCACATGCAATGGAAAAATCCTCTGGCTAGTCTAGTTCTTCAAACTCACCCAAACAAGATGAATCTAAATATCCTAATGACCATGGTGGCCATGTCACAAATACTGTAGGAAATTCCTAGGCAATTCATTCAAAGGCATATTGTTCTATTGAACTAAACTCAAACCCAAAAGTATGTTCATAATTGGTGGTCTCTTGAGCTTCATTTAAGGAAAGGTGAAAGGTGAACACCCCCATTAATGGCTCCTTAAATAGGTTTTTAATAAAATATTGGCCTTTCTATTTAATTTTACCCTAGTCCAAAAGCACCACAAATATGTTTCCACTTTGGGAACTAAATGTTTTACTCTTTTATTTTTGGCTAAGGGTGTTTACCTGCTCTCCAAAATAGGTTGTAGGATCTAGTTTAGAGAAAACACTTATTTTTGGTCTCCCAATGCGACATTGTCTCATAGGCCTAGAAAATTGCAAAAGGCCTCATCATTCTCAAACTCATCTACAAGCACTATAGATTCTTGTTGGTCCCAATCTATTATTTAAGGATGATATATGGGAAGTGGTTTATGCCAAATTACTAGGGTGATGGTATAAATGGTATGGGGGTCAAACATGTTGGTATTGGCAAGGTCTTTGTAAATGCTATTATCAAAATTTTCTTCATTATCAGCATCATTATCACTATAAATTGGCATTGAAACATTAATAAGATAATGGGGTGGCCCCCAAGTGGTTTAAATCTAAGACCATAAGTTCCTTTGTACCTAGTCATAAAAATTGGCTCCAAATTAACCTACAAGTTTGGCCCTAGGCCTCCACCTTCATAGGTTTGGTTGTTCATGATCCTATTAGGGGTAGGATATTTGGCATTTTTATAGCAATCAGCCAATTTGCCATTGTACAAATAGGATTCATAATTTTCTAGTAGGTCTTGTTATTTACTAGTGACTAGTGTGAAAATAATAGGTGATGAACTATGGGGCTTTCATTTTCCTTTTTGTTGCCATTCCATATGAGGTGGCCTAGCTCTAGGTCTTCCATAGGACTTGAGATTATGTGGAAGCTTGAAAATATGGAATGTGTCATGGGCCAAATACTCTCTTGGACCATTGGTCAAGATGGTAAAATGATTATAAATTTTAAGAGGTGTATAGGAGGATGAGAAAATGATATTTGGGTCTATACAATTGGCCTCTGATAATTTAAAAAGTATTTATTTATCTTTGTCCTTATTGGGCATTAGATTTAGGCCAAATTGATAGTTATAACTTTCTTACTAGACCTCCAAATGTTTATAGTGTTCATATGGCTATAGATCTCCATTGATAGTTAAATCCATGCCTGAGTGAGAGAAATTGAGACATAGGTGCAATGTTGATAGGATTGCACAAATATCATGTATCCATGGTCTACCTAAAAGTAAATTGTATTAAAATTCTAGGTCTAGCACATGAAAAAGTGTATCATGGGTGAAGGGCCTAATGATCATGGGAAAGATTATAGTTCCTTATGATTCCCATTATTCATTATCATAGGCTTTGATAGTAATAGTTTCTAACTATAAATTGATGAATGTATATCCTAGATGTTTGATGAGTGTTAGAGACACAATATTGAAGCTCGATCCATTATCTATGAGGAAACATTTGAATTTATGACACATGATGATAACTTCAATGTATAATGGATTTTTATAGAGAGCACAAAGGGATGACATATCACTTTGGTTGAAGGTCAACTATTGGCCTGGGGATAGGTGTCCAACCAAAGATTGGAATTTGTGTGAGGTTATGTCATTGGGAACTTAAGATTGGCATAGGATATCTATTAGGCTATTCTTATCAATATAGATGTACATAACAAATCTAGAATGGAGATTTATGAGGGTATTTTTAGAGATGTTCCATAATGTCATAAGGCTTTTCCTTAATAGTGGTAAATGCTTTATTCCTAGCCAACATAATGGGTTGGATTGGTTTTTTGGATGGAGGTTGTGGGTTTGTGATGGTAATATTAGACCATCAAGTTATCATTGCATAATTAGTATTGGATATATGACCATTATAACTTGATGATAATGGTGATGGGATATATAGGATAGGTCTTGATTGTTAGTACACCTGGTTATGGTCATGGGGAAAGCATGAGTTATTAGTATAAGGACCTAAAATATTAATCATTGTTTGTTATTACACTTGGAAGTGGTCCCAGGTCAAGAAAGGATTAATCACATAGGTGGGTTGATTGGAATTGTTTTCAAATGGTCCTAGTCTATTGTCACTTGGTCTAGGATTAATGATGATGTTAGAAACATGACCTCCTATAATATGACCTACAACTTAATTATAGTCATGTGTAACTGTGTGGTAAGTCTATTGGTTGTTGAGGTCATTTTGGCCTTGGTTCCTCCCATTTGGTTGATGTTTTTATTCTTATTATCATCTATACTTTTATTTTTATGGTGGAATTTATTGTTGTCGATTGTTAGTGTTATTTTTATGATGTGGAAAAGGGTTTTGGTAGATACCCAAGTTCTAATTGGATGTAGATGCTTTATCATACAATGTAATCTCCCTATTTTCTAACATATTTTCTATGAGGTGTTTAAACTACACATAATAATGTATAGAGTGTCTATGAACGTGATGGTATTCATAGAACTCATGATATTTATACTAGTATAGATACATAATACCCTTAGGATAATGATTCAAAATTGGCCAAATAATCATATTAACCATAGCTAGCTTATGAAACACTACTTTGACAGGTTCACCAAGGTCGTTGAAGACTCTATGAGTGCATCTTATTCTTAGAGGAGGGTTTTGTAATGGTGGGGTTTGTTGCATTTGATAAATTAGTCTAGGTTTTTGTATAGGTTGCACTTATTAAATAGGCTTCTAATGAGGAGTAAGCTACATTTATGGTGTAAGTTAAGTAGATGGTGTTTACATAATTTGGACATGGAAAAACTTAGTTACTCCATTTCCAACAACATTCTTATTATGGTTGTATTACTTGGATTTATCATAGTTACTAGCCTGAGTAGGTGTTGATGCTTGTGCATGGACTTGGTTAGGGTTCTGAATTGGGAATGTACCTTGGTTTTGGTTTTGATTCTAGCTCAATGAGGTTAAATTGATATCATTTTGTTAATAAGGTCCTTTTAAATTTGAAAACCTTTATCAATGATCTCTTTAAAGGTATGCACATACTGAAGCTCTAGTTGATAGGATATCTCATTATGTAAATTTTTAGTAAACACAGAGGCTAATTGTTTATTCGGTAAGCTATGGGTGAAGTGACTAACAAGCACTCTCCATCTCTGTAGATAGATTATAAAGCTTTTATCAAACATTTTCTTGGCCTAAGTCAAATATAATAATGAAATCTCATGATTGATATTATAGGATAAATGTTACACAACTTTGTCTGAGAGGTCATCAAAATCAGATAAAAATTTCTTTGACAATTTAAGGAACCACTCCAAAGCTTATCCTTTTAGACTTTAAGGAAACAAAAGGAGTAGGTAAATGTCATTATAATACACTATTTAGAAAGCAATAATGAACTCTATCAAATGTGTTATGGATTCTCCTTTATCCTTGTATTTATCAAATTTTAGTGGTTCATAATCAAGAGTAAATGGTATTTAAAGATACCCCATGTTGAATGGGTATGAACACACATCATCTAGCTTTAATTTGTTGGTATACTTCCTTTCTTGAATGGTGACAATCCAATCCTTCATTTATTGTAATTTTTGTGCCAAGAAACTAGATGGTATATTTGGATGAGGTAGTGGTTGGGTGGTCAAAGGTGGATTACCTTAACCAGGGTATAATAGAGGTATGGTTTGTTGTGGAATGTTGGTTTTATGGGTGAACAAACCAAGAATGTGTATCTAAAAATTATGAAATGATTGTTAAAATTGAAAGAATTATTGGGCTATATTTTATTTTATATTTAGTGTATAGCCTTGGTTTTGAGGGAATTGGGGTTGCGATGGAAGGATAAGGATTTGGGTAAAATATTATGCTTACTGAGGTTGAATAGGGAATTTTTATCGACTAGTCAAACTTGGATGAATAAAGTGAACTTTTTATTGAAGAAGGCTATATATTTAGATCCATGGCATGTGTTGAGTAAAAGGCAATTGTTACCTAATTGGTACTTATTAGAAATTGGTACCTCTTTGTTGTACAAACACCTATTGTGAACTAGATGTTTCTTGGTTGTTTGTAATTTGTCTTTGACCAATAGAAACATGTTTTTAATTATAAAATTTTCATTTTTTTAAAGTTATATTAGTCTATGAATGTATAATTATGTTTGTCTCTACCTATCAAGGTGGAACATTTATTTCCCCCTATTGAGGTGGTGTAGTGTTTTCCTCTGTTACAGTGGTAGACTAGACTATGCATATTATTGTGGAATGTTAGTCACCAAATATTGAGGTGGGATATAATTCATAACTTATTATTAATTAAAATCACTATTTATCTCTTTATTACTTAATCCCTATGGTTGTGTGTTTGATGAAGTAGCTAGTTGAGGATTAGAAATAGCTTGTTGTGGTTGGGACTTAGGAGTTCCTACCCTCTACGTTTTTGAACCACTTGTGGTATTAACTAAATAAATTTGTTGTTATGGACTATTTTTTGGTATATTTAAACCAATTTTGCCTAGATTGGAATAAACTTGCATGTTATCCACCTTATTTGGCACATTGTTCTGCATAGAAGCTGCAGTCACATATTCAATAGATGGGACATTATACATGTCACTGATTGAAGTGTTTTGTGAAAATGGGTCTATAACTTAATTATATTTAATTTTAAACTCAATTATCACTCTTATTTAATGGGATATCTCTATGAGTGGAGCATTTGACATGGCCATACCATTAAAATTATGCATTAGATTCAAATAGGTCTAATATACTTGTTGCATTTATATAAAGTGGTCCTATATGAATTTATTTACTTTTAAAAAGATATTTGGGACTTGATATGACATTAAAATGATAAATTGAGGATAAATAGTAGAGGCCTATTCAATGGTTTGGTATAAGTTGATGGGAGGGGGGTGGAGGTAAATCCAAGAACAAACACACCTGTTCTAATTCCACCCGTTAGGATCTTGCTCCTCAGAAAGAGCACAGTATGATTACCAAATATAAGCAATTGAATATGCGGAAATAACCAGAAACACAAGTAACTAGAATTCACCAATAGCACAGAATATGAGAGACAATACACTATCTTGTATTAACACTATACAAAAAAGAATACATCAAAGAGCCACCACACTCTTTCACCTTACAGAGATTCGCCACACCTCAAGTGTACAGTAATTCTTCTCACACACACTCTCTTACACAAAAAATGGCCCCAACAACCAACTCACACACAGAATTGGTGTTCACCTCACCAACCAGTCAGTAATAACCCTGCCGGTACACCAAGCACTCTATAGCACTTCAAGCTGATCTCTCATGAACTTGCAACCTGCAATTCAAAGATCAAACTTACATGTAGATCCCCAATGAGCTTGCAACAACCTATAACTCACAGATCTTACAACTAGAAAGAACTCTTCCTTTCTATCTCATGCCTTATACAATACATGCCAATGGGTCTATAAATAGATCCCTAACTCAAACAATAACTTAGACTCTTAATTTAGACAATTATCCTCGCAGCCCAAGACCTAACTGGTCTCAACATGCAAACTCTTCGTTCACTTAACTAATTGTCCGTGAAACGAGCAGTTTTGGAGCACACAGGCGACCGACGTCGGTCCCTGCTTGTCTGGTTCTGCCGACGTCGGCCGACTTCCTGCGTCACCGGTGGCCTTCTGCACTGGTCTCTGCCGACGTCGGTCTTGATGCCAACGCCGGTGCTCCTAGATCTCAGCAACCTTCTGTTCCATAGTTTGCAAAGGGTTGAAGCTTTTAGCTCCACAACCTAACAATCTCCCACTTGCAGATAAACAGCTGCAACCTATACCTGTACCTGTACACCGTCTAGTTTGTTCCCTTGGCTTTGTATCCCTCCTCAAGATCACTCTTGAAGACCAACCACCACAAAATCCATGGTGCAAAACCTGTCATCCAAATTACCTGCCACATCCGCATCTACAACCATGTAGAAAAAGAACTTGACCCTGCATAGCATGTGCACCTACTGCTGGTCCCACTAAACTGCCCTTCAGTATTACTTTCCCGGATTGACTCCAAACTTGTGACAACTCCCACTACTTGGGAAAACTCAGGTTTAGTACATACCATGCACTCAACCTCATTATGTGAATCAAGACACCTATTCTGTGAACTGTCTAACCATCGGCGTGCTAACCGGTCTCACACAATCATCCTGAAACAAAGTCAACAAGACCTCCATGTCTCTAGAACACACTCATGCCAAAGAATCTTGCTGCTCCCAGATTCTCCATGACATACACCTGAACTAGCTTTACCTTTAGTTCAGCAATACCTGTATATGTAACCCTGCAACAAGCACATCATACAAAAAATAGGATAATGTAGCTAATATTATCCAACTTGGTAAAGAGAAACACAATGATCAAACCTCCATTGCCCTCCAGCTAATACAAGATCATATACCCTGATCTTCCATCTCACGTATCCATTTCCGCTCTTCTTCATCCTTAACATCCATTCGTCTCTTAGTGCTTACTTCCAGCTGGAAACACTACCCAAAACCCCTATTTGGTTCTCCTCCAAGGAATCACATCCTCATCCATGCCAAGCTCCCACTGTTTCCTGGATCTACCTGTTCTGCTTTTTTAACAACTTCCTGGTTCTATACCATAAGTGAGCAAAAAGTAGTGTAAATAAGGGAAATGATGAATTTAAGAACTTACTTACACCTTCAGTCCTCCATATGGGTGCTTGAGACTCCATGAAAACTAGCTGTCCACCCAAAATTCATCTCAGTAACCGATGCCGGTCACATCTCAGTCTACAGCCGACCGATGTCCGTTCCCTATGACTACCTCCCTGCCGACGTCAGTTTCCCCTGGCCGACGCCGGTCTCTGTCTGCCCCAAGTCACCGACGTCGGGCTGCACATAGCCGATGTTGGTCCCTGTCTGGACACCGACGCTGATTTTCCTGCCGACGTCGGTCTCTGTGTTTTTCTTGTGAGACCTGAATTTTTCCCGCGAGCTCCTTTTGGATCAAACCCTTGTCCAAATCACCCTTGCTCTGCTCAGAATTCCTTTGTACCTTATGCTGAACTCTGTCCGTCACTTTCTCCTTGAAAACCAAGGCTTTCATGTTCTTGTCACTAACATCAGATTCCTCAAGAAACCTCACCTTCTTCTTCTGCATACAGAAACCACGATCCATGCCTTCCAAATCTGAAAGCATACTCTTTGACTCAAGAACAAGCATCTCCTTCTTTTCTATGTGACCAAGCCTAATAAGCCACATCTCCGAATCTACAGCTGAAGTAGATAACACAGAAAGAGAATCAGTAAAACAAGTAGATAGATAAAGCGTACCTACTTTCTTACCTCTAGATACAACAAGTGTACCCTTGGTAACCTTCCAAGAGTCCGCTATGAGAGTTACTATGCAACCCTCTTCACCCAAACTTCTAACAGAAATTAGATTCCGCTTCAGAACTGGGACATGCATGACCTCATTTAACACCCATGTGTCACCTGTCTGCAATTTCAGCTTCACTTTACCTTTGCCAACAATTTGACAAGGCTTTCCATCCCCTACACAAATTTCTCCAAAGTCTCCTTGTACATACTCATGAAAAAATTCCCTATGTGGGGATGCATGAAAAGAGGCACCTGAATCTAATACCCAAGATTCTACTTTATCCAAAGAACATACCAGAGCTTCTTCTCCATGTCCTTCATACTGATCTTCACCCGATCTGCAATCTCTCTTTAAGTTCCCTTGCTTTCCACATTTCCAGCAGGTTATTCTGCCATACTTGGACTTGGATCTTTTGCCCATCTTCGACCTTGATCTCCCACGCTCTGTCTTCTCTCTTGGCCTTCCTCTTCCTTCAACACTCAAAGAATCTCCAGATGATTCACCTGTGCTTTTCCTGCGTATCTCTTCATTCAAGATCACACTCACAACATCATCCACTTTTAAGACTTTTGAAGGAGACACAGTATTAGAAACTGCCATTACCAAACCTTCCCAACTTTTAGGTAATGAACACAAGATTAAGAGAGCTCTAATTTCATCATCAAATACAATATTGACGGAACTTAACTGGTTTACCAAACCATGGAAATCACTAAGATGGCTATGAACAAATCCACCTTCCAACATTTGCAAATTAAATAAACGCTTCATAAGAAATACCTTATTAGAAGTCGAGGGTTTTTCATACAAATTTGCCAAAGATTTCATCAACTCCACCGTTGTCTTACACTGTGATAAGCTGGAAATCAAAGATGATGCAAGACTCAATCTAATAGATCCCAGAGCCTTCCGATCAAGAACCTCCCATTATTCATCTTTCATATCCGAGGGTTTGCTAGCAACCCCACCCAACGGTAAGTACAAATCTTTTTGATACAGATAGTCCTCAATCTGCATCCTCCATAATTGGTAGTTCTTGCCATTAAACTTTTCCATTCGTAGTTGACTGTTTTCTGCCATTGCTCAACTCCCACTCACATAGAAACCCTGTGAGTAACCTGTAATCAAAACACACTACCCAGATCTACACCAATCTGTTAGTATCCCAACCAAAAGCTCTGATACCACTTGATGGGGGGGTGGAGGTAAATCCAAGAACAAACACACCTGTTCTAATTCCACCCGTTAGGATCTTGCTCCTCAGAAAGAGCACAGTATGATTACCAAATATAAGCAATTGAATATGCGGAAATAACTAGAAACACAAGTAACTAGAATTCACCAATAGCACAGAATATGAGAGACAATACACTATCTTGTATTAACACTATACAGAAAAGAATACATCAAAGAGCCGCCACACTCTTTCACCTTATAGAGATTCGCCACACCTCAAGTGTACATTAATTCTTCTCACACACACTCTCCTACACAAAAAACGGTCCCAACAACCAACTCACACACAGAATTGGTGTTCACCTCACCAACCAGTCAGTAACAACCCTGCCGGTACACCAAGCACTCTATAGCACTTCAAGCTGATCTCTCATGAACCTGCAACCTGCAATTCAAAGATCAAACTTACATGTAGATCCCCAATGAGCTTGCAACAACCTGCAACTCACAGATCTTACAACTAGAAAGAACTCTTCCTTTCTATCTCATGCCTTATACAATACATGCCAATGGGTCTATAAATAGATCCTAACTCAAACAATAACTTAGACTCTTAATTTAGACAATTATCCTCGCAGCCCAAGACTCTAACTGGTCTCAACATGCAAACTCTTCGTTCACCTAACTAACTGTCCATGAAACGAGCAGTTCTGGAACACACAGGTGACCGACGTCGGTCCCTGCTTGTCTGGTTCTGCCGACGTCGGCCGACTTCCTGCCGTAGCCGGTGGCCTTCTGCACTGGTCTCTGCCGACGTCGGTCCTGATGCCGACGCCGGTGCTCTTAGATCTCAGCAACCTTCTGTTCCACAGTTTGCAAAGGGTTGAAGCTTTTAGCTCCACAACCTAACATAAGTCATGTTTAGAGGCACTCTAACTAGACTAGGCAAGTTTTCATGGAGGAAGTCTACTAGAAACTTGGCCCCTACTTTTACGGCTCTGACAAAAACCTCATCCTTATTTTAAAGAAAGTGACGATCAAGAATATAAGCATCATATGTCAATGAAATAGTGACATAAAATGTTTTTTGTTGAATTTGTTCCACAACTGATGGTACACTAGTGAGAGACTACATGGTTTGCTATTGTTCTTGCTTTGAATATAGAGTTGTGTTAACCAAGTAGTGGGATAATGGATCTTGTATTTATTCCCCAAATTTATTAGTGTAAGGAGGATAAAAATATGCAACATAAACCACATCATCACCATATGGGTCTTGAATAAAGTTATCATTCGTGACCATGTGATCATAACCTAGATTGTACATAGTTTCACTATGAGTGTAACAAGATATATCCAAATAAATGATAAAATTTCATGAATAAGGTATATATTTATACAAAATATTAAAAATAAGGTCTAAAATAAAAATGGTTCAAACTTGGTCTAGGAATGGAGTTGTTTCACCCAAAAATAGGCAATGATAAACTTGGTCCAAAATGGTCTAGTGTCAAATGTCTTACACAAATGGTCAAGTGAATGGATAAAATGTGAATGCCAAACTTGGTAAAATTATTTCAATGGCTCTAAGCTATGTCTAATAAAATTTAAAAGGTGTTATGTCTTTGGGAACAAGGAACAAAGCTAGGCTCAAAACAACTAAGTCTAAAAATTGAAAAGGATAAAAGTGCTAGGTCTTTTGGAAACATGACACAAAAGATATATTTGGAATAACACTATCTATAAAATAAAAATTAATTTCTAAGTCTTTTGAAAACATGACACAAAATCTAGAATTTAAAACACACTAGGTCTAAGATAAATAGTAATTTCTAGGTCTTTTGGAAACACAACACAAAATCTAGAATTTGAAATACACTGGGTCTAAGACATATGAGAATTATTATATCTTTTGTAAAAATGAAAAAAATATATACTATACACAAACTATATTTAAAATTCATGACAATTAGTCTAATAAATTTGAAACACTTGGACTCAAACTAGGCATTCAAATTCAAACATAAACTTAACCTTTGGAAAAAAACATTGGACTTTAGGCACATGGAAGATACACCACTTCAAAAATTTATTGATAAACATCACTAAAGCAAGCAAAAAATTAATCCAAGTTTCATAATCCAAAAATGAGAGGTAATTGTCTAAGCCAAAATTACATGAGGCTTAGGCATAAACCAATCAATGTTTGAATATGAACTTATCAAGACCAGTTTCAAACTTATTTTGAAAGGCTTGGTTCCTCAAATAGATAAAAAATAAGACCAAAATGGATGGCATAATGATACTCAGCATAAACTAAGAATGCACAAATGAATTTAAAATTACGATTGGATACAAGGAAATAAGTCTTTAAAATAATATGAGTAGCATAACAATGCTATCTTGATCTAAAGGTATGACAAATGGTTTGTTTCAAAAACTCTACGGAATGAGACTTGGAATGAAATGGGTAGTGTAATGACACCCTTTTCAAATAAGTGAAACACACACAAAAGTTTTGATAAATGACTAAGAGAAAATATGGTGTCAAATAGATGACATAACACTTATTTGGGAAAAATGCGGGTGTATAAACATGACTTGTTTTGGATGTTTTTTAAATAAACAAAAAAATTGATTCTAAACAATGTAAATAATGAATAAAAGACACAAAAACACCTACATTTATCATCATAATCCTAAAAATTAATCAGGTGGCTTTGTACTATCAAAGTTTTTCTATATACTTACTCTTGAAAGGAAATAATGTTGTTAATCCAAGAATTTAAATGCACATTATCATTTTTAGGCCCCCTCTTCTCTCAAGAGTTTGTATGATGACATGAAACTTTTGGCTACTCACCGTACATTGATAATATATCCATGGCAAGTGGGTCTATATAAAAACTATCAAGTTTTGTACATTCTAAATGGTCCCATATATATGGATAACATTAGGGCACAACACGCCATTTGGATACACATTAACCATATTATTGTGAAAATTTCTTGTCCTTTTCACAACCACTACATCCTTCAAATTCTTAGTATAGTACAATGTCCAAGTTGAATCTACATTATGAGGTAATATCTTACTAATGGAGCTTGTTTAACTACTCAAATAAGCATCCCAAAATTTGACCTCATTTTTTATACCCCCACCATGGATTTGGGTTTAAGTGATGATGGAAGATGAATTCATAGGTCAAAAATTCCCTAGATAACCTGTGGGGAGGCTATGAATGCCCACCCATAAGTCAAGATGCAAGAAATAAAAAATTATAGGACTTTAGGGTCATTTTGGGGATCACCTAAATCAATCAGATTTTAGGGAGTGCCTAAACGACTTTCCTTCCACACTTTATAAAAAGTGAAAAAATTGATAAGTGAAGCATTTTGTATCACCTAAGTTCCCTAAATTGGATGGGGGGAGAGCATACACGCTACACTTAGTTTGTGAAATAAACACACAACAATAATAAAAAATGTAAAATATCTTATGAACACTTAACTAGAGTGTGAATTCATTTTTAGAGCATGAATAAAAATATGATATGAATTTTATCCCCTTGGATTTGTTTGAGTTATGAGCTTTGAAAAATGAAAATAAATCAAGTAAATTATTTTTAAACACCAAATGTAAATTTGAGTTTAATCTTAGCGTGTTAAAAATGTATTTACTTAGTTTTTGGGTCCTACAAAAAGTGTTATGGGGTCATTTTACTTAGAATCTAAAATCAAATGATCAAATGACAATTAGAATTTAGCACTTGGGTTTCTTATATTTTCCACATAGTATAATACTGTAGATACATAGAGCAAAACTACCATGTTCTTGAAAAACTATAGTTGGTGAGTGTAAAACCATAATTGCCTATAAAATAAATTATTATTATTATAAACTTGTAACTATACAATTGAATAACTCAATTGTTAAGAAGATGATGCAACTCGAAACATAAAACTACAATTGAAAATGCAAAACCACAACTAGAAATGCAAAATTGTAACTAGAAATGCAAAATTGCAATTGGAAATTCAAAACTACAATTAGGCATGAAAAAATGTAACTAGGCATGACAAAACACAATTGGGAATGAAAAAATGCAACTAGTCATGAAAAAACACAACTAGGAATACAAAACACACTTGGGCATGCAAAATACACCTGGGCATGCAAAAAAGCAACTAGGGCTTGCAATAATGCAACTGAACATGTAAAAATACAATTAGGAATTCTAATAATGTATTTCATGGGGTCAATACCATAAGACCTATAAAACACACTTGGTTAATGTAATAACACTTATTTTAAGCCAAAATCACAACTACCCCATGTAATATAGCAACTGTAATATCATAACTTCATAGTGTAATATCACTTTTATCAGTTTTTAAAATGTAACTTGGTAGAGAAATACCATAAATTCCTATGTAATGTCCATGAACTTTAACTTTTGGCATTTTTGTTAGCAAGTTAAGATTTTAATATGAAAAATGTTAGAAAGAGGTCCTAAAATACCATGGGAAGAACTTTGTGGGGTACAGGTCCCATCAGGTGTGTCATCATGTGAATAAAAAATCCATATAGGGGAGATTAATATAGTGTTAGTTAAGAAAATCAAATCAAAACAAACACACTAAACACTAATACCTCTAGCCTAGACACTAGTGAGAACATAGGTAACAAGCACATAATGAAAACATGACTATAAATAAAATAAATCTTCCTTTTACCTTCCTTGTATCTCTAAAACCAATTTTTGATTTGGATTTATTAGCTATGTGCTAAAAAAATCTTTGTCAATGAAGTTCCATTGCTCTATCTCTCCCTGGCACCTTGGTAATGTTGATTGGCTTAGCTTGACTTGGCTTATGAAATGGGCATGGTAAGACTAAAATGAATCTTTTTAGAGGTGTTTTGGTATAATAACCTTGCAATAAAAAATATTATTTCATCTATTTTATCATAATAACATTACACTAAAATATCTTAAATATCAATGGGTGAGGCCTTCTATTTAAAGCCTCTAAAGTTAACTCTCACCCAAGTTGAGTTAGGTTAAGATTAAGCATGGTTGAGTTCAAACCAACCATAGGTGAGTTGATTATAACCTCAATTGAGTTAATAAGGTGGAATCTAATTATTATTTTAAATTAATAGGAATGGTTCATAAATTTATCTATTTGTTAGATATTTTGTGAGAGATGACAACTCACAAAAGCAATAATGAAGAAGATTGATATTTTGAATTTTTGAATTTTCATTTTTAGATATTAATTAATTAAAGATGGATTAATTAAATAATAATTTAATATATTTTAATTATTTGATTCATTTTGATTAACATTTTATCTCTTTTAGGAATTGTTCCAGTGCCCACTTAATGGGTCCAAAGGCCAAACAATCAGTTGTTAGGTTGCAAGATGATTGGGGATGAATCTGTTGGAGGTTATTATTGAATACATGATAATACCCAAATTATGGATGCATAAACATGATTTTGAGTAGGAATTTCTGATGTGTGGATGAAATTTGAATGTTAAGTGATTTCTAGGCTTAATTTGCACTATTTGCTAGAAATTAATCTAAAGTCTAATTAAAAGTTAGTTGTAGCCAGAATAGCGTGTCTAGAAGTGGTAAATCATAATGACTCCATTTGTTTTTATTATCAAATTCACAATGACAAAGCATTATAATGTCATATATGTCAGTTTTCCCTAAGGGGTGCATTCCCAAAAGGACTTCCCACTCACTCATTTTGCTATTGGTAGATCATATATCCCTATCACTTTTAGTGCCATCATTTGTGGATTCAAGGGTGATGTCAGATTATACATGGGTTCATTAAATATTCCATGGATAATAATCATATTTTAATTCCTCCTAGTTTGTGACTATTTGTTCCCTATTTTAGCAAATTTCTATAGAAATTTTTTATAATCATGTGTAAAGCAAGAGATCTGCCCAACAAAAAAACTCAAATGAAGGGGAATCAATCAGGGGTTTAGAAGAGAATCAAGGAAATATATATCAGGATGTCTAATATAAATTTAAATAGTGTGTTTAATTATAGTAATATATTTTTATATTTAATATATTATGGTATGTAATATAATATATAATACAATAAAATATATAATTTAATATTTAGTAAAAATATTTAACAGAATATAATTTAATATTAAATCATATTATATTACATTATATTAGATATTAGACTATAGGTAATATCAAATGTGAAATATACAACAAATTTCACTATATATTTAATAAAATATTCCAAAAAAAGAAAAGGGCCACATACACCCTTAATGACATAACATAAAAATCTAGTAGGCTTCTCATACAACATTTGTTGACTTCCTTAGATTCACAAGAGATAAATGGACGATGATGAGTCAGACACAAACTCTACCACCACTAATCACCATGATGCCCACCCCACAACTCTAATAATTAGCAGCCTACATCTCAAAATAGGGTAAGTGCATAAAGTTGGGGGACAAAAAGGGGCTACCCATGGACATGATTTTCTCAAAATTATATAAAATTAAACTTGTGTAGATAATTTTAAATATATACACTCAAAATTTGCATATGTTATGAGAGAATGAATTGTAGAACTTAAAAAAAATTCATAATATAGATAAAAACTTACTTTTCAACAAACATTTTCTACCCAATTCGATAAATCTATCCCCACATACATTCTTTGTATGCTTTTATAGTACTTTTAATTTGATAACAAGAGTTATCAAGTGATTTTTATGACCCTAATTTTAAAAATCTATCAATTGTACAATGGTTGATAGATCATGTTTGATAAAGAGAAATAAGTTGAAGGAAAAAACTTGATTAAATAGAAGAGGTGAGAGAAAAAATAAGTTATGAAAGCAAGTGACTCATTTAAAACAAGGTAAAAAAGCTATATCTGATGATCCAAATTCCATAGACAATGATGCAAATAATAATAATGAATTTAATAATGACTAAATTGAAAATAATCAATTCAATAATGATGGAATTGACAATACTAAATTGAATAATGATGAAACTGAAAATAATGAATTAGATAATATTGGAAGCTCACATTCAAAGTATAGTTTTTTTTTAAATTTTATTGATGATGACTATATGCATGATGCCTTACCCCCATTTAATAATTTTTTTTATTGAAATAAATAATGATAAAATTATCAATGAATAAATTTTCATGGAAGCATATAATTAGGAAAGAAATAGTGAATAAAATTTCATCCCACCACTAATCAACGAAAGTGATGACAATTTTGAAACACCCTCTCAACAAGATCCACTAGTAAAAACACCTCCAATAATTATGTATGTAAAAGATTAAGTACTTAAATGAAGTCAATGAAAATATTCTAAACCAATTTCTAACAAAATCTCAGACTGCCATTCAAGAAAGATTGGCTTAGAAAATCTGGGATAGTTTCTTTCATAATTTGATTCATGATACTAAAAGATGTCAATTATTTATTTCATTAATTAAATTGATTAAGATGATACCTACCGTGTGTAGACATGTAAATTTAGACACCAATGACTTCATATCTGATTTTAGACCAATTCTTGCCAATCATTGAATACTTAGCCCAAGAATTTCTATTAGTCTCAAATTTGGTTGTATAACCTTGCATTTAATCAATTTAACCTATTAAATCAATTAAACAAGGTAAATACACACATTGAATTAATCAAAATTAAAAAAATGATCAAATGTCTAAAAAAAATATTTAACTTGCACACCCTAATCAAAATCAATTAACAAGTTAAATCAATTTCAAATCCTAATTGAGTTTACCCATGAGATAATAAATTAATTAAATCAATTACTAAAAAGGAAATTCAAGAGCATCTTAGAACATTCTAGAATACACTCATTACCTTTGTAAGTTTTCACTTTTGAAAAATATCTAAAATAATATCTTAAGAATATGTCAAACTCAACCATGGTTTTGAGTTGTCACTTGATGAAAATATATAAAAAAATATTTTAGGAATATGCTAAACTCAACCAAAGTTAATAAACTTAACCATGATTAGATTTAACCCATTCCAAGGGATTTGAAAGCCTGTAAAAGCAAGCGTAGTGCTCTTCATTTAGATATTTTAATCAAAGTAGATTTATAATATAAGAATAGATTCATGAAACTAAAATCCTAGTGTTATAATGTTGAAATTGAGCCAAGCCATATCAATCAAGCCAAGCATTCAACAATGGTGCATAGAGGAGATGATGTTAGCTATGTCATTAATGAAGAATTATTATGCATAAACCAAGCAAGCCATCTAATAAATCATTTGGATCTCTCAAGGAAGGTACATATTATTTTTCTTTGCATTTTAGTTGGGTTTTCAATTGTTGTTTATTCATTAAACTTCCCTTACGATCTAGGGTTAGGGATGTTATTATGTTAGTGTGTTGATTTCATGTTTTTATGGAATAACACTTAATCTAACCTCCTCTCTTTGTCAAATTCCTTTATCACAAATGGCACGCCTGGTGGGACTATCTTCATGAGTGTGCAACCCATGAATTTCTTTGTATTCATAGTTTTAATTATTATTATTTTTGTTTTTGCTTTGCTAGAGTAAAAATGACCCATAAAGAATTAATAAATTTTTATTTAATTAATATTTTTTTCTAAATTTATATGAAATTATATATAAATATGTTTTTTTTTGAAAATTTCAAAAAATATATTTTTATATATTAAAAGTTATAACTCTTTTAGTGACTATCACTTTATGGTTTTTAATTTTTTGGTAAAAATGGTTAGTACAAAGATAATAATTTTTTTTGTTCACTCGTTTGACCCTTTTTTTTCCAAAGAGATGTGAATTGGAAATTGGACCTATAAATAACCTCAAAATATTTCATGAAAAATGGATATATATTTACAAATTTATGGCTAAATTACTAACTACAGGTTTTTATGATTTTTGTGTTTAATTTTCTTGTTTTTTACCTTCTAACTTGTTATTTGCATGTTTCATAGGTTTTTTTTTTTTTTTTAATAATTTAGTTTTTATTGATATATTTTATAAACTTTTCATAACTTAACATGTTTTATTTTTTAAGGTTTTGGCTTCAGGTTGACATATTTTACGCTTCAAAGTTGCTTATCTCATTTGATAAATAAGCTTAAGGCTAAATGAAGTTCTGACCTTTTCTTTGCAAGACCTATTTGAACAAAACCATTTAAAATTAAATTAGTCATTTGAAACTTCATTTGAATTTCTAAAATGAACTAAAAATCCTTCATTTTTGTGTTTAAATAATTTTTTTAGGGTGTATTATTGGTTAAGTTTTTGTGGTTTCTTTCAAAATTCACAACTTAAAGCCAAGGGGCTAAAAGAACACCACCACACATTTTATTTAGTGCAATAAAATTGAATACACTTCAAAGTTTTTGTAATTTGTTTTTATTAATTTTTTAGTCTAAACTTGTTTGAGTAAAAAGGGAGTTGTGTGTGTATGTTCTCCCATCCATCCCCTTTAAGGAAATTTTGGGATAAAAAATGCCAACTTCTTTTTGGGTGATTCGAAACTATTTCCATTTTCACTTCTTAAAGCCAAGGGATAGTAATGAATCTAATCAAACACTTTCAATTTGGTTCAATGAAATTAACCTCACTTCAATTATTTGCAAACTTGCTTGTTGATTGTATGTTTTAGAAAAGAAAGACGTGCATGTATATTATCCTATCCATCCCTTTTAAGGAACTTTTGGGAACAAAAGCGCTATATCATCACACTTTGATCCTAGTTCAAGGCATAGAAATAATGTCATTTAAAGCCCTCCCTAAAAAATTGCAATAATATTGGGTGATTTTGAGGTGACTATAAAGTCTTTCTATGGTGTCATTTATTTCATGCATCTTAGCTTTTGAGGGGGACTTAATTACCTCCCATGAGTTATTTAAGGAAGCTTTGACCTGAGGTTTCATCTTTCAACATCAAATTCATCACCCACACTACGATCAGAGGTTTGAGTGGTTAAACCACCTTTTAGTGTTGAGGTTAAGCATTGAGATGTATCTGCACATTAGACATTACACTACACTGAGCAAGCGATGGATATAGTGATTGAAAAAAGGGAAAGGCATTTTTACAACAAGTCAAGTATTGAAGACACCTAATTATAGTGCACTTATTTTATATACTAATGGGAAAGTTGTATGTAATTGATCCATCTAGAATGATAAAAAATAAATTAGTTTTAGTCAACCCCATATTGCCATACTCTTGATAGGATTTGGATGATTATACATAGTGTATTTTAGTTATTTTTGCTTGGTATGTTTTGAGAATAAAACTTATTTGTTTGTTTATATCCATGTCCAAACAAATTTGTTTATACGCCACTCTTTTGTCTAAAGAGACATTATGCTAGTCATTTTACACCACACTTTTACCTTGTAATTTTTATTAAATATGTTTATATGTGTATTACTTGTTTGAGATGGGTACCTTTATGATTCCCAAATCATTATCAAATTTGTGCCTTAGAGTCTTTGAAATAAAACATTGATCATATCATTAGAGCATGCTTACATCATTTGGCTGCTCATTTTGTTTTAAGACTTGTTTACCATTATATCAAAACCATTATTTCAAACCATGTCACGTATCCCATTTGGACCTTGTTCATGTGTCATCATGTTGTCCAATCTTGTCTAGCTTATTTACTCCAATCATAGTTTTCAACCATTGAGTTTTCAATTAACCTTTCCAAGATCAAATTCAAGCATTGATTGATTTATGTTTAGGCTTCACTTTACAGGGGTTGATACACAGATCTTTCTATTTTGGGTTGAATAACTTAAGTTAATCGATTATCCAAATTTAAAAACTATCACTTGGTTTTTCATTCAAATTATCCTCATCATTTTTTGTGCCTTTATTTGAAAAAACACAGTCTTTTCTCTAGGTGCCTTTTGCCTTATGGCTTATACCAACTGATCATGTTTATGTTTTATTCTATGTCAAGTCTATGTCAAAGTTATTCCAACTTTTTTAGATTAAATTAAATATATCAACATTTATTTTAAAGTCTAGATTTTGATTCTGTTTGGCCAAAATTTCTAGTAGATCATGTTTGTTTGAGCCTAGCTTTTGACTCCACATTTGGATGAAAGCCCTAGTAACTCAACTTTTCTCTTTCCTAGTTTAGACCTTGTATAGAACACTTTGGCCTAGAATTTGATATGTCAATTTTATTCATATGATTAACCTTTTGTGTGTATGAAATTTGATGTTAGACATTTGAATTTAGATTGTTTTATGTCAAGTTCTAGCACAAATCATTTTGGAGATACTACTCCATGATTAAATCATTGTTTGGAGATACAACTCCACCCCTTTTAACCAAGTTAGACAAAGTTTGAACCATTTGTCCTTTCAATATAATTTTTTTAAGTTTGTATAATTCTAAGCCTTTTTTTTAGATATTTCATTATTGATGTGGATATGTCTAGCTACACTTATGGTGAAGTCACGTACAATCCATATTATGATAGAATGGCTGCACAAAATAGTTTTGATTTTTATGGCCTTATTCAAGACCCCTTTGATGATAATATGTTTTGTGAGATGGAATTTTATCCACCTTATAGAAATCAAATTGAGGACAAAAGTCAAGACCTCAATTGGGATGATATGGTTGGTGAGGAGGAATTGGGTACAGACTTCTACAATGATTATGTTATTTTAGAGATAGATCGATACCCTCCTTACAATAATCAATATAAGGAACAAAGTCAAAGATCAGCTTATAATCCAAATCAAGACCCTGACTAAGATGATATAGTTTATGAGGAGGACTTAGATGCTTTGGCTTATGTAATCAATCAAGTTCCATGATGCCCTACCATTTATATTATAGGACCTCATCCTTTGGCTTGTGCAAGCAATAAAGCTTCATAGTGCCCACCCATTATCTAACCACCATCCATTCCTTGTCTAGTGATTATCATTTCCCACTTTAGATAACCATAGGCAATACAACCCAAATATCAATAATCTAATTACAATCCCAACTAATAATTCAGCCTAAGCCTCATCTAATCATTCAACCTAAACCTCATCCAATCATTTAGCCTAAGCTCATCATTCAACCTAAACCTCAACCAATCTAGTCAATACCTACTCAACTAAACTAATCATTCAAAGACCAAGGTGTGATCAAAACTAGTATTTTCCAACTCATTGGAAACCAAGGCCAAGAAAACCAACAAATCCAAGATGATTTTATGGAACCAACCACTTGTGATAAGTCAACCTATGATGAATCACCTAATGATCCTATACCAATTATCGAGGAGTGTCACTCTAACAAGCTAGTCTTTGTTGAGTCACTTCTTAATGATTATAACTACATTTAGGCAAATCATTATCTCGACTATATGCCTAATTTTTTAAGAGCCTCATATTGACAAGCCAGTCTTTAAGGAGTTGTCTCTTGACCTTTTTCCCATCCTAGATGAGTCTCACTATGATAAACTAGTCTTAATGGAGCCCATTATGCCATGACAGGCTGTTATTTATCCAATACCAAACATTCAACAAGACATCATTGTAATAGAGTAACCATCAGATGAAGAATCAAAATTAGAGTTAGGTTGTACTCTTGAACCAACATCAATTTTAACATTAGAAGTATAATCAACATCAATCTCAACCTCAAATTTAGATTCCCTTGAGTCAGAATCAAAATATGTTCATGACTATTACAATATTGGCTATGCATCCCTAGCAGATCAATTTGAATACATTTATGATCATTCTATAGTTTTTGAGGATGATTAATTTAGAATTAACACAAGTTCTCATAGTATATTTTATGAATATTATGTAGCCTACCCCCATTCCATTACCATGCCACTACCATCAACCATCATAGTCATATCATTAATGTTCCACCTCCCACAAGTATAGATTAGGACCAACATAATCATACCTTATTGAAATACATCTATGGAAACATATCAGATGAAGAAAAGTAAGGAGGCTAAGACTACAATCATACAGTATAAGAACACTCTCTTATTGAAAATATTTTAGAGGTACTAGGGGATAATCAAAGTCATAACTCAGCATCTTCTAGTAAAACCTTTTTGGAGGCACTAGGGGACAATCAAAGTCAAAACTCAATGATCCTTAGTGAAACCTTCTCGGAGGTGCTATGGGACAATCAAGACAACTTCATTGGTGAAAACTTCATCAAGTTCCATTAGCTTAATATAAAGGTTCTTCACTACTTGATGAAGACATTATCAAAGATCAAATCAAAATAACTTCCTATCTATAGCCTAATCATATAGTAGCTACTCTCAAACCCAAATAATAGAAGAACTTGGTGGTCTTATCAAATGAATATTCAAAAGTATTTAGCCCCACCACATCCAATGTTATGTTTAATATAGAATCAACAATATTATGTTAAACTCAGAATCCCTATCTTCATTTATTTTCCATCTATTATCCATTTCATTTCTATCCATCATTCCATTTCACAAACAAACCTACCATCCAATATTTATCCATATTTACCAACCATGGTCACACTTTCCTTTGTAGAGGCTACAAATATATCTTGTCTCGATGTTTGAAGGAATTAGAATCAATAACCAATGAAGATCACAAAAACATTCTTGGCATCCAAATCTATGGCCAATTTTTGATAGATAAGTTATTTGGATGAGGTATGGGCTAGAAATTTACATGATTTATTATTTTGGTTGTATCATTTATTGATGAAGACATGCATCTCCACTTCAACATGAACAATATAGTAATTTATCATACCCAAGCCAGAACTAAACATGTACCATATCATATCAAGCTATCAATCCTTTTGTCATTGTCACATATCCTAACCATTCACCTTACCACTTGGGGGCAACCCTCTCAACATTATTATTATCATCCTACCACCCTATCACTATTCTATCATTTATCTATCCAACCATTTTGTTCCTATTTGACCAAAAATGTTTTGAATCCTATCAACCTATTCCATTTGACCTTGGTTTATCTATTGGTTTCACATTTTTAGCATACATAATTAGATCAATTTTAGTGGTTATTTCAAGCATTTCAGACAGAAGTAGTATTTTGGAGCCGTATGATATTATTTTTGGTATTTGTATCCTTTATTTTTTATTACCTTTTTATCAATTTTTTTATGTGAGCCTAATTATATCACCTACTAAGGTAAATCAGTGTTCACCAGTATTGATACTAATTATATCACCTGCTGGGGAAAAATGGTATCATTGATCAATTAGTTGTATCCTAGTTATAACTACCTATAGGCAAACTAGGAGAAACATTTATTTATTTTTCCTTAACATATCACATATCCATTCCTAGACCATACTATGCCATCATACCAACTATGCCTATTTTTTTTGAATTGACTACTACACTAGTCAAATTTCTCTATTGTGAGGTGAATTACTATGAGATAAAGACATTTTGGAACTATATGGGTCATGTTTAATTTATGTTGAGGTTAGTTCATTCCCCTTTCAACCACACTCTTTCCATTTTATTAGCAGCATTTCAAGTTATAATGCTCTCACCATTTTGTGAGCATCATTTCAAGTTATAATGCTCTCATCATTTTTTAAGCATCATTTCAAGTTCTCACGCTCTCAATATTTTGTGAGCATCATTTCAAGTTATAACACTCTCAAATTTTTGAGAGCCTGGACTATTTTAGTGTCTCGTCATTCCTAATTGAGTTGAGATGCTTCAAAAATTCCAAAAACATTTGAAAATCATTTAGAAAAACCAAAAACATTGATCACTTCTTTGCCTTAAAGATGTTGGGAACCCTTACTAAGTCATAAATAAACCACTTTTTCTTTATTTCCCCATCCTTTTTGGCCTTTTATCCTACACTATCCCCATTTTGTGATTTCATCCCTATTCTTCTATCACATCCATCATTTCTTCTATCAATCATTATTTTCTTCCCATTTCTTGGGAAAACTAGATTTAGCCTGAAGTTTTGTTGGATCATCATATCCATGAAAATATTTAGGTAGCATCCACTTACCTAGAAAATATGGAAACAACTCAACCACCACCTCCATTTTCTTCTATTATCCCATCTTGTTTATTTGTTCAGTTATCACCTAATTTCTAGGGGTGGTATTATGGATGTTGTTTATACTAACATAGGGACTAACACTTGTTTGTTTTCTTTCATCACTACGGCCTTGATTTAGTCTATGTTTATTCATTGGGTAATTCCTTGCACATTATTCTTGAATCTATCCATATTCAAATGTCTACATTATTATCATGGTTTTTATCATTGGTGCAATTAATTTTCATTGAGTATTAGATATCGGGGGTCAGTCCTTATGAATATTTTGGCCAAGCCCCCATGGTGTTCTATCATGAGGCCTACCATCAATGATATAGTAAAAATTAGTTTTGAAAGGTTTAAAACATTAATACAGCATCACTATCTCTTTGGCACCAACATCAACAACAATCCCAATCCAATACCTAATCATATCCCAAACAGAGTAATTAAGTAACGAAGAATTTAAACCTTTGTTAGTTTAAACGAGCATATCCCTACTAGAAGGTTTTCATAATTCATATTTATCTTCTATATTAGCTTATCAATCAATAACCGTTAATCATGTTTTTCATAATTGGGGTATACTACATCAGCACTGTACACCATCCCACATGCATTATCAATGATTATATCAACTACTAGGGAAAATCATTATGTTATAACCAATTTTTCTTTCTTATTTGTCTATCCTAACTGGGGTAGCTCCATCTTCTCAATGATTATATTTCCTACTAGGGAAAATCATTATGTTATCATACCATGTTACCACTATCAGGGTATAATGCTTATAACCACCTTTGGGTAGACCATTGTACACCATCTCACTTGCATTTCTCAGTGTTTTTTCCAAAATTTGGGTAAATAATTATGTTTTCACCCCATCATTTTCATTTATTTGGTCCCCTCATTTCACTTCTTTCTTTTGAGGGACCATTTATCGACCCACTTGCCAACTGCTCCCTTGAGGGGGTAGCTACAGTTCAATCATTACCATTATAGTCGTAAGTATAAAGAACAATTTTATTCTTTGAAAATATTTTACTATTATTACATCTTTCAACATCTTCTCAAATAGGGGTAAACTGTAGACATATAAATTTAGCCACCAATGGCTTCATATCTGACTTGAGACCAATGCTTGCCAATCATTGAATACCTAGCCCAAGAATTTCTATTAGTCTCAAATTTAACTCTATAACCTTGCATTAAATCAATTTGGTCTATTAAATCAATTAAACAAGGTAAATACACACATTGAATTAATCCAAATCAAACAAATGACCAAATGCCTAAAAAGAATTAATTAACATGCACATCCTAATCAAAATCAATTAACAAGTTAAATCAATTTTAAATCTTAATTGAGTTCACCCATGAGCTAATAAATCAATTAAATCAAGTACTTAAGAAAAATCAAGAGCATCTTAGAACATTCTATAATACACTCATTACCTTTGTGAGTTGTCACTTCTAGAAAATATTTAAAAGAATATCTTAGGAATATGCCAAACTCAACCAAAGTTAATAAACTCAACCATGTTTGTAAGTTGTCACTTGATGAAAATATATAAAATAATATTCTATGAATATGGAAAACTTAACCAAATGCAATAAACTCAACCATGGTTGGATGTAACTCATTCCAAAGGATTTGAAAGCCTATAAAAGCAAGCCTAGAGCTATTCATTTAGAAAGCTCAATCAAAGTAGAGTTATAATTCATTAATATATTCATGAAGCTAAAATATTAGTTTTATAATTTTGAAATTAAGCCAATCCATATCAATCAAGCCAAGAATTCAAAAATGGTCATAGAGGAGATGATGTTAGCCATATGTCATTAATGAAGACTTATTATGCATAAACTGAGCAAGCCAACAAAAAAATTGTTTGGAGCTCATAGGGAAGGTAAAGATTGTTTTTATTTGTATTTTAGTTGGGTTTTCAATTTTTTTAATTCATTAAGCTCCCCCTAAGATCTAATCTTAGAGATGTTAGTATGTTAGTGTGTTGATTTCATGGTTTTATAGACTAATAGTTGATCTAACCTCCTCTCTTTGTCAACTTCCTTGATCACACCATGTACACATTAGGGATACGAATATATAATATAGATGATTAAAATGTATCAATTATTTAAAATTTAAATGATGCATATCATATTGTAGGCCCTAAATCATGGAACAAATATTGTAATGTTATTCAGTGTATAAACATAACTTGTGTAGTAAGTAGTCAAATAGGGGGAACTGATTGATTTCAAAAATAATATGAAAACTTGATATAAAAATAAAAACATTAATGAAATAAATTTAAAGATGTGAAAGACTTAATGAACCCAATACCAATGAGCTATGGGCATTCTATGGTCAAATTTCATAAAAGGACAAGGCTATAGCCGATGCTTTGAAAGAGTTACTTTCACAATTCTGGAAAGACAATACTAGAGTTTTGTCTAATGCAAAAGATGTAGTAAAAATAAGATTTTGTTCTTATAATCATGAACCATATCCAAAACATTTTTTTTCTATGACTCAAAGTCAATTATACTCCAAATGTTTGAAAAAACATCCATAAATTTCTATTGGTCAAAGATATTTTGAGATGGCCAAACTTTTTTTTATGTAAAACTAAATCACACATGCACCACTTTTTATTATAGATAACATGTTGAGTTTGAAATTCCCTATGATATTTTATTCCATATTAATTTCACTTTTTATGCTAATAATATTTTATAATAGTGTGGCTTAGAAGTTCTACCAAAATCAACTAAGGAATTTATTCCAACTATTTTTGTGAAATATCAGATGGATAATTATTTTATAACAAAGAAAGTTTGGATGGAAATTAAAACATTTATGGTATATTTTGAAAATTAAAAAAATTACCCTTGAAGATGAAACAACTACAATTGGACAAGAATCAGTTGGTTTGAGCAAATACAAATCTATGAGTTATCAGGTAAAAGATGGAAAAGAATATAAAAGCTATGAGATTGTTACAAAGTATGTGTAATCTGATGATCTTAAGATTACAAAACTTATAGGGTTTAAGGTAATCAAGGTTTAGTATATATAAAAATGGTCATATCTATACATCTAAGCCTTATGAGTGTATTGAAACTCTATGTAAGAGTATAAAGGAGTGTGATAGATGATTTAACAAAGAGTAATAGTCTCGGTAAGCCAAAAGTAGCTTGATATGAGGATAAGTATCATTAGTATCTAAGAGACCAATATAGGTGGATATATAAGAGAGGATAATAAGATATATTAGAGGCCATAGATAGAGGATTGTTAGTGGTGGATAGTTAAGCAATAATATAACTCAAAATGAGTTTTGGCAAATAAATTGTTAAGGGTATGGGCCTAGTTTCATGAATTGGTGACAAAGATTTTGGGAGACTTCCATCAAAATGTAATTGGGATAATTTAAAAATCATTTTTTGTGAAAAAATATGGGTGTAATTTAAATGAGGAGATTCTCAAGTCAAGTATGGATAAAGAGTCATACCTCAAAAATAGTGAATTAATGTCTAAGCTTGAATAAATCCATTCCAAAGAAAATATATTTTGGAATTAGAATTCAAGGGAGAATTGGTTAAATAAAGGAGATAATAATTATTGTTTTCTCCATAATCCAATAAAATAAAATTAAAAATTAAAAATTAAAAATCATACGAAAGTCATAGTGAAAACTCTCATTAGTAAGATTTTACATATAATATGACCGATTATATTTTTACCACTATCACATGACTTTCAATCATCTAAAATTATAAAATCACCTAGAATTATAAAATGTGGATAAATGGTCAAACATTACACTTCATTGTTGATAATGGATGTCAAAAAATCCTCATTTCTTATGAATTAGTTTTACAATATAACAATAAAAGCCATAAAGGATGACAAAATAAAAACCTAATATAATGTCAAGTGAATGTCATGTAGACACGGGAGGAGATGGCTGCGAACGAAGGAGGTACCGGTGAGGGAGGAGATGGCGGCCCGTCGACAGGCCCCAGGAAGGAGCTTGACACACCTGGGGCGAATTCTCAAGGCCAAGACAGTGTTTATACCAGTGAGCGCACCAGATTAAGTAAGGTAAATGGATGTTTATTGAGGAGCCAAGTTCGCCCTGTTTTGGTAATCCCGCAGGAAGCTGTTCAAGAGGACGTGGAATACCTGGCATCTCACACTTTGATATGCAAATTTCTGGGCATCAGGATTCCGGTGGCAGCCTTAGAAGCCTGGATTAGGCGCTCTTGGGCCATTGAAGGAGATTTTGATCTAATGTTGGCTGGAAATGGCTATTTCCTGGTAAGTTTTTCTTCTGTATCTGACAGAAATTGCATTTTTGAAGGAGGCCCCTACTTCTATGAAAGAGTGGGCCTGTTTTTAAAACCATGGCATATGGGTTTCAATTCAGCGGATGAACTTCCAGCCTGCGTGCCAGTCTGGGTGCGGCTTCCCCGACTTCCATTGGAGTTTTGGTGGGAGGATATACTCAGGCAAATTGGGGCTTTGTTGGGTAAGCCAATGGCTATTGCACACCAGTCACTGGATAAAAAGATCATTTCGTATGCTCGAATTTGTGTAGACATGGACCTTAATAACCCTCTACCAGACTCCTTAGAAATTTGTATGGGTTCTTTGTCATGGATACAACAGCTGGATTATGAATCAATTCCCTTCAGGTGCAGGATTTGCCATGTATATGGGCATCTACACAGGCAATGTCCTTTGGCTGTCAAAACAAAAAATTCTGAAACAGACTCCCTCGTGGCAAATAATGCTGTTGCTGGAAAGGAAATTGGGCGCAGGGCTTTGTCGGCAAATACCAAAGCGCTACCTGATAAACTTGGCAAAGGGAAAAATGCTCTTAACTCTAACTTGATGCAAGGGTCAGGAGACCCCTTTCAGGGGGAGGTGGACGGCTTTGCACCAGTTAAAAAGAGAGCAAGAGGCAGGGCTCCAAGACGTGGAGGTGAGGATAGACAGGATGCCTTGGGTTTTAATAGATTTGAGGTTTTAGATTGTATGGCTATAGAAGACGGTATCCCGATGGAGGATCAAGTGGGTGAGATGGAGCAACCTGGCCAATCTTCCCTTTTAGATGATAGTATAACATTGCAGGCCTGTGCGCCCTATGTTTGCTCTCAGCTACAGGAGAGCGAAATGCTGGAAGCTCAAGTTGACCTTCCAGAGAAGGATAAGAGATGGACGGACTTGCTTAAGGAAGGAGTAGCCGGGAAAAAAGATAAAGGAAGTAGTAGCTCTCTCGGTCTTGCGTAGAAACAATTCAAGAAAGGCTCCTCGGCTGTCCCCTCTAAAGCTGGGAGAAGGAAAGACCAAGACCGACTGAAAATTACAGGTGATTTGCTGGTGGAAGCTGGGGTTGTCAAAACCTTGGACGAACATTTCCCCCACCCCACCCAATGATAGTCTTATCCTGGAATGTAAGGGGTTTGTATAGCTCCCCCAGACAAAAAGCTATGCAGAACCTGGTGTGGGACAACTCACCGGATATTTTTTGTATACAGGAGACTAAATTAGCGGTTGAAGCTTTTTCTGCTTGTATGGTTAATATCTGGCCTAGAGGCCAATGGCAATGCATTGGTGCTTGTGGTAGTGCTGGGGGATTAGCCCTGGGGTGGGACCCTAGGAAAATCCTTCCGATTCATTGGCTCTCTAGCACCTCAGCTTTAACAATGATGGCTTCCTCCTTTGAAACAGGAGAACAGCTTTTGATCACCAATGTGTATGCACCTGTGGATATGGCTGGCCAGCTGCAATTATGGGAACATATCCGCTACATCCGTAAATGCCATCCCTTTCTGCCATGGATTGTTGCTGGAGATTTTAATGCTGTGATAAGTCTGGAAGAGAAAAGAGGTGGGCTGAACCGGCTTGGCCCTTCCGCTGATTGTCTACGCCACAATGTGGAGACGCTTCGCCTGACGGATGTTAGACCTTCTAATGGCCTCTTCACCTGGAGCAACCGAAGAACAGGCAACGCTGCAATCTCCGAACGCCTTGATAGATTCTTAGTGTCCTGCTTCTGGGAATCTAGTGCTTTTTCTCTAAATTCTGAAATTTTGGACTGGAGGGGCTCTGATCACTGGCCTATCAAGTTGTCCATTGGGCACATTGAGAGGCCCAAAAAGCCCCCATTCAAATTTCAGATGATGTGGCTTAGAGATACTTCGCTTCAGGAGCTCATGGCGCAGTGGTGGAGACAGGGAGGTCCTGCTTTTGGGACAGCCATGTTTTCCTTTCTTAAAAAACTCCAATATGTTAAAAGGAAGTTGCAGGGGTGGAATAGAACTTGTTTTGGTAATCTTCAATGTCAGAAAAAGAAGGCCCAAGTACAGCTTGATGCTATAACCAGACAAATCAGAGATTGGGGGCTTTTGGAGGATCTTCGACTTGAGGAAGCTAGAGCTGCCAACGCTTTAGCAGAGTGGGATCTTCGGGAAGAAATCTACTGGAAACAGAAGTCTCGCAATGATTGGCTCCAAGAGGGAGACAAGAACACGGCTTTTTTTCACAAGTCGGTGCAGGCACGGGGCAACGGAAATTTTATAACTTCTCTTGTCACTCAAGATGGCTCGTGCTTAACCTCTTCTCAAGCTATTAGCAAAGAAGCTGTCCGATACTTTTCTGATTTGTTTAATAGTGATCCTGTGCCTACTGAAGGGGCAGAAAATACTGTCTTATCTTGCATCCCTTCATTAATAAATGAGGGTATGAATGAGCGCCTACTAAAGCCAATTGGAGTTACTGAAGTGGAGGAGGTTGTGTTCAGTATGAAGAGAGGCAAAGCCCCTGGACCTGACGGATTCCCAGCTGAATTCTTCCAAGATTTTTGGGATATTATTAAACAGGATTTATTGGACGTGATACAGGAATCGCACTCCAGCAAAGAAATGCTTAGAGCATTGAATGCCACTTTCCTGGCTCTTGTTCCTAAGAAAGACCGGGCCAATCAGCTGGAGATGTATAGGCCTATAGCGCTGTGTAATGTAATTTACAAAATCATCTCTAAAATTATAGCGCAAAGATTGAAAGAGCTCCTCCCCAGCCTTATATCGGAAGAGCAAGGAGGCTTTGTGGCAGGAAGACAGATTTTGGATGGAGTGGTGATGGCTGCGGAAGCCATTCACTCTATGAGTTCTTCTCAGGAGAAGGCCATGTTTATCAAGCTTGATCTGGCCAAAGCCTATGATAGAGTTAGCTAGAGGTTCTTGCACAGAATCCTCTTAGCTTTTGGCTTTCATCAGGACTGGATCAGTTGGGTGTTCAGCTGTATCACGACTCCTTCATTCTCGGTCCTGATAAATGGTGCTCCTTCAGAGCTTTTTGGTGCCTCGAGAGGGCTGCGCCAAGGTGATCCGCTTTCCCCCTTTTTGTTCATTATTATGGCGGAAGGGCTTGGGCGGCTGCTCAAATTTTGGGTTTCTCAGAACACCTTACAGGGCTGGAAATGGGGTCATGGCATCAGCCCTTTGACTCATCTCCAATTTGTTGATGATACTATCTTAGCTGGGGAAGCTAGGATTCGTGAAGCGGAAGCCTTTCGGTACACTCTGGACAACTATTTAGAAGCCTCGGGACAGAAGATCAATGATCACAAATCCTCCATCTTCTTCTTCAACACGCCAGAGTCTATTCAAAGACGGATTGCTGCTATCATGAGGTTCCAAATTCAAGCGCTTCCCGTGGTTTATCTTGGCATTCCTATTGTTGTAGGGAGGCAGCCCAAACGGTTTTGGCAGAGTATCTTAGACAAGTTGAGAACGAAAATGGGCCATTGGACCCACAGATGGCTCTCCACGGCTGGGCGTGTGACTCTTTTGCAATCTGTTATTCAGGCTCTACCCATTTATAGATGCATGATCCAAACAGCTCCTGCCTATTTCCTCAAAGAATATGACGCTCTATCTAGAAGATTTTTGTGGAGTGGGAATCTTCAAGTTACTAAATGGAGCCTTATCAAATGGGAAACGGTCTGCAGACCTAAGCTGAGTGGTGGCCTTGGTTTGCGCTCTGCTATTTTGGGTAGCCAAGCCTTGGCTGCCAAGTTATACTGGAGGTGGTGTTCTAACCAAAATGCTCTTTGGGCCAGGATCTTAGCTGTTAAGTACTTTCCGGACAGTGCGCCTCATGATGTCTCCAGATTTCCTATTGAGGGTAGTGGTTCGATGGTGTGGAGTACCCTGAAGTTGGGAGCACAGTTAGTGAAACAGAGCCTGTTTTGGGTTTGCAATAGTGGAGCGGAAGCCTTGTTTTGGGAAGATTCTTGGGATGGTTATCCCCCCCTTTTAGTTTCTCATCCGCACCTGCAGCCACTTACTGAGAGCCTTATCTCCGCCGGGTGGAATACTGTGGTGCATTATAAGGAGGCTGTCAGTTTGGGCCTGGCTATAGGGTACAGATGGAAGAACTCTTCTGATTGGCCCCCGGGAGGCTCAACGGCGCACAGAAGTGAGCTTGACCATATCCTTGAGTCCAGGAGGTGCAATTCCATCCAAGGTAGTGATGTTCTTGCCTGGGGAGGAGATACTACAGGTCAATATTCTGTTTCGTCTGGATATTCTATATTGATCAAGCATTTTGACAATGATGACCAGGTTGGTTGGGGGAAAAAAGTTTGGAGCCGGATTTCTTGGCCCAAATGCAATTTTTTCTTATGGCTGCTCACTCACAACAAATGCCTCACCTGGGACAATTTAGTTAAGCGCGGCTTTCAGGGGCCGTCTATTTGTGTTTTTTGCCATAAGAGTGAAGAGACAGGGGTGCATTTGTTCTTTCAATGCCCCTTTGTTAAATAGGTTTGGCATCTGTGGTGGAATGCCTGGGGTGCTCCCTGCCGCCATGTTCATTCTTTGTGTGAATTCTGGAATAATCACAGACCTGCTGCTGTAAGTAGTTCTTTGCTCCAAAATGCTTGGCTGGCCGGCCCTTCCTTTATACTTTGGAATTTGTGGTTAGAAAGAAATAGGAGAATCTTCAGGGGAGCGCACCTATCATTGGGTCAGCTGTGGTCTTCCATATTAAATTCGCTGCAAGAGACGCTAGCTGCCAAGTGTGTGAAGGGCGCGGCCTTGGATGCTGAGGAGGACGGTATGCTTCAACGGTTGGGTCTTGCTCTAAGTCCTGGGTGTGACTTGGCGGCTGGGGGAGGAGTGCTGCGTAGGAATTCCCAAAGGGCGCGGCCTGTCAATAGAGTTGGCCGTTGGACGCTGCCAGAACCCGATTTCGTCAAGGTGAATACGGATGGGTCCTCTCGGGGGAACCCAGGGGAGGCCGGCATTGCTGGTATTGGACGGGATTCTGCTGGGAATATCAAATTTCTGTTTTCAATCTACAAAGGCTGTCATACCAACAATCTCATGGAAGCCATGGTGATTCTGGAGGCTGTTAATTTTTGTTGTCAACATGGTTGCAGTAAGATCATTTGCGAATCGGACTCGCAAGTTGTGATTAATCTGTTGAATTCCGAGGAGACTGGTAAAGTGGATTGGCATCTTAATATCATTGTTCATCAGATTAGGCATTTAAGTACTTCGTTGAATTCTATTGCTTTCAAACACATTCCACGTGAGTGGAATGGTGTTGCTGACCATCTTGCCAAATGGGCGTCGGAGAATGGACCCGCGTGGAAGATTACTGAGCTGGAAATGCTCCCTGCTAAGATGTATCAGGAGTTGCTTTTCCTGATTAGCCAGGAGAATGTTTTGTAATTTTGGTCTTTTCATTTACTTAATAAATTTTTACCCCTTTTTAGTCCAATGTCATGTAGACACATGTACAATGTCAATAATACATAGATTGCCGTATAGGCATACAAGAAATGTGTGCATTGCCATATAGGCATACAAAAAACTACATCATGTAAGATGTGACCTAATCATCAAATGGCCTCCATTTGTTTTTCTTCCTCAAATAATACCCTCCTTGGGATGCCCTACTGGTAAATGGAGCTACCTCAAATGCCTTGGATTATTCCAAGGTCTAACTATGAGTCCTAAGTCATAGCTTGCTTGCAACATAACTTGTTCAAATACAAGTATTATTAAAAAATTAACATAAAATACATGAAACCAAGTAAAGAAATTAATTTTAAAATAAAATTAATAAAATTAATAGATACATTTATTTCAATCTCATGGTCCCATTCAATCTGATTTTGACACTTGATTGGATTAGTAACAGGTTGAGCCACTTGAATAGGCATCTAAATGAGGGGAAAACATGAGATGTTTACCTACTAATCATTTGAATGGGACTATCAGATTTCATGGGACAAACCTAAATACACAATACATTCTCATAAGTGATATTTTTTAGGCAAGTATGTAGTAATATTATTTTAAGAAATCTATTTTACAATTCAATATTATAAGTTAATATGTACCTCTGTGAGGGCCTATATGGATGACATCACTACAACAATGCCTATGTCTATCTCCACTCACACTCATAGAGGAGTGTCTACTCAAGATATAAACTAAAAAAATAAGGTCTCATTTAGTTTTATTTAAAGTATCAAATATATATGGAAATTTTTTCTCATGTATTAATCCAAGAGTGTAATTTTAACTTAAAATTTTACCTTTGTATAAGTAAAATATGTCATGCGAACATAGACAAATGTAGTAGTAGATGGGTTAGTAGTTGGGTCCATATATCTAAATAATGATTGTGTAAGATCATATTCTATAAATGTGGATTGTGATGATCAAGGCATCATCTCCTCCTGAAATATAAAAAATTACATATATATTATTCATTTTATGTGTAAATTAATTATTAGATTTTAAATTTGTAAATATAGCTTAAAATTGAGATGACATTTATGTAAAATATACTTGCATCCATGTAGTGGATGATGATTACACACCAAATGTGTGTGCCAAAAAATCTTCACTTATGAGTATATCACCCAACCCCTCTGAACCATTAGTGCCATCACCATCATAAGGTCTAATAAATATAGCTCTACATAATCTACAAGAATGGGGTCAAGTATGCACACTATGTGGTATATCTCTACATTAGTCATTAAAATCATACTTGTATGTTGAATGAGTGTATCAGTAAGCACACTAAGTGTAGATAGAGTGTTGAAATCCATGACCTCCTTCACTAAAAAAGGGATCTAAGGATGAAGTGGCCATTGGGTAGGGATCCTTATAGGTTAATTAGGCACATGACATGCGCCTAGTTGATCTTGTACAGAGCCTTTCCCTTGATTTTGAAACACACCATAATCAAAATAATTTATGATCTCATTGAGGATAAACTCACAATAAAGTTTCTTCAAAAATTGTAATGGGACCTCATGGTTGTTACATGGTGGATAATCAAACACTATCCACTATCAATCCTAAAAATTGGCACTAATCAAATTATGTTGGCACCTATGGATTGGTAAATGTTTAGAAGTTACTAAAAATGGTGCATTGGTGGCTAGGTCAATGAATAATGCACAAATGGCCACTTTTTATATTTCTTTATTTTTTACCTCATGTGTTAATAATTTTTCAACATAATAAGTCTTAAAACTATCCTGATATGATTCCCATCTATTAAATTAAGTTGTTATCAAGTCAACATGACCAAACAATGACTCCTCATAATTAAGTTGTTATTAAATTAAGTTTTTATCTAATTTATTGGTTAGATAGGTATGGTGGGTGTTGGTGGATGTGAGATCCCTCATTTTCCTAATTACTTACTCAAATTAAATTTTTTTCCATAATGTGTGTAACTAGATACCCCTGGTTTCCTGGGGGATCTTTTGGAATTGTAAGAGGGTTTTTTGGAGGGTTAGCCAAAGATTTGGAGAGGTTAGGTGGAGGTTTATGTGGAGGGTAGGATATAATATTAGGAGGGTCAGGTAGAGGGTTAGCCATATGAATAACATGGTTAGGTGGAAGTTTAAGATGAAAATTATAGTCTCTTAATTATGGATTGGTCTATTAAAAACAAATTAAACAATGTAAAAAACAAAAAAAATGGTAAAATACAAGGTTAATAGGTTTAGTTTTTTATCACTTACCTCATCTATGTGGTGGAATTGTGAATTTCAGGACATGTTGAGCTTTACAATGGACTTTTGGTGAGTTTTGAGGTTTTTTGAGGAGAAACACAATCATTGAATAAAACTTAAGAGTTAAAAAAAATGTAAATGGAAATGCTTGACTATCGGTTTAAAAAATAAAATCGTAGGTAATATGTACACATTACCATTATGCATATGTGTTTTTGTAACATATACATGTTATGGATCAAAAATTGTCGAGCCATACTTTTAATAATAGGTACGTATTATTCACATAAGACATACACATTATGTGAATAATGTGTATGCATTAAAAAGTATGTACACATAATTATCCCCTAACTCCATGTGCATACCCAAGAAAAGGGTCAAATTTCACACATAATATTTTATTTATCCTTTTTTATTATTTTAGCTAGCCCATCATGAAGCCATTGCTTTAAGGAACTAAATAAATGTGTTAAAATATAGACTTTATAACCTCAATGTCTTGTCTCCATATAAGTGGAATCATAGTGCTAATTTGAGTCACATAATGAATATGGAGCCTTCCCACAATCAAATTAACATAATTTTATCCTCATCAACTATTCACAACATACCTTTTACAATGATGTTGATTTGGGCCAATTTTCAAAGAGAGTGAATATATAACCATCTAACTTCTCATGTGTGAGGTGTTATTCCACTAAGGAAGCATTTGTGTGATCATTAAAGAGGCTTGAGTGCATTTGGGCACTATTTATGTGTCATACACCAAATGTGCCTAAGATTTGTCTTTCATCTTACATCCACCCAGAAACATACGTGCTTGTGTAAATTCAAGGAGAATCCAATAAAAGAGAAAATTTTAATGTTTTTATCAAGTTGTGAGATGTGTTATCAATATTTAATGTATTAGTATTCATGATTCATATGTTTTACATATTCATTCCCATGCTCTCTTATATTTATGAAGGGAAAAATTAAAGAATGTCTATATGCCACAATGGGGATAGTTTTACTATTGGTATCAAGTTTTTAGATGTGGCACAAACATTTAATGTAGTAGGATTCATGTTTCCCATGTTATTCATATACACTCCTAAGATCCTTTCTATTCTCAAAGGGAAAAGGTAAACAATGTCTATGTGGCACAATGTTTTATTTTATGAAATGCTTGAAATGATCAAAAGATTCTAAAGCTCATTTATTCATTTCAATATTGGGTTGTTCCCAATGCATTTATATAATATTGACTCCAATTATCTGACCCTTTTATATGTTTATAAAGCTTGACCACTATTGAGGAACCAAATACATAATTAACTTAATAGTAGGGGAGTTTATGATTAGGTTCTTTTTTATTAAGATTCATGATCTCAACAAATATTTAGAGTTTTCCCTTGAGCCTAAAATAAAGGTACCAACACACTAAAGGATCAAATGTTATGAAAACATTGGTATTAGGTCAAATAAATCACATTTAGCTATTTTGTATCTTCATGTAGGCAATTTAATTAGTTCATGTTTGGTCAGCCCAAGCATAGTCAAGTATCCAAGATATGGGGATCATTTTTTCTTATGTCAGAATCATTAAATAGGATAAAGTGCATTGGATGGAATGTTTATTCACTAACCAGCAAATGTGCCTAGAACATGTGTCTTCCATTTTGCCTCCACAAGAAATTGATTTGCTTATATAAATTCAAGGAGAATCCATGAAAACATACATTTTTAATGTTGATATCAAGTTTTTATATGTGTTACCAATATTTTATGTGGTATTATTCATGATTCTCATGTTTGTCATATGCATTTAGAGGTTCCCTTCCATTTATAAAGGGCAAAATTTAAGATTGCCTAGATGTCACAATGGGGAAAATTATAATGTTGGTGTCAAGTTTTTTGGATGTGTCATAAAAATTTAATGTGGTAGGATTCATATGTATCATGTTATGCATATGAACACCCATTATCCCATTTATTCACAAAGGGAAAAAGTAAATAATATCTATATGGAATAATGTTTTATAGCTTCCCAGTCTATATCAAAGCATGCTCAGGGTGTATCAAGGAAGTATTGAGTTATGTAAAATTTGATTTGATAATGTTGGTCCAATGTAATGTGTCTAAAATTTTGGTAATATACCTTGATGAATGATGGATGTAGCTTAAGAGTCATAATACATTCAAGCCTAAGTTCATACTGATAGGTTGGATGGTGTGCTCATGTAATATGAGCTCATGAAGCAAGTTAAATGTAACTGAGTGTTGTCAAAGCTCATAGTTAATAAATGACCATGAGATAGGAGTGAACAAAGAATTAAGGTTTGGATAACATAGATATGAGTTGGGATGACATGGCAAGTTTGAAATAGTGGAACCTTGCATACAATATGATAGTGTTAAGGATTCACAAATTGTTAGACATTAGGGATTACAAGATAGAATTTCAGTCTTGGATTGACTATTTTCAATCCAAAAAAATAACATGTATCCATTTGGGCTCAGTATCATAAGAGAGGTCATTAGTGTGTGAGGCTCAAGTCTGCCATGCATGTAATATCAGAAAATGGTGTTAAGACATGTGTCACATAGATTCTAAGGACAGAGTGGGCACTATACTAGACCAAAAAATGTTTTAGATTTTATTTTCCATTCAGGTGAATTGATTTGTAGTGTAATTTTCCAAGCATATAATAAATATAATACATTAATAAATGTTAAAGGTGTGAATTATACACATATAAGAAGAGGGAAAGAAAGACTACCTAGGTTATACTTTAGTGAGAATATATAGTCTATAATATATTAGATTATCATGTTATAAATTAAAATATTATATTTGAATTAAATATTCGCATTTAATAGAAGACATTATGGATGTATGCCATGTTATTCCTATAGCTACATAAACATAATATACCTATAAATTTGCATGATACATTTCAAATGAATTTTTTGAATTGCAATGTTGATTATTATTTGTGAAGATCATGTAAAATATCTAACTAAAGCATTGAAATGATTTTGTGTCAACCACAACACACCATGTTTGATCGCCTAACATATGGGATTTCAATCTTATTATTTATTGAATATACCCATGTCCAATTCATTTTTTAATCCAAAATCCCAAACCCAAAATTCCAAATTGATCTTTTTTGGCTCTAATTTTCTACTTCCATTATGATAAAATAATATCACCATTGCAATCATAAAGACAAAACTTGATCACCCATAGTTAGATCAATAGAAACATTATAGGATTTCCAATGAGCCAATACATATGTCCCCATATTTCAACTAAGGGAATTGTAATTTTGACATAGAGATTGGGAAAGAACACTATCTCTTGCCTTGAAAAATATCCATCATAGACTAATGTAATACATGGTGAGTTACATCCTAATCGGTATACATCCACAATTAGGTTACATGAAATGGATTCAACTATTTATGGTGGTTTACAAATTATATTCTTAAATATTTCCTACTGTAATATTTCTAGAGATTTATATGGTTTTCAGATAAAAAATAATTGATATGGTTTACAATGGACATTTGTTTTATTTGTATTTTCCCAAATATAGTGAAAGAAACATAATAAACTCTATGTAGAGTGTAAAAAGGATGGGCTCAGTCTCCTTATTTATCAAGAATGTTTGTATTTTACCTCCTTATCTCTATATGATTTGAAATTCAATATATGTTTATGGTTTGGTCCCTTTTTTTAGGAGTGGGCCCTATTGTCTTTATTCGTAACATAAATCAAGAGGTTTTATATACTAAGGTTATCACTTTTAACTCTTGGGGAGGTAAATGTGTTGATTTTGTTTCATGATGGTTAGTGACCGTCTTAAGTAGACTTCATAATTACCAGTAAATAAGTCTTTGAATAAGTTATTACATTTGAATGGTTATTATAATGTTTATGCATCTTGCCCATATACTTTGCCTAGATAACTTAGCTTTAGTTTTAATCATAGGTTCCTAATCAAATGATGAATGTTATTTTAAGTTAGTCCTTGGTGAACATATTTTGAGATAATCTCATTTATTCTATCCCCATGCCATGTTGTACCCAATCCATATAGTGATTATGGTCAAGTGGACCCTGCTATCTACTATGTTTGAAAATGTTATGAACAAGAAATAAAAACAAATTAGCTTAAAAGTCAACCCATTTTGTTGTAATTGGCACAACTAAATGAGGTTTTTCATTCCCCTAAACCCATAATTTAAGTAAATTTGGTCAAACAATGAATATTTTAGATTACAACTAGAGCATCGATGATTTTTTCAAACTTTAATCGAAGAAACAAAACACATGACAGATTTAAAAGGAGATGAGATGATTTCTATTAGCATGTTGTTTTTGTTCACCTATCACAATAAAAATAGTCTAATCAAAGAAACCACCATCTTGTAAATGGTTCACACCTTTTTTTATGAACACAATCCATGTTAATCCTATAGATAAATAAATGTAATCTACTAATAAATCTACATGATACATTGCACATGCATGTTTGAAACTATAATACTAATTATTGTTCATGTCGATCATGTAAAATGTCTAACTAAAGTATTGAAAAAAAAATTCATAAACCACAACACACCCTATTTTAATACCCCATTGGATGGAACTTAAATCTTGTTATTGGTTATATGTACCCATTCTCGATTCATTTTTTATCCTAAATTCCAAACCCAAAATTTTGAATTGCTCTTGGTCCACTGTAATTTTTCTCGTGCCATTGTAATGAAAATAATATTGCCATTGCAATCAAAAATACAAAATTGGATCACCCATAAATGAATTAAAATAAACATTCTAGGATTTTCATTAGACAATATAGATGTCCCTTATTAAACACAAGGGAATTACAATTTTGACATAGATATTGGGAAAAGACACTATCGTTTGTAGTAGACTAAAGTAGTACATGGTGAGTTACATCCCAATCGGTACACATCCACAATTAGGTTACATGAACTAGATTCAAATGTTTATGGTGGTTTAAAAATTATATTACTAAATGCTTTCCCAATGTAATGTTTACACACACATAAATGGTGTTGGTATAAAAATAATGGATATGGTTTATAATGGACATAATTTTTATTTGT
>JARHVA010007949.1:0-52500 GCA_037957365.1 Torreya grandis | reverse complement strand
TTGATCATATGAACCATAAGGGCATGTAGATCTTAAGAGATAAGTTACCTAGACTAAAAGACATAGATCTAGATTTCTCTGAGAAATATGTGTATGGGAAATAGAAGTAGGTTATGTTCCTAAAGGTTGGACTCACAAAGAAAGATCACAAGTTAGAGTTGGTAGACTCAGATGTATGGGGATCAGCTTAGGTATCTTCTATTGGTAGATCTAATTATTATGTTACCTTTATTGATGATGTATCTAGGAAAGTTTGGGTTTATTACATTAAAAATAAATATGATGAATTTAACACTTTTAAGAAGTGGAAAGCCTTGGTTGAGAGTGAAATATGTGTCAAGTTGAAATGTCTTAGATCAGATAATGAAGGCAAGTATTGTAGTAATGATTTCTTTTACTATTATTCTAACAATGGAATCCATAGGCAAAGGATGGTTTAAGGAACTCCATAGTAGAATGCGGTATCTAAAAGGAGGAGCAAAATAATAAAAATGTGCGAGGAGCATGAGGTTACATGCAGGGTTGCCTTTATAGTTTTGGGCATGCCTTTGGATGGAGGCATTCTTTAACAAGCTTATTTTGGTAAGAATGTTAATTATTATTTTCTTAGAGTCTTTGGATGTGAAGATTTTTCTCTCATCAAGAAATAAGATAGGACTATGTTAGAGGCTAAATCATAAAAATGCACATTTGTCGGTTATGGTGAGGATGACTTTGGTTTCCGTTTATGAAACATTAAAGATAGGAAAATATTTTAGCCTAGATATGTAGTCTTTAATTAAAAAGTCATGCATTAGGATCAGTTATAAGGATAGGATCAAGAACAAAAAGAGTACATAGTATTGGATGACATTACAGATGGAAAAGTATCCAAAGGTTTAGTTTGGGAACCTTCTACACAAGGACCCCAAACTCCTATGGTAAGAAGGTCTTCTAAGGTAAGAATAGCACCTAAACATTTTTATCCTTCTTTGATTTATTTATTACTCACTAATAATGGAGAACCAAAGTGTTATGAGGAAGCAATGCAAGTAGATACCAAGTTGAAGTGGAAGCAAGCCATGGATGAGGAGCATAGATCTATCATGGAGAACCAAACGTCAGATTTAGTTAGGCTACCCAAGGGTAAGAGTGCATTGCATTGCCAAACAACTAGATCTTTAGAATTAAAAAAGAGGATGAAGGGAGAAAGAGCTATAAGGCCAGGATGGTAGTCAAGGGATTTACAAAAAAAATTAGGTATTGATTTTGATGATATTTTCTCTCCTATTATGCAAATAACTTCTATTAGGATTATTCTTGGTTTAGTTGCAGTTGAAGATTTGCACTTAGAATAGTTAGATGTGAAAAATAATTTTCTTCATGGTGATTTGGATGAAGAGTTGTATATGAAGAAGCCATAGGCTTATGAGGTCAAAGGGAAGGAGAACTATTTGTGTAGACTAAAGAAGAGCTTGTATAGCCTAAAACAAGCTCCATGATAATGGTATAAGAAATTTGATTATTTTATGCTAGAATAAGAATATCAAAGGTGTCATTTTGACCATTGCATGCACATTAAACATTTTGAGGATACTTCCTTTATTATATTATTCTTGTATGTCGATAACATGTTAGTTGTAAGAAAGAACATATAACATATTCATATGCTCAAGAAATAGCTTAGTGATTCACTTTTTATGAAGGATTTGGGTGCTACAAAAAAAATCCTTGGTATGAGTATTTTTCATGATAGGAAAGAGAGGAAGATAATCTTATCCCAATTAGATTATGTGAAGAAAGTATTGGATAGGTTTAGCATGTTGGATGCTAAATTTATTGGTACTCCTTTCGCAGGGCACCTTAGATTATCAAAGGAGAAGTGTCCCAAGATGGAAGCTAAAAAGCTTAAGATGTCCAAGGTACCTTACTCATCGATAGTTGGTAACTTGATGTATGCCATGGTTTGTACTAGGCTATATATTACCCAAGCAGTGGGAGTTATGAGAAGGTATATGAGTGATCTAGGTTATGAGCATTGGTAGGCAGTGAAATGCATTCTTTGGTATTTGAGAGGAACCATTAATTTTGCATTATGTTATGGTAGATCAGATACCACTTTGCATGGTTATGTGGACTTGGATATGGTATGGGATATTGATAGTAGGAGAAGTATGATAGGTTATATATTTACTATTAGAGATACACTGGTAGTTGGATTTCCAAGATATAGAAGGTTGTGTCTTTGTCACACACAAAGGTAGAGTATATTGCTACCAAGGAGGATAGAAAGAAGATGACTTGGTTATAGGAGTTGTTTCAAGAGTTGGGGCATGACAAGGAAGTTCGGAGACCCTTTGTATGATGTGTTTCTTCATGGGAGATCTTTTGGATGAGCTTGATGAGGTGGAAGTGAGTTGTCTTGAGTAGATGATGCTTATCTTGGATAAGCATGACAAATTTGAATTTCCTTCATATATATATATATATATATATATATATATATATATATATAGGTGTGGTGTGGCCTTTTACAGGTTGATGGTTTATTTTTAGGGTCTGGCTTTGAGGATTAGAGTCAAAATACATGTAATTTAAAAAGTGTAGGTGTTCATTGTAGGGTGTGGTTTAGAAACTTGTGAGATACAACATTGTGCAGGTGCAAGTGAAAGTGTAGCTATACGTGTAGCATTTTCTATAAGAGATTTTTATATCTCTGCGAGAGTTCATTATAGTCTTGATATTTAGATTAATATTTTATTTGATAATTTTCATTAGTGGATGTAGCCCATATTGGGTGAACCACATTAGATCTATGTTATCTGTGTTATTATCTTGTTCTCTCATTTATGCTTTCATAATAATGGTAAATTAAGAAATGTTTTCATGATGAGTTTTATTACATAGTTTTAGATCTAGTTTATGATAATAGTAAATCTAATTTTAGTGTTTTTATTCCTGACACTGCTTTGTGCAGGTCAAATTTATTTCTTCAAGACATCCATGTTGTCTAGTGCATACACTAACCATTGTTATATTTGTTCTTAGAAAGGAACATATTGGAAGATTTTTTTAATAACTAATGTAGAAAGAAGCTAAGTGCATCAATATTCCTTACATGGATCTTGTAAAAAATATATGATTGAAAATATTAGTCAAACTAATTTATATTATTCAAAAACATAGTATACTCTTCATTAGGTAGATTGAGCAAAATAAATTTGCACAAAGGTAAGATGCAACTATATTTTAATAAATCTATATGATAATAGTTTGGTGTAATTCACTATTATTAAAGAGTAAGTAAATTGATGGGAACCTTAATGATATTGAAACCATCTTACCTTGTAAATGAATTATTCAAGAAACTTGAATCCAAAATGCAGAATAATCAATTACAATGTAAAGGCTACTTGTTTTGGAAAACTAAACATTGGTCTCTAATCCATTTATGCTCTGCTTAACTCTTATGTGAGATGGTAGGCATCATGAAAAAAAGCTCTGATTTGAAGACAATGGTAATGAGGAAGATAGTCATATAATTAAAGATTTGAGGAGGAACCTCAAAGATTTGAAAGAGGACTCTATTCATGTGATAACAATCTACTATAAAGGAGAATCACACAGCTATTTACCAGTTGTCACATATTAAAATTATAATAGTGAATATGCACATAACTATTTACCAATTTTCAATGACTATCCACATTGATATTTACCAATGTCAATTCATTTGTGGAGTATATTCACCTTTTAAGTCTACTATACAATCTATCATGAAATCTAGATAACATATTTCACACAAAGGATTAGAATTGGAATGCTAAGGATTATTGGCTTAGATCAAGTCAAAGTATAGTATGGAAATGGTTATTTGTCAACCACATCACACCATGTTTGATCAACCTAACAAAAGGCTAGGAAACATAATCATAAATGGTTGGAATGTTTATAATCTCAATCTTGATATTGATTGTATGTATCCATGTCCACTTAAATTTTTTATCTAAATCTCAAACCCAAAATTCCAAATTATTTGTGGTTGTTTCTAATTTTTATAGTTCCATTGAAATGAAAAAAAAATCTCCATTGTAATCACCAAGACAAGACCTTATCAACCAGAGTTGTCCTAAGCCCAACATGTTGGGCTTTTCAACCAACCAATATAGATGTCCCCTGATCAAAGTGAAGGGAGTTAGAGTTTTTCCATAGAGATTGGGTAAATAGGCTATCTCTTTACATGAATAATTCAATCCATTATAGACTAAAACATTGTATAACAATTGTTAGAGTAAATTTCTCTTGCTTGTTAGATTTTAGCTAGGATTTTCATCCTTTTGATAGTTTTGTCTTGTGTGGGGATTTATCCCACATTGGCTAGTTAAGCTTAAGTTTTGTTTCTCCTTGCCTACTTAATAAAGGGTTTTCCATTGTATTATAAATACTTTTTCATATTTTTTTTAATAGAAATTATTTTATTCCTTGTGCGTATGCTAAAACACTCATGTTTATGGTAATGGTGTATTGGAGAGATCTTGGTTCAAGAGTGTTGTAAACTCTTTCATGGTAGTAGAGATTTCCAAAATATCCATTGCTTAGCATGTCCAATTTATTCATTTATTGTAGTTTTTAGGTCCTCCACCCCTTTCTATTTGGATCTATATTTTTTTGCATTGAGGAAGGATTTGAGGATATGCAAGATTTGCATCGATCTCAGCATATATTAATTTTTTTTGGATTGATTGCATTGGAGGGTTTGTTTTCAAATTATGATTGGTTTAAATCTAAAGACATGTTATTTAGATTGTATTTAAGGGTTTGTAGTTAGTTATTCCTCCTCTAATGTAGCAAGCTAACCATCTTCCATCCTACCCAATAACCGTGCAAGCTACCATAGTATCTTGGAATAATGAGGTGGATGCAAGGGTAAACTAAGTTCATGTTTTGTTTGGAATGTGGTAGATTTTGATTGAGAATAGATTCCTTGGTAATGGATCTATGCTTGTATTTTACCCCACATGGCCTCAAATCTATAGATAAGAATAGCTTGCAAGTCTTTTCTCTCCTCCCATCAGTGACATGACTCTTCTCAATATAAACTATTATGTGGAAACTTATACATGGATAATACTACATGTTATCACCATAACCTTCCTCCATCTAGTCAATAGCCACCTAGATCCACCACTCACATCCTAACTAGTTTTATCCTCCATATGGTCTACTTTCCTCCCACATCCATGATAAAAGATAAAGAGCCTAGCCTATATATGTCACCATATGACCTGTAAATTCATTTGATCACCTGACCTTCTTATGAACTACCATTATGCACTCTAATGACAATGCTTCCCTTTCTAATCTCCAACTGATACCATCTATTTTTAATTAATTCATGGCCTTCCCACAAATATTTTTTCTCAGCCCTTGCCATCATTCTCTTCTTCACCCTCTCATTGTCCTTTTAAGATCTACCTAACATGTAAAAAAACCCACATTTTAAATTCATTTAATAATGTTATTTTATTAAATCAAGGTTGCCTTTTGACTAATGCATATATTCCATTTGCTAATTACAAAACTTGGCAGTATTATTTTGTCAGAAAGTGTAATGGTAGGGTATTTTTTGATCAAGTGGAGGGCAATGTTTTTTTAACAAAGGGGACAAGATGAATATTTTGGCATATGGTTGGGGTGGGGGGGGGGAGATATTGGGTATGGGACCTTTATGGTTAATGGTGGAGATAATTATTGTTAAGCAAAGATAATTATGGGGTAAGTGGAATTTAAGATTGTTTCATTGGCTTAATTTTACCTTGTTCTTTTATCACTCGAAGATGAAGGGTGAGGCCGAGGTTGAAAAGGGTATAATTCCCCCTCACAATATAAATAATTGCATTTTACACTCCATGTTGATTCCATTGAGTGGCTAAAAATCTACTTTACCACTTATTTGGTCGTGCATTTAAACCCATTATGCAAATTTAATTAAAATGAGCCATTAATGATGGAAATTTGATTATGTCATAATGTTTGCTCAATAACTCAAATTCGAGTGTTGAATTTTACAAAAGTGCTTTATATTTCATTCCCATTCCATGGTGTTATTTTTATTGTAAATGCACTAAAGTTATAGAGTGCCATATTTAGGGGGGTTGCTTGTGTTATGGGCCCTACTACTTTCTATATTGTACTTCACACATGCACTATTTTGATTACATTTTTGGCTGAGCCTGACATCCTTTTGAATATACTTTATAGGTTATTTTTGGCTACTAATCCATTATTTGGTGTGTTTAGATATATTCTAGTGAAGCCCAATGTCTTTTTTTTTAGTTGGTGTTTTTTGTACACGGGATATATTGTACTCACACTAATTTATAAAGTTCCATTGGGGTTTTGTTAATTCAATCATGTCTACCTTAATGCATTTTTGTGCTCTCTTCTAGGTACCTTTTCACTTCTTAATTTGTTTATCTCTTCCATCACCACCATGGTTCATCATATTTGAGAGAAATTATCTATATTTTTGACAGCACTTTTTTGATAGTTGACACTCTCTCACAATTTGAATTGTATCTATTCTAGTGAATCTTAGTGTCATGTTATCTTTATTAACAGTTTAACAATCTCTTTCAGCATGATATGGAGATATTCTGGTGTGTACAATGCCAACTTGTTAGGTGTTTGAGTAGTGGATTTGGACCACTCATATAAACCTTTTTCCTCCACTCCACCCATTCAATAGTATGGGGGGTGTGTTGTACATTTTGTTTCTTAGGTGTTGAGAATTCCTTGCATATGTAGTACTCTTTTTTACTTTCATCACTACTAATAGTCTTCTTGATTGAAGTTATTTTGGTGAAACCTAATGTCAGTTGTTTTTGTGATTAAGTAGTGTATTCAAACCACTCATGCAGATTGAGTTCCTTTGTGACTTTTGAGTAATTAGTGTGTAGACTAATTCAACATCATATTTTGGGGGATTTATAGATCTCTCTTCTTCTTTTCTCTCTTTTTTTTGGTGGGGGGAGTTTTTCCTATGGGTTTTATCTCTTTTCTCAAATTTATGAGATTTATATGTATATGTTGTATTTTTTTTAGTGTTTTCAATATTCCTCCTTTATACATTGGTATCTTATTTAGGCACTTTATTTGTTGAAACCCATATGAGGATTATTACTTGACTCCATGGCCTTCTGGGTGATTATTATAGTGACACCAATGTGGTATCCCCACTAGTGACACCATTGTGGTAATCCCACTAGTCTTTATGCTCACTTATCACCATCTTATTAGAGGGTGTTTAAGAAATGATTCTTTAGGTTCATCATTATACCTAGTATTATGGAGTATAGTGTTTATGTTCAGTGATCCTCATATTTAACACCATTCCTACTTCGACTTAGTAGTTACAGTGACTTCACATCTATGTACTCCATCAAGATGGTTTAGCATCCATAGGGACACATGACTTCATACTGAATCCTTTATTTTTATCCCCTAGCTTCACTTGAGGGGGGATGTTAGATTATATTCCTCATATTTGCTGGGATCTAGCTAATATTTTCATCCTTTTGCTAGTTTTGTCCTATGTGAGGATTTATACAACATTGGCTAGTTAAGCTTGAGTCTTATTTCTCATTGCCTACTTATGAAAGGGTTATTCATTTTATTATACATGATTTTTCTAAATAACAATTGGTTTATTCCTTGTGTGTATGCTAAAGCACTCATGGCTATGGTAATGGTGTGTTGGAGAGATATTGGTTAAAGAGTTTTGTAAAATCTTTCAATAATTTAGATCCTAATTTTCTTGCCCCATAATTACTTTACATGAACTTATTTTGACATCCAAATATGTTCTTATAGAGCATGAAAGTGATGAAATATTTCAAGGTGAGCTAGGTGATGATGGGGAGAAGTAATTGCAAGTTAGTAGTCATGGATTTCAAGTGAGGTTTAACTAGACCAATTTACACTCTTTCACTTTACAAAGCACCTCTTACCAATATATATATATATATATATATATATATATATATATATATATATATATATATATATATATATAATAGTATAATATTTTTATATATTTAATATTATTTATTATATAGCATATATTATAATATTATTGAATATTAAATAGTAATTGTATAATATATATGAGTATTATATATATAATATTCTAATATTTTTTAATGTTTTAGGGTTGGGTTTCCTTAATCTCACTTATATTTAAAAATAAAATAAAATATTTTAAAAAATAATATGAAATCTCTTAATCTCACTTTTCTTTGAAAAAAAAAATTTTTAGAAATAATTTTAAGAGTTAATAAATATAAATATATATCAAATTTATCAAATATTTTTAACTCTTTAAAAGATAAAATAATAAAAACCTTTAATTGAAAACCAAATAGAGACTCTTTTTAAAACCCTTTGTATATTTTTAGCTCTATATATTTTTTATTATTAAATAAAATACATTGTACTGAGAATTATATTAGCCTTACAAAATAATTTAATGCCAAAATTCCATGCCATTAATGTCTATTGAGTCAGTCACCATGATGCCCACCCTATAACTCTACTAATTAAAACATGTCTTATATAAAGACATGTATTTATTCTTTTATTTTTTGTTTGTTTCTAAAGTTGTCTTTTGCTAATTCGTATATGGCCAAGAATGGAAAGACAGTGACACATGTAAACTTATACATGAAGGAGGAGATGACGTAGAATATGTAGAGTCAAAGACCATAAGGGCTTGCAAAAAAGAGAGGCATAGATGAATTGTACACCACCACTCTTGCAACTACTACTATTATCAATAACTACATGCTCAAAATTCCATAATTTTTTTTATAAAATCCAACATGTAAATATTATCATAGTATGAAATGCCAAGGTATAGAGTCATAATAGAGCCTACCTCTAGGTCTATTTATGGTCCTTTGTATGTCTCATACATTATGGATTATGTATATTTTTTGGTTCTATTTTACAATATCAAAATGTTTTTGATGGTGGTGTATTCTTCTTACAGAGAGGAGGGTGTCTCCATGAAACCATTGTATGTTTAGTGGGATGTTCTTTTGGAGTAAAATAAAGATGAACATTCAAATCCTGGTAAGGCCAACGTTTTGATATGGACTTGAGGGGATTTGATACCATTATATTAATTATATGAAATGTAATCGACTAGTTTTGGTATTATAGTGGTAAATGTCACTTTCTATATTTTAAGTCCCTTTGGACTTAATGTCTATCAAGCACTTCCCTTTTCACCATGATCTTTATATAGTCGATTGCTCATTAATCCCTAGGTAGTGATTTGATCCCATGGGGTTCAAATCCCATTGTATATGTGAAAGCTCTCAACATCATCTTCAGACTACCTTGATTTTATTAGCTGATAGATAACAGCTCCCCAAAACATGTTAGCACCTAAATGAGCAAAAAGATTTAGATTTTCTAGTAGGATGTGAGATGAATCTTTCAATACTCCCTTATAAAGAATGCCTTTGTGTAAAAATAAATCTTATATTTTGAACAAATAATTTTTTAATATCCTTGAATAAATATTCAATATTTTAGCTCATCAGACCATTTTCCATAAAGAAAATAATTAGGCATGGTGTACATTTTCCAAAGAACCTGCATCACTAGATTATCTAGTTGAACATATATTCTAATTGATGTGTTATTTTTGAATTTGTACAATAATTGTATGGGTATTATAATAGTAAATCTAAGGATTTCTTAAGCCCCATAATATATCCTCTATTTTTTTAGGTTTTCTATATGTGGATGCCCTATTAGGGTTTCATATAAGGAGATTAATTTCCCAAATATTCATGGAGAATTTCATGAAAAGGACCTAGGTTTTTAAAGTCTTTAAAGTAATGAACATAATCATTAAATATTATTTTCAAAATATATTTTTTTCTAGGTCTCATGTTTCTAAAAATTATTTTAAATATGACACTAGTATTCCACCTAAGCATTTAGACAATATAGGAAGCAATTTATTTTTGGTGTTTTTATCATGGCCCTAAGTTACATTTAGTCATTGTGCTAACATAGTCTAATTGTGAACTATTTGACATATTTTTTTTTATTCTGTTGTGGTATTATAGTTTACTAATATACATTGATACATTTTCATTGTAATTATTGAGATAATTATGGATTACATTTCATTATAGCATTTGATATTATTGGTTAATGCATACTAGTTCATTATTTAGTTGGATGTATTATTTAAATATTTTCATTATATTTATTATACTTAGATGTCCAGATGCTACTAATAGTCTATTTTTTTTATTACAGAGATAGGTACTTGAACTAAGTTGTGTTTAGAATCAAGAAACAAGTAAACATAGAGATAAAAATGGATAAATGAAATAGTAAAATTAAACATAAAGTGAAGCTTGTTGGTATTAATGTTTTATTCAGTATGTTTTTATTATTTGACTACTGTGTGTTATCATTTTATGATAAATTTCATTAATAGTTAATTTGAGTCAGTTTTTACTTTTATGTAAACAACTTTTTATTCAATACTAACATTTGCGAGACTATCATTGTTTGAGTATAAGTAATAGATTAATGTTATCTTCTTATTGATTTTATCATTTTCATCATTCTAGTGTTGTGTATTTTTCATGAACATATTACTCATTAGCTTTGATAGTCTGGTCAGTCATGTAACTATTTGTGTCAATAGTCATCCCAATCTCTATCATCTTTCTTCATTTCATGTTTGATCTTTAACATTCAATGGTATTTTAGTTTGTATTAAAATCTATAAATTAATTATTTTAAAATGAACCTTTACATTTTTAGATGTGTATTGAATCATTTTCAAACTATGCATTGTATTAAACTAGGCATGATGGTTTGCATGTTTAAATGGACCTTGCTTTGCATACTTTACTTGTTTGATTTGCATGTGGTTAAGTCATTAGTTGGTCTTGGGGACTTAGGTTAGGATCTCGACCCATATGGGGGCCAGCATGGTAATTAGTTTGGTGTGTTTTTTTTGAAACCAACAACTTAGGATTCATGGAATTGGCTTTCATTACCATGTAATAGGGTCAAGATGATTTGGTTTGGTTTTAGGGTTTGTTGCATTCAATTTGGGAATTCAATATTGGATATTTGAAACATTGGGGAAACACTTCCAAAATTTTTGGCATGGAAGCCAAGGAGAATGTGAAGTAGATCTACATGAGGAATTTTGGTGACTAAAACTACAATTGGAAGCATTAATCTTGATATCCATGCAAGGATTGTAGAGAGTTATCTGGGGTTTATTTTTTTGTTTATTAAATGACTAGTTTTGTGAAAACTTACATGTATTTTTTATGCTTGGAGGCTGGAAGAATAGAAAAACTATTGTGGTTAACTTCTATCAACCAAGTAAGTAATGTTTTAGAATTATAAATTTATTTTTAGAAATATAGTTGAATGGTAAGTATTAGGGTTTTACCTAAAAATTTAAACAGTAGTTTTGATTTTAGGTGAAACCCCAATAAGGGCCATTGTTTTGGTTTTATGTTATTGTTTGGTTGCTTGTTTGAGCACTTATAGTATTTTATTAAGCTATTGATAACATTTGTTTTTATTTTAAATGACTATGTATGGGTGTTATCATTATGTTTTAATGTGGTTACTCCACAATGAGGTATGGGTTTAAATGGTCATTGTTTTATTTGGACTATGAAGTTACTATTTATTTTTCTATCATGAGGAAAATGGGTTTTTGGAATGATGAACTCATATTCTTCAAAATTTTTTAATAGGTTATTAAATTTGATTGTGTGTAATGATCTATTATAATTATATTTGGTTCTCTTATTTTTTGGGTTTGGCCTTTTATGGAGTCAAATACTTGACTAGGTTTGAGTATAATCCATCATGACCTTCTATATAGCGAATGTGTGTTTTATTTTGTTATGGCTATGTTTTGTTTTATTGTTGGGTTGTGTATAAAATAAAAGCCATATGGATATATGCTGATTATTAGTTTATTTTCGTGGCTCAATTTTATTATGATTAAGTTGATGATTGTTTTAAGAGAGCCATATGGCTTGGCCTTGTTAAAATTTTAACCAGGGTTTGATTTGGTTTATTATTTTAAAAACCATAATCTGGTACAGTCAAGGTAAGGGAGAAATAGTAAAGAAAAATATATAAAAAAGGTCTATTGGTTGTTTTAAACTATGGATATTATGGGGGGAAAAGACCATAGGGAGTCCCCACATGAGTTTAAAATAATTGTAAGGTTTTGGGAGTAATTTATTATTATTTTTAATTCACTGGTTTAACTTTTTATGAATATTTAAAATTATGATTAAATGACCCAGAGTTATGAAATCATGTTGAATTATTAGATTATTTATGAAAGTTATAATTAATAATTATCATTCGTGATTATGTTGACCTCTTTGGGGTAATTAATCTATTGATTATTTAATTATTATGATTATGTAAATGGTTTTAATTGAACTTTTGAGTTATTATTATTATGCTAAGTCATTTTTTGTCAATAACATGACTTGAAACTTTACATAAGTTTTATTTTTAATTAGATAAGTTGTTATATTATTTTAATGGGTTTTATTTTAACTCATAAACATATATTAAATTAGTAAGTGAATATGACTATGGAAAAATAGCTTTACAATTCATATTATATTTTGATATATAATATGGCCCATAAATCAAGAATCTTAGAAATAGAACTGCTATAGTAATTAGATACCAAGTTAATGAATCTTGGTGGGTTGGATTATGTATTTAGTTTTATTTCATTGGTATTTTTTTGTATGTTGTCAATCTTGATTGTTTCACAATCCTTTCTCCATCGGTTCTTTGTTTCCTTGATCTATATCCAAGTAATGGTTGGGATGGTCTAGGGCCATTTATAGTTGGGCTCATTAGGATTGAAGAGGAAGGATTAGCTTCATTGGATTACATGAAAGGATTAATTTATTCTTATTCTCAGTAATTTTAGTTGATTAAAAACTTAATAGAAATTATTGTGCCTAAATTTTGTGTTATTTTTCATAATTATATTTAATATAAAATTATGTAACTTGACATGTATATTGATTCAAGAAATGATTATAGTTGATCATTGGATTATTTGAATAACACGGCATTAATAAATTGATATGAATTTAATATATGATCATGATTTATTATTTATAATAGATACTTAAAATGTTGATTTTAATAATGTAGTATTTTGAGTGATGATTTGATCATGTTATTGACTATATTTATAAAACATTGGTTTAGTGATTGAGAAATGAATTGGATATTTGATTATATAATTATTAATGTTTGACTCAATTATCAATTATGGTTTGATTCATTCTTTAATAAAAGATAAATAAATGAGATATAATTTTAGATATGTCAAAGTCACTTGTATGAGTCTATATAATCACAAGATTATTTAATCTAAGTAATAGTATTCATTGGATATGTTTATTTCTATCATCTATTATATTGGGTGAGGTTGAAAGTTATATTTATATGAAATTTTTTAATCCCTATAGATTGTGAATCATAATAATTATAGGGATGCAAAAATGAAATTATTGACACTTCATTAATGTAGGGACTATAACCTCACAATTGATTAAATAAAATATTGGTAACTAGATTGGTAAATTGATGGATTAATTTTAGTTCAATATCTTGTGAGAATTTTTAATAATTTGATGGTTAATGGAATAAATTTTATATAGGAATAATTACCTATGTAAATAATATGAACTTGTCTACTTAAAGATAATTATTTCATGTCAATTAATAAGTACTTATATGTACCTAGGACTATATGAGTAGTGCTTAAATTAACTCATTATAATTGAATAACAGTAAGATTTAGTTAGTATTTTTTTAAAATAAAGTTACATTGACAATAATGTACTTCATTTTTAAGTTCTTATAAACATGGTTATTCCTAGCTAAACATCTTATGATTAAGGAATAAATGTTCTATGTTTGGAATAGATATTTAAATACTTTATTAGAAGTTTCTTATTCTAAATGGATAAGAGTGAGATTTTGAACTTATATTTTCATGATAGGAATTTATCTTAGAATTGAGGCTTAAGAAGATTTAATATTTAAGTAATTTGAATACTTGAACTAAGACCAAATACTAAGAAGGAAAGAATAGATCTCTCCTAAAACCTTAATGATCCTTAGACAAGCTAGTCTTGAGCTTGTACCCTACCTATAATTGGTAAGATGTTTCTAAGCAAAATGTAAGCATGATTGTTGAAACATCACTCAAATCTTACTTACCTTTAGTAGATGATGTGTCAAACTTTATACATTGGTTGAGTGTGGTTTGAAAAGGTGTTCAAATACTTTGCATTGATTTTATAAATAGTCTTTTTCCCTTGATATTTGTCTATTGGTTGTGATTTTGATGAATCATACTTAAGCAAGACTAAGATGGTTCTTCTATTGAATAGAATCTTAATCTACCTTTGTTTTCTAGACTTGTTGATACTACCCATGAGGTACTAGATATTTTATAGTCTGTACAGGTACGAGAGTAAGGGTATAAGTTAGTAACAACTCCATTAGGAGTACCACAACACATTATGCAGATACAAGTGAGTGGATATGGCCACACTAACCCACTTATAGCCATTTAATGGGTTGTTAATAATTACTTACAAAAGAGGCCATTGATGGGTTATACACGTAGTCTAGTTTCTATGTTGGATGTAACATAATTATGGATCTCATTGCATGTTTTTATGCTAAACTTTGAGTAAACTATTCCATTAATTTATTTGGTTATATGTTATAAAAAAATTTGTGGTCATGAAATATTGGTAGTATAGCATAGTTTACTACTCTAGGGAACTTTGGTAAATGTTTCTTGTTGATTTTTGCTGAGTTGTTGTTTGTTTCACCATAAGATAGTGAGGACAAGATTGGAAATAATAGACAATAAATAAATAAATGTTAACCCAAGTAGAGGAAGAGGTCTTAGGGCCAACATTATTGAGAGAGAGGAAACATATCTAAATGATGATGAAAATAATGGTGAGGGCCTTAACCATGAAGAAAATAACCCTAATGTTTATCAAGAAGTAGTTTTGATTGGAATTTTAACTACTTTAAATTACCTTCAAAGTAAATTGGACACCCATGAGAGAAGGATAAATAGTATATAAGGTGTTCCAACTGATGATATTTTATTTAGAAATGAAAGGCAAGTGGATGAATCAAAACTTTAGAACAATCCTGGTAATATGGTTGATCATATTATTAAGGAGCTAAATAAGTTGCCTCCACCAACCTTTTAAGGTGAGGAATTGGGTGATGTAGATGATGCATGGTTAGTACAACTATATAAGTATTTTGATATACAAAATATGTCCTCTACTATGAAGGCAAGAGTGGCAGCCTATTAATTAGTAGGAGCTATATATTTTTGGTGGAATCATCTATGTAATTTAGAAGGTTAGTGTTGACAATTTTGACCACACATGTCGAATTGTCACCCTACCATTCAAAACTTTGCATATCATGCCAGTTTGTCTTGTGAGTTGATTATTGGTCCTAAAAAGTCTTTGAAATAATCCATGATTAAAAGGCATTTTTTAGGCATTCACTTTGGTTTTTAAAGTATTTTTTGTGAGAAAAGCATCATTGAGGCTTCTTTGAATCCTTAAAGGGTAATTTTCATGAAGTTTGAAGGGTTCTTTTCTTTGTAAAAGGTGCATCTTCAAGAAACCTTTCAAGAAGGAATTATTTTAGGAGGACTTTAGAAAAAAAGTCTAAGAAAATTCTTTTAGAAGGAAAAGTCTGATGAATTCTTTTGGAAAAATGACTTTTCAAAAAGTCCAAAGGGTCCATTTCAAAAAATTTGAAGGGCACTTCTCAAAAAAAGGGGTCATTTTCAAAAAATCTAAAGGGTAATTTCCTTTTGGAAAGGGCATTTCAAGTAGAAGGAGCACTTTTCAAAAATATAATGTCCATTTTTGAAGAAACGTTTGAAGGAATTTTTCAAGTCTAAAAGGTCTGAATGAATTATTTTGGGAGAATTGTCCATTTCAAAATCCCAAGGACATAATTTCCTTTAGACTTTTTATTTGAAGGAATTGTTCAATGAAAAAATTTTAAGATGAAAATGCTGAAGCAATAAGCTGCAAACAAATTATCTGAAATAAAAGTCCATTTTCAAAATGCTGAAGGAATTCCTTCATGAGAAAATAAGTCTGTGGGAAAAAGAAGAAAATAAAAGGTCATAAGGAAGTCTAAAAACATTCCTTTGAAGGAATAATCCCAAAGAAAGTCAATGAATTCTTTCAGAAAAAGGCTAAAATAAATAGCCTGAGAAAATTATTTTGAAGGAATTATTCATAGGAAATGGCCAAAGAGAAAAAATCTAAAGGAATTGATGACAGTTGCATAGACATCAACTTCAGTCTCAAAAAAATAGCTATTGGGATTCAAACAATAAATTATGGGCCCATAAACATCAATTTTGAGCCTTGGTAAGTATCCATTTAGAAAGGTCAAGTTTTCAAAGGGGTTGTCAAGATTGTCATGAGCTTGACACTTGTCAAGATCTCATGATTGGATGTTGATGGTTATGGGAGTCCAAGACTATAATAAGGAGAATGCCAAGTTTAAATGCAAGAATCAAATCATTCACACTTTGCAAAGGCATTCAACTACCTTTGACATGACTCTATCAGTTCTATCAAAATGGATTTGATGCATGAAGGGATCGAGGAGATTTACAATGATTTTGGATGGTTGATCTTAGGATAAAAGTAATTGCATGCTTTGAATCTTGAGGAGCTTGAGAAAAATAAGGAGTGATCTTTAGTTATTGGTAACTTCTCTCAATTCCCCACTCTAACATTTAATTCCCTCTTCTCTCTTGTGATTTATTATATATGGACAAGCTTTCAAGCCATCATAAAGACCAGATTTTCTATGTTTAGAGAACATCTGTATTTTGCCCCTTTTGATGAATAAGACAGAGTTCATATCTCCTCAAAAGTTTGTGTTTTAGTGTATTTTTATGGTCTATTGGGAGGTGAAAGTGATAACTAAGACTACCTCTCATCTTATCCTTTCTATTATACCTATTTGCAGTTGTTAAGCTCATCCTTTTAGGTTACATAGTGTGTTCTATCATCTTGTTTGTATGGTAAGTGCAAGCTCTCTATAGTGTCTTTGACAGACCTATTGAACAATTACCTTAGATCATGCACAAGACTAAGCCCCTATGTGAAATATTGATGCTTGGAAGCTACCATTTGAGTAGTGTAATTAGATTCATATCCTTGTTCATCTTCTCAGTGCATGTCAAGAAGATAAAGGTCATATTTTTGATGTATCACCATCATAGATAGGATTTCCCTTCAAGTTTCTTTCTTACCTTTTCCCTCTTCCATTTTCCTTAGTAATTTATTGCATAGACTATGGATTTTAAGTGATACACCAAAGGGAGATAGCCCTTAGAATATAGAGATTCAATCCATTTATTGGGACACCCATAGCCTAGGATTGTTTCCATGTTTCAATAGACTGTGAAGGCCTGAAAATACCTTCACAAGGGTGTGAGTCTAATTGACAACAGTTACCAATCAATGATTATTACTTGTCCTACCTTTGAAAATTAATTCAAAAAATGGTATCTTAGTTCTAACTTTAAGGAACAAAAAATACTAATTTTTAGCTATTGAAATAAGAGAGTATCAATATGACCAAGTATGAAAACAAGTTTTTGAATTTACTAAGTTTAAGCTAGGATTGAAATAAATATTAATGTATGATGTGAATATGACTAATATTAATATTTTAATTGTAGCTATTAAATCTATGCATAGGGCAGATTAAAAAGAGAAGGCTCATCAAAAGGCAAGACAAGATTTTAAACAAAATAGACAACAATCTAAGAGTAAAAGTTTGTCCCCTTCTCTTAAGAATTTTAAGAAATATGATTCTAACCATAGATTTACAAGGAGTTCAAGTGTATTCAATAAATTTTAAGGGTAGAATAAAAATTTCAAGAATTTGAATTCTTCTAAGACTACTAATTTTAAAAGGAATTTAACTCAAGGTAATTAAAAATGTGCCTACTACTAGGCCTAATACTATTCTTGTGACACCATAAAGAATTGAAGTATTCTAAGAATGTAGAGATAATCATTACCATAAATATTATTCTAAGCTAAAATTTATCTAATCAGTTAATCATAGAGTGTATGCAGCTATGGACAATAGAAATACTAATTTACAAGGAGCTCCAATTGAAAGTAAAGGTAAAATAAAAAAAAATTGTTTAAATTTTGTTTGATTATAGAATAAATGATATTTTTATGGATCCTAAGTTAGTAACATGTCGTAAGTTGAATCTGATGACTTTTAAGGATAGTTGGCATGTTGAGATTGGCTTAGGTAAAAGAATACCAATTACTAAATGTATTTAGGGAGTAAGTCTAGACTTAGGTATTTTGTAACCCCAAGTAAATTTATTTATAGCACCTCTCAGAAATTTTGATATTATCTTAGGCATGGATTGGTTAAAATAGTATAAATCTAATTTGGATTGTTGTAAAAAAGTTCTATATTGTTGTAATGATTTGGGGAAACCTATATAAATTCAAGGTTTGGTGAAACTAAAAGTATATAAGTTAATCTCAGCTTTGTAGTTGAATAAAATAGTACATAAATTTTATAATTTGTATGTATTTTGATGCAAGAAACTTCACCTAAAACAAAAATGGCATTTAAGGAACATCCATTTTTACAAGAGTTTTATGATGTTTTTTCAGAAAAATTATCTAGTTTGCCTCTCAAGTGTGAATTTTATTTTTCTATTGATGTAACTCTAGTGGTATCCCCTACATCTAATACACCATATCACATGAATGTATTAGATTTGTATGTAATGAAATTACTTCAATAATCAAGTATAATAGCATAATTGTATCCAAATATGACTAAAATATATCCAAATATATGATAATAGATAAGCCACTTCGAGGGGGAAACCTCCACAAGCTTCAATAAGAGCAGAATTCACAATATGATGATAAATGATTACCCACTACCTCCTATATATAGTCTAACTAGGCCATGGTTACTCCATAGGCCGACCTACTAATCTAAAGAAATCATAGATAAATGTAATATAATGTCAAAGAGGGATAAGTAAGCCACAAGTCAGCTAATACTATCCTCATACATGTGATAGGTTAGGGGCATAGCATGCCCTTACCCTTCAAACCAATGTTGTCCTAAATGTTGAACAACTCTAGATGTTGTTACAAAAATTCTTCACCTTCCCAAGTTGCATCTTCACTACTTTGGTTTTTCCACTTGATCAAATATTCTTTAATCTCTCTAGTTCTCAACCTCTTAGTACGTGTTTGGAGGATCTTCTCTGGTTCCAAAATGACTCATCCTTCTTCATCTAGTTCTGGGAGCTCTATCTGGGCAGAAACTTTTTGTCCAATGTCCTTCTTCAAACAAGAAACATGAAATACTGGGTGTATGTGAGATGAATGAGGTAACTCGAGCTTGTAAGCCACACTTCCAATTTTTTGTAGAACCTAATAAGGGCCATAATACTTTGGAGCAATTTTTTTGTCCTTTTTCTATTGCTTCAAGGACATCTACTTGTAAGGCTGCAAACGAACAAATACCCAGTCACCCACCTCAAAATTTTACTCACTCCGGTGTTGATCTACTTGTTACTTCATCCTATTTTGTGCCAACGCCAAATTCTCTCTCAAACTAGCCAAAACCTCTTGGTTATGTTGAATGTGCTCTTCCACATCTCGAACCTTGGTGTGCACCTTTAATGAAGTGATGGAAGGTGGATGGTAACCATATAGTGCTAGAAATGGAGACATTTTAGAAGAGGTATGGAAAGATATGTTATACCACCATTCTGCAAGTGGTAGCCATTTAACCCAATGTTCTTATTTATCTGATACAAAACAATGAAGATACCCCTCGAAACATTTGTTAACCACTTCAGTTTGTCCATCAGATTGGGGGTGGTAAGATGAGCTATGAGCTAGCTGAGTACCCAAACAAAAAAATAGTTTAGTCCAAAAATTACTAGTGAAAATAGGATCATGATTACTTACAATTATTTTTGGGGTTCCATGTAATTTGAGAACTGCTTCCATAAAAATAGTCATGACTGTAATTGCTGAAAATGGGTGTGAGAGAGCACAAAAATGGGCATATTTTGTAAGCCTATCCACAATGACCAAAATAACATTATTACCTTTAGAAAAAGGCAACCCAGTGATGAAATCCACGGAAACCTCCTCCCACCTTTGACTAAGAATTACTAATGGCTATAACAAACTTGGGGTCTTAACTATTTCACCTTTATTTTGTTAACATATCAAGCATTCTTCCACAGACTTTTGTACATCTCCCTTGAGTCCTTCCCAAAATAATTCTTTCTTAATTCTATGATAAGTTTTCAAGAACCCTAGTGTCCTCCAAGTGGAGATGTATGCAAGTCTACAAGAATCTTATGCTTAAGCTCTAAATTTTTTCACAATTATAACCTACCCTTATACCATAGGACATTACCTTTCCATTCAAATTTTTTAGAGGATAAATTACCTTGCTGGAGATTCTAAATTAGAGCTTGTGTATCCTTGTCTTGCTCCCATTCTAACCTAGCTTCATCCACCCAATATGCTTGCAATATGGACATTGCATAAAGTAATGCTTCTATGGATGCATCTCATCTAGATAGTGCATCTGCTACTACATTATCTTTACCCTTCTTGTAGATGATTTCAAAATCATAACCCAACATTTTGGTTACCCATTATTTTTTTCCTCGGATGATAATCTTTGCTCCAAAATGTATTTGAGACTATCATGATCCGTTTTCACCTTAAAGTGTCTACCCATCAAATAAGGCCTCCATTATTTAACTGCATGAAGAATAGACAGGTTTTTTTAGATTCTTACCTTTGAATTGATGACTTTCAAATGTAATGGGTCTTCTTTCCTGCATTAGTACTACCCCCAATCTAGACCCAGAAGCATCACATTCAATAGTGAATGTTTGTGAGAAGTTTGGAGTAGCCAAAACTGGAGTGGTGCACATAACTACTTTTAGTTTCTCAAATGCTTTGGTGGCATCATCATTCCAATGGAAAGCATCCTTCTTTATCAATGCAGTGAGTGGAGCTTCTATGCTACCATAACCTTTCACAAATCTTCTATAGTAACCTATTAGTCCAAGAAAACCTCGAAAGTTTTTGAGAGTTTTTGGCATGGGCCATTCCATTATCACTTTGATCTTCTGGGGATCAACTTTGACCCCTTCATGGGAAACAATGCGATCGAGATACTCTACCTCCTGTACTCCAAAAGCACATTTAGATGGCTTCACATAAAGTTGGTGCTTCTCTAAAACTATCAACACCTGTTTTAGATGTTGCAAGTGTGCTTCCCATGTCTGACTATAAATCAATATGTCATCAAAGAAAACTAGCACAAACTTCCTTTAAAAAGGCCTAAAAATAGTGTTCATCAAACTCTGAAAAGTATATGGTGCATTTGTAAAACCAAAAGGCATTACCAAAAACTCATAATGGCCCTCATGTGTTCTAAAAGTAGTTTTATGAACATCTTCATCCTTGATTCTAATTTAATGGTACCTCGAGAAAAGATCCAATTTTGTGAAATAATTAGCACCATGCAACTCATCAAGTAAATCATCAATTACTAGAATAAGAAACTTATCTTTGATGGTGTACTCGTTGAGTTCCCTATAATCTAGGCACATCCTCCATGTGTCATCCTTCTTCCGCACCATGACCACTGATGATGAATATGCACTTTGGCTATGCTTGATGATCCCTGCCTCCAACATCTCATGAACCATATTTTCAATTTCACTCTTTTGTGCATATGGATATCTATATGGTCTGATATTTGGTGGTTGACTACCTGGAATTAGTTGAATGGCATGATCATGTTCTCTTTTTGGTGGTAGTCCTTTTGGCATGGCCCCAAAAATAGATGAGTGGTCTTCAATAATTATTTGTAGATCAAGATGTGTAGATACCTATGTGGGTTGAACTTCTATGGAGAATAATCATGTAATAATTCCCTCTGCCCCCTTTTTTAGCATCTTGGTCATTTGATGTGAACTAACCAATTGTGGAGATTTTGCATGTAATCCATGTAGTTCAATTTTCTTACCTTCAGAATGAAAGTGCATGAATAGTTCTTGGAAGTTCATCTCAATGGTACCTAAGGTTGTGAGCCATTGGAATCCCAAAATAATGTCTGTTTACCCATGGGAATAGCAAACATAGGAGAGTTGAGATTGTACCCACCCATAATAAGCTTAATACTATGGCATTTTCCTAAACAATTAATTGTGCCACCATCTGCAATCATGACCTAAAATTTTGGTGCTAGGTAGATGAAACAGTTCAATCGAGTGGCCAACTTATGGTTTGTAAAGTTATGTGTGCTCCCTGAATCAATCAACACTGTCACCTTCTATTTCTTGAGGAAACTGACCACCTTAAGAGTTTGTGGAGGGCTAATACCTGCAAGTGCATGACAAGAGATTGTAGGTTGGGAATCTTCAAGTATCTCCTCTATATCTTCTTCATCATCATTGGAGGCATCATCTACTTCTTCATCTTCATTTGGTCCCTCAATGTAGAATAACTTCTTCTCAGCACATCTATGTCCTTTACTCCACTTGCTATCACAATCAAAACATAATCCTGTTACACGCTTCTCTTCAATTTGCTGAGGGGTCAATCTAGTAGGTGGAGGAAATGTTGGTGATGATATGCTACAATCTTTGAAGTGAGTGAATGGATGCTTCTTGTTGGCTATGAATTTTTCCTTAGCTCTACGTGCTAGGATACTAGATTCAAAAATATTAAGTGGATTAAACATGCGTACCTCATGTTGAATGTGGTCTTTGAGTCCACCCAAAAATAGTCATTCAAGTTTGCTTCAAAAATTGTCTCCACACGTAAGGATAGGTTCTAAAAATGATGAATATAATCTTTAATGGAGCTAGTTTGTCACAATTTTTATAGTTGGCTGAAGTAATTCTCTATCACACTATTGCCATAGTGTAATTGTAGCTCCTCTGTAAAAACTAACCAGGTGACATTGAGAGTCATCTTTTTCTTTTGAGCACACAACCTTCAATACCAAATGAATTGATCAGGTTCAAGATACAGGGATGCCATGGTAACCTTTTGTCCACTTGGAATCTGATGTAGGTCAAAAAAACTCTCCATTTGGTTGAGCCAATTGAGTGGATCTTTTCCATCAAATTTGTGCATATCCACCTTTGGTAATAGGTTCCTTTGTGGCCATGGAGTTGGATTTGAAGTAGACTAGTTAGGAGAACCACCCTGGTGGGTTTGTGAAATAGAGTTAGCTTGATGATTTGATAGATTAATGTTCAAATCCATCATGATATCTCCCAAACTATCTTGTATGGATTGAATATTAGATTGTATGTCTTGCACCTCACTCTGAATGCCTTGCACACTATAGTCAAGCTGGCTCACTTTGTGATCTATGTCAGAAAACCCTGGTACAAAGGGTCTATTAAATCCCCCTTCTGATTCCATCTCATCCTTTTTAGGATTTTTACTTGGAGGTTCAGCATCCTTTCCTTGGCCCTGAGTTTGTGGACCTGCCATAAAAGGGTTTTACGATGTCGACCCTTATTGACACTTTTGACACAACTTTGACCAAGTGATTTTGGAATTATTTCAGCTCAAATCAAAATATACAAAGAACAAACCATAGCCAAATTTTTCTAATCTTTCCAAAAATGTAAACAACTCAAAAAAATTCTTTGAATTGCGCACTATAGAGCAATTTTATGAAAAAACATAAAATAGAGATAACTTTTGAAAAACATATCCAAATGAGCTGAAATTTTAATGAAAGCTTAATTTTATTATTTCACACCTCCAATAAAAAAATTTATATAAATTCACAACCATTTCTTATATGTCACAAAATTTAAAAATTTAGTGTTTCGCCCACAAGATTGCCCAAATCATAGCTCTGATACCACTTGTAATGAAATTACTTCAATAATTAAGTATAATAGCAGAATTATATCCAAATATGACTTAAATATATCCAAATATATGATAATAGATAAGCCACTTCGAGGGGGTAACCTCCACAAGCTTCAATAAGAGTAGAATTCACAATATGATGATAAATGATTACCCACTACCTCCTATATATAGTCTAACTAGGCCATGGTTACTCCATAGGCCGACCTACTAATCTAAAGAAAGCATAGATAAATGTAATATAATGTCAAAGAGGGATAAATAAGCCATAATTCAGCTAATACTATCCTCATACATGTGATAGGTTAGGGGCATAGCATTGTAAGAGATTAAATTTCAACTACAAGAACTACTAGAAAAGAGTAGTATTAGGCCATGCGTGTCACCTTGGGGTGCACTAGTTATTTTTATGGAAAATAAGTATGGAATATTATGATTGTGTGTTGACTATCACATGCTTAACAAGGTTACCATTAAGAACCATTATCCTTTACTAAGGATAGATGATCTATTTGATAAAATGAAGGATGTGACTATATTTTCAAAGATAAAATTAAGATCAACCTATCACCAACTGAGAATCAAGGAAGAATATATTCATAAAATGGATTTTAGAATAAGGTATGGACATTACAAGTTCACTATAATTCTATTTGGTTTGACTAATGCACCTGATATTTTTATAAACTTAATGAATAGTGTATTCAAGGATTTTCTAAATTAATTTGTTCTAGTATTCCTTGATGATATACTGATCTATTCTAAGAATGTAATAGAGCATGAACAAAATTTACGCTTAGTGTTGTAAAGGCTAGGAAAACATAAATTATTTGGTAAATGATCTAAATGTGATTTGTTTCAGTCTAAGATCTACTATTTACATTATATTATATTAAAGGTTGGTATTTTTATCAATCTAGTAAGGATTAAATCTATTCAAGAGTGGCCTACTCTTAAAAATGTACATGAAGTACATAGTTTTATGGGATCGATTGGTTACTATATAAGATTTGCTAATTTTTTTCTAAGTTAGCTGACCCAATAACATCCTTGCAGTGCAAGGGTAAGAAATTAGCATGGATTTTTGAATGTGAATAAGAGTTTATAAAACTTAAAGAGTTATTGACTTTGGCACCTGTACTTGTACCAAAAGCAAAAGAAAATTTTGAAATATAGGCTAATGCATATAATGAAGGCTTGGGTGGTGTGTTAACTTAGGAGAGTTTAGTTGTGGCTTATGAGTCATGAAAACAAAATGACTATGATAAAAATTACACCACTCATAACCTTGAGCTTTATGTCATTATTCATAATTTGAAGCAATGGAAAAACTTTTTACTTGGTAAGTATTTTGAGGTAAAATATGTTTATTGTAGCCTAGAATATTTATTTTCCTAGGATGATCTGATGCACAACATTTTAAATTGCTATAATTTTTAACTAATTTTGATATGAATATTTCAAATGTGAAAATTGAGGAAAATCATGTTTCTAATGCACTTAACTAATTCACATACCTTGTTTCCTTATCTATTCTTCATAATAATTTTAGAACTGAATTATTAGAAATACAATGTTCTAATAAAGTTTTTCAAGATGTAAGTGCAAATTTTGCTGACGATCCTAGTGAAAATAAATTTTCTAATTTTTTAGTTGATTATGATGGTTTAATTAGACATAAAAATATAATTTATATACCAAATTCTGGTGAATTAGAAAATATTTTACTAAAATAAGTGCATATAACACCTCATTTTGCTCATTTAGGAGTCATGAAGATGACCCATCAACTTAATAGGCTATATTATTGGCTTCGAATGAAACATAAATTTTTTAACTTTGTGTCAAAATGTTTATAATGATAGCATGTGAAATTAAAAAAATTCTATCCAGGAGGATTGTTGTACCTCATGATATACCATGAGGTAATTGGGTTGTGATTTCATTGGATTTCATAGGTAATTTTACAAAATCTAAAAGAAAACATGATACTATTTTGGTTTTAATAGATAAATTTACAAAATTTGGTCATTTCATTACTATAAATTGTATTGATGATGCATGTATGTTTACTTTATAGTTTGTGAAAGAGATAGTATGGTTACATGGTATTCCCAAAGTTATTATTTATGATCACTATAAAATTTTTACTTTAAGATTTTGGAAAACTCTAACTATTATTTTTGGTACATGGTTGAATTTTAGTTCATCTTATCACCCAAAAACGTATGCTTAGACTGAAAGATTAAATTAGGTTGTGGAAGACATGCTAAGAATATAGGTTATGGATCGATAAAGTAAATGGAAAGATTATGTAGACACTATGAATTTACACCATTATATTAGTATGAATCTATATGTCTTACCTCTTCCCCATCCCTTTTTATGTTACTTAATTTAATTTTACCAATTACTATCTTACTTCACTTAATTAGTCTTACTAATTACTTTCTACCTAGGTAATTAATTTTAACTAGTTAACCATCATTCAATCTAGTCAAATATCCCTATATATAATAGAAGTAAGTTGTTTTTAACCTCTTAACAATCTCTCACTAGCCAAACTTTGTTTAAAATAACCTAGGACTAAGTTTAACCTCATGGATTGGATTTGTTTGAACTAACTTAACAAATTTAGACTGGATCAACATTGATCCCTATGATCATCAATGAGCCTATTGGGATCATTTTTGATTTAAACTCATACCATTCTCAAACAGAATGATCCCTAAATTTGTACACTAGAATGTTAGATAAATTATCTTGAAATACTTGTGGAAGAAGGACATACCTATCTTAGTCCATCCCCACTCATTCAAAGATCAAGAATATCCCTATCAATGTGATGATTCTCTCCAATATTACAAGTGTTTCAAAGGTAAGTATATTTCTCATTTGAATATATTATGATTCTTATATTGTTTGATTATGTTATATATATTTCCCTTAGTCTGGTCAAATAATTATTAACTATTCATAAAGCCATTTCAAATCCCTTAAATCCCACATTTACATCCCATTTTGAGTTTTCTTTACACACTCTCAAGATCGATGATGATTCCTCACATGAATCATCCCCAATTAATATAATAATTAACAATTCTAAAATAATTGAAATTGATCCCTATGTTCTTACTTTTTGTCTATAATCCAAAGCTAATTTAATAGTGAAAATTAATTTCAATTAGCTATTTTTGGTCTTAAAATCATGAATCTCTCTTTTTAAATGACATTACCAGGGGTTATCATGATGTGGCTTACATCTATGATTTACCCATAGTCCCTCATCCGCTCTTCACAAATTAGAGTGATATTTATTTTGAGCTAGGACTTTGTGAAATTGTGTTTTCCCCTACTCTAAAAGTAGTCATTGAAAAATTAGAAGTAATACATGTATAAGAAGATTCAAATATAGCTTATTGGAATGAACACTTTATTAACATCCATGAAATATATAAATCCATTTCATTTCAGTATCACATATATATTATCATAATCTTTGTTGTAATTTATATTATTAAATTTTCCACTTGATTGCTTCATACAATGGGTTGACATCCTCTTAAGTAAGTGTACCACTTCCTAGAACTAGTCTAACATCATCTAGTCCATTTATATATCCTATTAATCAATATTTTTCAAGTTGTCTCTTTTGTGCAAGTAATACTTCCTAGACAAAAAGGAGTTCCCATTACACTAGTCAAGGTGTGCAACCTTCATCATAGGTATCCCTCTAAAATCTTGTATCACCATTTCTATTTTTAGTAAGTTTATTTAAAAAGAAAAATGAATAAAAATATACTAAAAAATTATGGCATGCCTAGTGTGACCCCTAGGTCTCATGATTCTTGTTGTATTTCATTATGAAATCATTTGTCGGTTACATTTTATGGATTGTGTGTTTGCATTCAAAAAAGAGAAAATACAAAATTCTTGTTTTCATTTTAAAAGTCTAAAAAATAATTGCATTCATTCCCATGCTTGTTTAGATAATACACATACATTGATTTAGGTATATTAATACATCATGATAGTCACACTCTCTCACACACAACCAAACCATGATAATCTTAAAATCAAGCATCAAAACATTTCCTACCTAGGTGGACCTACTTGTATTTCATCACAAAGGGGAAAAATAACTTAGTATACTAGTCGAGTATTATTTTTTTTGGAAAATAAGTTTAAAGGTTAATCACCCAACACCCATATCATTACGATGTGTGAATTAAGGGGGTAGGCCCTAATACCAAGCCATGTACTTCCTTCTAACATGGAATTGAGCTTTAATATACCTTTGAATATATAGAGGTTCCCAACCTTTAAAAAAACATGAAACCAACCTTAGAATACCATTTCTTGGTACTTTTATTAACCCATCTCCCCACCACATTCTAAATTTGATCTCTTAAAAAGTAAAAATCTTTAAGTATGTTTAATAAAGTGCATGTTTTCTTTCAATGAAAAGGGCATAATTAAAAAAAAATTGTGTATTTGCATTTCATTCTTTGTTTCTTTTTTAGTGTTGCATGGTTGTAGCATACAATAGTCACTAAAACAAACTAAACCTCATACCTCATCCTCATCTATAGAGAACACACCAAGTCCTCCTACCTCTCCTAAATCCATGAGGGAAGGAATTCACTAATTTTATATACAGGGAGACTAGACTTCACTAATATATTGGATAGTAATCCAATTGCGCTTAACCATTATCTTAGTTCTCAAGCTATATGATTTCTTATTTCCCCTCGAACCCAATATTATAATTTTTTGTATGGCATGCCCCCAAAGGAACCTAAAGTGTTTATTGTCACCACGGTTTCCTCTAACACCAATCCACCTCCAATGGTTTTCAATACCAATGTAATGTAACCCTTGGATAATCAACCACTATTATTATTTATTAACCCTTATATTACTATTACCCAAACCCAAAATGTTACTACAACACAACTTACACTTAATTCATCACCCACTACTTCACTCCAAAATTTAGTAGTTTCAATCCCTATGACTTTCCCACTTATCTAAATAAACATAACTTTAAATCCTCAAACCCAACACTTACAACCTAGACAATAGATTCCTCCAAGTTATCCTCTTAATAAATATGTCCCCTTGAATAATCAATAACTAACTCCCTCATAATTCCTTGTGACCACTCACCTTCACTCATCCTTATAACAAAACATCCCCTTTCAAATCCAATAGTATGTGGATCCATCTCAACCTATCATGACCACTTATATTTGTTATCCCCTTTCACAACCATTTTCTACTCCACTCCCCACCTATAAACATTTACAAAAAATGTCTTAGGGGGTATGCCTCTATATAATACCCAACCTAACCTCATGCACATCCTTATGAATAAGATGGAAAATCTAGAGACTTCTGCCTCTAAGTAAAAAAATATGTTCATGTACGAGTACATTTATAATGAATCTATTAATCTTACCATCATAATTAGGCCATATCCCTCACAATGGGAACTTCCTAATTTTATGAAATTTTAAAACAAGGAAGAACCCCAACAACATTTTAGGTTGTTTAGACATGCTTGTTATCTTATAGCTCACGATGATGCTCTCCCTTTAAAGATGTTTCCCATGTCATTATCTAGACCAGCCTTAGATTGGTACATCTCTATCCCTTACTACTCCTTTTATTTTTGTCAATTAGCTCAAATCTTCTTAGAAAACTCCTCCATTAATATCATAAGTAAAGTAACAATAACCAATGTGTATGCCATTAGATAATTTTATGATGCATCCATTGTCGACTTTCTATCTAGGTGGTGAGGCCTTATAAATCAACTAACGTTATCCCTTCCTTAGCCTGAATTAATTAAGTTATTTTCAATATTGTGCACTAAACATATCTCTTCAACACTACAAGTACAATAAATTGAATCTTTTGATAAATCCTTTACCATGGCCCATAAACTAGAAATTTGAGCCTTAGAGGAAGGAAAAGCTAAGTTATGTAATAATAACGTCAAACTTGACCCCTCTCAATGGACCAATAATTATAAAACTAAAGGCACAATAAATGTTGTTATCTTAAAATTAGTACCTTCACAAACAATGAACTAACCCAAACCTTTTATCTCCCAAACACAACCATAAAAGCCATTAACATGATTTCCTCCTTGGCCCTACACACCCTTATTGGATTCATATGATCATATTTTATATAAACTCCTAAAATCTTCCATTATCAATCTTCCTCTAGTCAGACCCCTTAAAGATTCTCTCCCTAGACCTAGTTGGTACAATGAAAGTGATTTATGTGCTTATCATCATGTACCTAGTCATGGTGTCAATAAATGTTGGTATTTTAAATTTTTGGTTCAAAACCTTAGTAGCCAAGGGGAATTAAAATTGGATAATCCTAATGCTCCTCCCAATCAATCCGTTGATATCCTTAGGAAACCATTCCCTAACCATCCTTATACATATAATTATGTACAAGAAGCTCCTTAGATCATGAAACCCATGTAATAAACACAATTCATGATCAATTTTTACCTAAATAAGTTGATAATTCCTTAAAATCATCTTCTAAAACAATAAAGATCCCAAATCTCCTTAAAAGAGATATTTTTAAACCATTTGAACTAGCTAAATTTGTTCTTAATATCCACTCAAGTTTTCTTGATCTCATTATTTAGGATCCTCCTGAAGAAACACTACCTAAGCCTATTCAAGGCAACCAATCAAAAATAAATGATGATAAAAATATCAAGGGGAATAATTGTTTAGATATCCCATAAAATACACACACTACTCTTTTAGTCACTAGAACATTCGTACATGGAATGATCACTCCCTCTATCTCACTCCCTCCTAAAATTTCCACTACATTACATCAACCAACTCAAAAACCAACTTCCCTTATATCTTAGGCCAAGCTAAATCCTGTAAAAGAGGAAAATAGGGGAATGTTTCAAGAAGTGGAGACAAATGCCTTAGGGTTCCAAGAGGTAAATCCTTACAACATCCACTGATAATAATTGAGATCCTTAAATAGGATATCCATACTACTTCTTACCAAGATTAAAAAGATGAAATGTTTATACCACTAACTCAAACTAAAACATCCATATTTGGACCTTATCATTCTCTAATGCAAAAAGACACCAATATGGAATCATCCTCTAAGAAAATTACACCAGTAAAAAAGGATATTCCAAAAATAATAACGTTAGTACGCAATCTCTTAAATATTTATTACCCTCAGAATCTTGGTATAAGGTCTTATTCCAAACAATCAATATGAGAAATCAAGACATGAAAGTGAATGTAGCCCCCATGGAAATACCTCAAAAGGTGGAGAAACCTAACCAATATCCATTATGGTGGTACTATTCCATGATTCTTGATCAACTCCTTTGAACCTCCCTTATCACACTACCACCTATAAACCATGTTAACCCCCATACCCAAAAATCGGCATGGTATTAGGAAAACAAGAAATGCACTTACCATTGAATATCGAGGCATGACACCAAAAGTTTTAATTCTCTCAAAGCTATAATTTTAGGTTTGTTAGTAGAGGATGACCTTTATGAGAATAGTTTAGTCCTAATTATCCTCATAATCAAACTACCATAGTTATGAACACCCTAGGAACTAGTATATTACTAAGAGGGTCAGAATGAGCTTCAAAAAAGGAAGATAGAACCTATGATGAAACTTAGTAACAAACCATATTAGACCTTATAAACTCAGATGATTCTATAAACATAACAAAACAACTATTACTTCCAATAGATGTAATACACATAGCCACTTGATCTCAGACACAAGGTCATAAAACCCAAAATCTCAACAAAACCAAGGTGTCTATTGTAAAGGCTCCTACTTCTACTATAGACAATACTACATCTCCTTTCCTAAAACCCAAATTTTATATTCTATGTAAAGCATAGAATAACAATCCCTTGGAGTTGATATAGATATCAGTTCTAAAATAACTCCACCAACTTCTCATCAAAATTTCCTTATACGAACTTATCCAAAATTCTCTACAACATTGTGAAGCTATGATAGAGATCTTGTAAGCCACCCAGGTATAATTAGATGAACATTGGCCTCTATTTGCCTTCATTAAATCCCTATAAAAGTCATCATCTATCACATTTCATGATTCTAAAATATCCCCATTACAACCTAAAGATTAGGACCCACCATTATTTATCACTACCCAAGTTAATCAAACATGGATCAAAAGATTTATGATTGATAATTGATCTAGTATAAATGTTATCTAATCACATGATTTTAGGTAATTACAATTACCAAAAATTATTGTGGCTCAATATCCATCCATCCAATGAGCCTTTAATGGCATTGTTACCCCCATATCAGGTATAGTCATCCTCCCCATCCAAGTAGGTATATGTACCCTCCTAGAGTTATTTTATGTGATAGAGGGAGAATTTCAATATAACTTCCTATTAAGACATCCTTGGATATGTTCTATGTGTCATGTTCCCTCTAGTTTACATTGATGCCTTAAATATGAACATGAAGGTAATATCCATGTCATCCCAATAGACCCACATCCATTCAAGATGTGCAACTTGAATTATCAACCTAATGATTCCTTGATCCCCCCAAATAACTCAAGACCATTATTTTTGGGGGAAACATCAATTACTTATAAAATGCCCTCATCCTATATCCCTAATGTAAAGATCCCTTAACTTGGTATTCTAATAGCTCTATTTAGAGGAGCATCTATTGTTAAATCTTCACACCTTATCAACCCCTTAGGAATATGGATGACCTGACCAATAGTGTATTTGAAAATCCAACCTAAGATATATTATCCCCTTTGACATGCCTTACCTCCAAGCACAATGTACGGGGGAATTAATATTTCCCCTATATATGGGGAAAGTCAAACACATACTAAACCATTCTCATCTAAATTTTCCTTTGTCAACAAACCACACTTCATAGAAATCTATATTTAATAATGTTAAAGGATTTGAAATAGGACATTATGAACAAGGACCCCATGAAGTTTACATAGATGACCTTAGAAAACCACATGAAAAATATGGCCTCAATTTTAAGAAAACTTCTAACACTAAAAATGATAATTATTTGACATCTAGTATCTTTATAAATATAGATGACAATGCACCATCATCCTTGCTTAGTTTTCCTACACCAATGCACAACACCATTTATATCCTACCTAACATTTTTTTATTAGAGCCATTCACTTGGAACCACTAACTTATCAAAATAATGAAAAAAATCCTATACCTTCCCCTAACCTTTTCTGACCTAATAGATGAAAATTCCTCCTTAGTCCATGTAGTGGAGTGTTGGGATGATGAATCTATTTTAAAATATTTAGGGGTAGGGGATTCATATCTAAATAATATCATACCATCTAATTATCCTAGTCTTTTAAACAAAGTTACAATTTATATTAACATATGAACACTTGGGGTCCCATGAAACATCAAAGTTATCTAATCCTTAAATTATCAAGAACACCAAGATTTTTTATAATTCTTTGATAATCATAGCCAAGAATTTACTTGGTATTATAGTGATATGCCAAGAATAGATCTTGCTATAGTTGTCTATAACATCATCACCATTGTCAAAGCTAAACTAGTAAAACAAAAACTTCAACAAATACATCCTTGTGTAGTGCTTCTTATCAAGGAAGATTTGGAGTGGTTGTTAACCATTAACTATATCCAACCCATAGATTATCCTTAATGGGTATCTATCATAGTACCTATCAAAAAATCTATAGGAGGACTACACCTTTGTATCTACTTTTGTGATATTATCATTGCTTGTCCAAAAGATGATTTCCCCTTCCTAATATTGACTAGCTCATGGATCTCACTACAAGACATGAAATGTTGTCAGTCATTAAAAAATTTATAACTATAACCAGATCCTTATCACACTATAATATCACCATAAAACCTATTTTATTACTCCATGGGGGACTTTTTATTATAGGGTCATGCTTTTTGGTTTAATAAATTTAGGAGAAACTTACCATCATACCATGACCTATATTTTCCATGACTTAATTCCTAAAATCTTTGAATATTATGTGGATGATCTCCTTGGCAAATCTAGGTATTGTAAAGATCACCTATCTATCCTTTAGATAATCTTTGCCTGTTTAGTCAAATATCAAGTTCATCTTAACGCAAAAAAGTGTCTTTAGGGTTTTATCAAGAAATATTTTGGGTTTAAATTTTTCCCTTTGGGGAATTCATATTTTTATTTTTAAAATTAAATCCATTATCTCTATGCCACCTCCCTCTTAACCTTAGATAGATTCATATTTTACAAGGGAAAATGCAGTCTATTCACTTCTTTATTTCATAATTATCTGACTTATGTCAACCATTCCATCACCTTCTTAAGAAAGACACCTAATTTGTATGCGATTAAAATTATCAAGTAGACTTTGATACACTTAATAAGTATCTCTTATACCCCTATCCTTATTCCAGAAAGAGAGAATAAAGTTTGTTACATGCATATTTTAGCTATAGACCATGCTTTAGGTATTATGCTTACCCATTGAGACGAACAACATAGAGAGAAATTATTTTATTATATAAGTCACACTTTGGTTGAGTATGAGAAACTATGAATGATCCTAAAACACTATGTTTGGCCTTAGTATTCATAGATTCTAAACTTTTCCACTATTTACTTAATCATAAAACCTATGTGATTACCAATGTTAATCCTCTTAAGTTCATGCATTCAAAACCCTATTAGAATCAATGAATGACAAAATGGATTACACTTCTCATCAAGTTTGATCTCAAATTCCTTAACCAAAAGTCAATTAAGTGGAGGATCATTTATGATCAATTAGCTGAGGCACCCCTTGCTAATAATCTAACATCCATTTATGAATTTCTTGATGAATCTATATCCTCCACATCCTAAGGAGATCTCAAATACCAGATGACGTTATTCTTTGATGGATTTAAATATGAACATGGAGTGGGAGCAAGAATTATTCTAATACTACCAAAATTCATTCCTATACCCCTATCTTTCAAACTTGATTTTGACTATAATAATATGGAATAATATGAAGCCCTAATTATAGGTCTCCAAATAGCTTTAGCTCTAGGTGTTAAGTCACTTTGTATTTTTGGGGACTCCCAGCTAGTATTCAATCAAATAAATGGCATATAAAAATACAAAAATAACATCCTTCAAAGGTATAAAAGGTTATCAAAATAGTTATTAGCCACCCTCAACCACTATGTCATCCAGGCCACTCCTCGATCAACCAACAAGTTTGCCAATACCATATCTTCCTTGGCTTCCTTTATCCCACCTTTCTCATAGGAATTTAAATTATTTATCCTTATCCACAAGGTTAATCAACCTTTTTATAGAAAAATTGATCTTTGTTATATCCATATTGTAGAATAAAATCACTTAGATCTATGGTACACATAGATATTCAATTATTTGCCTAAAGGTATCATTCCTCAATATTTATCCAAAAATGTTAAGCATGCTTTTAACAACAAAATACCCAATATATAATATTGTGGGTGTGCTTTATAAGTGGGGGTTTATTGGTATTCTCCTTTGTTATATCCATATATTTGAATCAAATCTTGAAATAAAATAAATACATGATGGACTATGTGGTGGCCATTTTAGTGATTTAACTATCACTAAAAAGATTGTGTGGATAGGTTATTATTGGCCTACTTTGACTTGGGACTATTGTGAATAAGTAAAGAAATGTGTGAAATTCCAACAACATGCCAACTTATCCCATGTCTCAAATCATGCATTATAATTATCATATACTTTTGGCCATTCTCCTATTAGCAATCTAGGTAACACCCAGTTGAAATTAGACTACTTAGATCTGACTCATATCTGGACTAAGATTGGAATGATCTAAGGTTTTGGGATACCTATGTCTAGATCAAACCTCTAGTTAAGAGGATAGATCCTCTTAATATATGAATTTAGGATCAACTACTAAACGTATTTGATTATGGGATGAAAAGACTAATGAAAATTACCAAAATGAAAACTATGTTATGATGGTGATGCACCTATATAGTGATCTATCTACTATAAACTTTGAAACTTAGGAACACATACAGATCAAGATAAAATAGTTTGTCAACAAAAATTTCATATACCATTCCTAAACATTGGTGTTTCAAATGAAGGTTTGAAAGAAGTTTTGTAGATTAAAGGTGTGTGAATGAAGGTCTCTAAAGACACTACAAACTAACAATCTTCAACATAATTTTTGTTCTTAACTCAAGTGACCTTTAAAGGATGAAATCACAATAGTAGGTGAGGAAAGTAACTGATAAAGGAGAGATATATAAAACTTATATGAAAATATATAATCAAAATTACACACAATAACCATAAATTTATCTATAAATAGAATCTTTTTATTAATTTGTGGTGCACGTTACAATTTCTATATAGTCTCTCTATACTAGCCTGAGGGATCCTAAAAAGTGGCTTAAAACCCTCAATATATAGAATATATAAGATCTATAGCCAATGTGGCATATAGGTGAGAAGTATAAGTCAATTTTACATTAAGTCAAGTCAATATCTTTTTATAATTACAAATAATAGTCTTTCAAGACTTCTCCTTGTGTTTGGTGTTTTGGATGATGATTGCAAGGACCTTGCATGATTTTTGGCATAGATGTCAAATGTTGGGCCCATTTTGACTTGTATAATCTCTTTATCCAACATTTTATTCCATTATTTATTTGTATAATTGATATGAATTGAATTGGCTCATGAGTTAGAACTCAAGATGAGTTGTGCATGAAATTAAACCGATTGAAGATTAGTAAAAGACTAGTTGAAATTGAAGATGACATCAAGGGCCAAATTTGTATTATGTGGAATATATTGAAAGAAAAAAAACTCCATTTATCTCTTATCACCAACCTCCTACACCATTATCTTTTCCACTTGACTGATTAGATAGTTACCAAGCCAAAATAGACATAGTAGCCTTAAATTTTTATGCTTGGGGGCCATTAAAACCAAAAAAAACATAAAAACCTTCAAAAATTATTAATTAAAGACATGAATAAATTATTAATATCATTAAAATAGTACTCCTTGGATTAAAAAATTTGAAAATTAGTCAAATAAGTTGACTAGGCTAGTTTTTGCTTGATTTCCTACAAAGTAGCTGATTTGGATGAGCTTGCAAGGACACTTTCATGATAATTTCAAAAAAATTGATGATTTTAGGGTGAATAAAAATTTCCAATATTTTATCTCCATGGATTGGATTTCATGTAAATTACATTCTACCTCATATTTTGTACTTTTTTCTCTAACAAAACCTATTTTATACCCTAATCCATATAATTCCATACTAATAATGGCCATGATCATGAAGCTATGAGAGTCTACTTCATGATAAAAGTGATATTGAAAAGTTTCTAATGAGGTTTATTTCATAATTATTCATATTTCTATAAATAGGTCTGCTAGTGAGGTTCTGCAAGGGGTTAAGACTGTTCTAGGCTCTTAACAAAACTTTGTAATTCTTGGGCCATGAAAATTTGAACCAATGCCACAAAATGTTGTTTCATTAGGTCCTTTAACTCCACTAAAGTTGTTATCTTCCCATGAAAAAGGTATGAAATAAGGTGAGCATTGTCTTTCACTCCTTAGCAAAGATGATCAATTGTATTACTTCCCTATGGATCAAAATCGGCATACATGTCCTTTAAGACTTGATGACAATTTTCATGATGATTTGGATTTCCCTTAAGACCCTTATTTAACTCCTTCTACCCTAATATGGTCACCTTATTTTGAGATGTCAAGAATAAACATAGGTATCTACATAGTTACTTAAATTTATTAACTTATTGATGAGTTTATAAGATCATATGTACTATGTTAAACATGAATTACCTCTATATGATTATTTAGAGTCATGAAATAGGCTTGATCAATCCATTCCTCATCACCATACATATAAATAATTATTTGTTTTGACTTGATGACCTATTTGATCTTGGAAATGTACTAAATTACCTCTAATGATGTCTATATAAGTGTTCATGAGATATTTTAATATTCCACCTTACTTCTCAAATCCTTTGAATGTGTAATTACCCTTTATTTTATTGATTCCTAGCTCAAAATTGCCTCTTTTGGCCTAGTCCATATAGTTGAGGTAATGTATGTTCCAACCAATTGGTCATGGAGGATCTCAGGGGAGTTGATAATATTATAAAATTTATTTCCTGACTTAAAATTTCCATCTAGATGTATACCTTGGCTCATTTTCTCCATCGAATGGTTATGAGGGTTTTGTAAGGGTTTTCAAGGTCCTTGTCTTCTTAAGTATTTTTCATAACATATATACCTTAAAAGTAAAAAAAATTTCCATTAAAATTTTCTATACTAACTACCTCATTATCAGTGAAAATAATAGGCTCCCATGCAAAATACTCTTCAAGTTCTCTGTGTGGTGAAGTTTCACTTTAAGAGGTTGTCAAGATTGCATGTGCAAGGAAAAATCATGAGAAATGGTTTCAAAACAATATTTTTTCAAATTATTTAATTAAAAAAATTATACAAGGTATAATTAACCTTCCACCTTACCTCTGAGTCCATCTCACAAAGTAAATTTTCACGAAAGAGAACTTGAGTGTGCTTGTGTGCCTTGGGGTTTTTAGGCCTCCCTACTTGGATTATCCCTCAATAGCATGGTATGCTTAGATAATGGAGTTAAAATATTATATAAATGTATTTTAAATATATAAAACACCCTCCCATTCTTATCCAACATTTTAATGGACTTTAAACCTTCAATTTCACCCTGAAGTACCTTAAGAACCCTGCCTACTCCAATTATCACTATGTTTTGATAGGCTGATGATTGTGTCAAAATGGTGAGTATATACCCTAATAAAATTATCTAAAAATATTTATATTTTTTTATCAAGTCATAAATACCATCTCCAAAAAAATTCATGTCATTTGGATGCATATTTTGTCTTTAGGCCCTTTTTACTAGAAACTAGTTTGAACTACCTACTTGGTGACTGTGTTTTAACAAATTGATGACTTTGTAAAAACAATGTGTATATAACATTATAAAATTACCAAAACAATAATTTATATGGGTTTATAAAGTCATATTAACATCTCCACAAGAATTCATGTCATTTTGATGCATACTTTATTCTGTAGGCTCAGTTTACTAAAAACTAGTTTGGCTTGTCTACTTCTTCATGTCTTACTAGGCCTATGGCTATATTTTCCTCTTTTACATCTTGTTTTGAGATTATAAAAAGTTTAAAATTATTTTAATGTTTCATTTCACACCTCATTTCATTGGTCTCATCCTCCATTAGTTAATAAACAACCTCATGCCACCTATGTATGACCTTACTCCTTCAAGAAAACTCACCATGACTGTATGCCAATAGTGTTGAAAAGTGATCTTAAGAGAGTTTTAGAGGTATATAAATATATTTAAATATTAATTATTATTTTTATGTCTCTCAAACCACCTAAAAATACTTTTAAATTCTCCTTCTTGGTACTTTTCCTCTTCTAACAAGATTTTAGACCTTATAAACAATCATATCCATATAAGTGTGGTACCTCACCTTCATGCTCGGTAGTACTTTCTTGACTTAATAAAAGTTTTTTAATATGTCAACCTATCACCTTGACCTAATTAATATCTCACCATGGGTCACTTCTTGATTTTAAATGCACTTGTATTATATCTTAATCATATATCATTGAGAGATAATAAGGCCATTGTATGGTTGTAGGTATACATTTCATGGAGAGGTTGCCTATAGCATGTTATTTGGAGCTAATCACCCATAATAAAACCATTTCATCATTTTAATTTCATGAATTTTCCCTTCATATTCTCTTGAACATTATTCTTCATGAGACTTTATTAAGATAGCATCATAATATCATCTTGTATGAACTAGCCTTAGAGAAAGCCTATATGTGATGACTGTAGGATATATTTTCAATATGTATGACTATATCATCTTGTTAAGATATGATTCTCACTAAAAATTATGAGTTCATGATGCATCCATATTATCATTACCTTGTTGAAACACTAGTAATCTTTAAACTCTTCTTAAAAGTGATTTACTTGATGTTTGAAAACCCTTGTACTTGAGATAGGCATGTAGGTGCTTGTACAAATTGAGTCTTGGATTCATGATTTTTGGAGCTTAAAAGAGGTTTAAAATAGGTATAAACATCATTTTCATGTCAAATAGTCTCAAAACAACTTCAATAATCTCCTTCAAATGGTTCATACCCTTTAAACTTCCTTGAGGCACTGTTCACCTACTTGGTTGTAGGTGATTGTGTGGGTTGGCTGTAGGTGACGTTTTAATTGACCATTCAGCCCTATTCATGGATTTTAACATGTATCCCTCTTAATATCTAATTTTAAGGTCAAAAATCCCATTATTTACAAGATTTTGATGGCTAATTCAATCTCTTGAAGTTAGAAAAGTCCTCAAACCACTAATTATGCTTGACTTGTACTAACATATGCCTATAGGTGTGGATTTAAACCTTGATTGTAAGCATAATAGTGAATCTTAATGGATGTGTCATAAAAATTTGAATTATTTGGATTTTAATCCTTCTTTTGATTAGTCATATTCACCCCATCCTCATGTCAAAACCAAGCCTCCTCAAAGACCATGCCCTTTCTCTTTATATGATGACTATATTATCTTCCATTATATGGTTTGAGTATTAATTAACACCTTAAGAAGTCTCAAAAACATGATATTATTTTTTCCTTATCTTTTTATAGTAACTTGATAAGATGGTTTGAGCATGAACATTTAATAATACCTCTTCTAGCCTTCATTGTAACTTCACAAAAACTAGAACCTCTTGGTTGTAGGTGACTATGTGATGTCACATTTGTATAGAAAAAAAAATTGGCATTCAAGAGGCTCAAAATATGATTTGATATTATCTTTCTCATATTTCATCTTTATTAGATAACTTGTGCCTTGATATTTAAGAGGACATCTTATTTATCCTCCTTGGCTTATGCACTTCATGAAAATGATGACTATGTTCTTGATTATATGTCATCTTATCTCATGATGATGTTTTTAAGGTCTGAATACCTACTTATTCATTCTCATGCCAACCTTTTCTTGTTCATTACTCCTCATGGTGGATTGGTGATATGGATATTGGTGGAATGGGTGGTGATGGATAAGAGATGACAAAAAAATGACTAAAGGGTGAACAAAGTATGAACACTATGAGGAATGGTTGAGTATGACAGTGTATACAGAGGTGAACAAGATGGAGTGACAAGATAACCATAAGAACATGCCAATAATAACTTGAAGGTTATAATGGAATCATAATCTCATCCTCTACTTAGTGTATCAGTCTGGAGGCCATTAGAGAAGGACAAGAAGGCAAATTTGAAACCTAGGACTATGTTAAGTTCCTTAAACAATGATTAAAAAAACCTTATTTTTTGCTAATAGGGAATTTGAGAGGCTCAAGAACATAAATATTCATTTGTTATTAATATTTTGAATAATCTAATGGAAAATTTACATTAATAACATAATAAAATAAGAAGGAGATCCCTGCAAACATGAAACCAATAAAATTTTGGAGCTCTTTCTCTCTCATAAACTATACAAATTTCCTTTACATGCTTGTATAATGCAGATTTACACTACTTTTATTCTTTATATTTTTATGTATCTCACACATGTGAAAAATTATTGATGCATACCATGGAGATGAATTAAATATCCCAAAGAATCCCTATAAATTTGAAATTTCTTGAAATGATACTGTGGTTAGAACAAGCAAAAAAATGGTTGCCTTCATGGATGAAAGATTGCCACTGAATAGCATGACTTCAAATTGATGGTTATTTAAGGAGATTAGGTCAAATTTAGATCTAGTTAATATACCTATAATCTCTCTAAGTCTAGTTTTTTTGACCAAAAAATTAGACCTAGATTTTATCTCTAATGGTTTTACCATCATGAAACCTATAAGGTAGTCCTTGTGTGCAAACAAACCAATTGTCTATAAGGGATAGGTTTTAGGTCTATTTTTCCTCCAGTTTACATGAAATTATTCATGAACCTCTACCTTACCTTTTTTATCCTATTTCAAACCCCTATTGTACAAATGATTGTACAGATTTGGTAATCTCTTTATAAATGCATGAAATATGCCTCTTTTTGCCCTTTTCTTACACTTTAAAATATCCACCACCATAAATACAAGATAATATAAGTTAAATTAGTCTTTAATGAGGTTAGTACAAATATTTAATCATTTTACACCTTTTAATTTCCAAAAATGGCATGTGAGAGCCCTAAAATAACCCTTTTTCACACTTAAATTTGCTTTAAGTGGCTTATTTCAAAAAAGAATCGTTATGAATAACATAAATTCAGATATATGAATGTATTAAAGGATATTTTGAATATTTTAATGGCCTTTTAATACCATGTTTTTTAATTTAAAGACCAATTTTTGTCCCTTTGTGGTAAAATAACATAGTTTTACAAAGGGCAACTGACACTGAATGTCATATAAGAATATCATATTCCTATTAAAATGATTATTATAAATTTTTAATTAATTTTTATCATTTTATCAGGTTTATAGCTCATTTCATACCTTTATACTATAAAATCTTCATGATAAGTCACTAATTGTCTTCTTTTTGTCAGCTCCTTCAAATCACTTTCATATCGCATAACCACTTGAAACTCTATCAATCCCTTAGAAAGATGTTTGACATGACTGATGACATTGAAAAAATCACTTTTCACTGGATAAATAAGACATAAATGTTTTGACTACAAGGATTGGAATTTGGCCTTGACAGGCCAAATTGCCAACATTTCTGATGACTCATAGGGGTTGACCAATATGTTGGTCAAGAAAATTCATAATCTTTGTGCTATACCAGACCTTGGAATAAACTCAAAAATTGTGAAATATTATAGACACTGACATAAATCAAATAATAGACCCAAACTAAAAATAACAACTAACTACTGAAGCAAAACAACAACCAACAAATCATGTGCAACTTGTGCACTTAGAGGAATGAGACTATGACTATGTACAAAAGAGTGGATCTCTTAATATCAGTACTTCAAGAACATCCCAATCATAGTAATAGGAAGTTCCCCTCCACTTAGTTTGGATAATTTATAATCATTTATTTCCTTACAATCAATGATAAGATATGGGATAATTTAAAGGCTATCAAATTTGGAGTGTTTACTTGGTTTAACACATTCTTCATCCCATTTGAGTACTATGTCACCTTGATGAAATGTCTTAGATGAATCTCTTTTTTAAAATTAAATATTGACTTATTTTTGGTTTGACCACATGGTATGCATGGCATCATCTCTTATTTCCTCCAATTCTCTTAGTTCATTCATCATTACCTCTATTTCATCATTTTCTATAAGTTCTAACTGATGTGGAAGCTCTAAAGTTCTAACTGATGTGGAAGCTCTAAAGTTCTAAGTTCCAATGAAATAGATAGCCTTTATTCTCTTACATAAACTAAAATATAAGGTGAATGACCAATGTACTCATTAGGAGTGATTATATCTACCCATAAGGTAGTCATCAACTTTGTGTTCCATGATCTTTGATTATCTTTCATTGTTCTCTTGATGATCCTAATCAAGTTCTTGTTAGTGGACTATGCTAGTCCATTACCCTATGGATAGTAATTTGATGAAAATTTTAGATAAATACCATGTTGAAGAGCCTATTCACATATATTTTTACTATTGAATTCCAAAGCATTATCTAATATGATAGTTGAAGGGACTCCAAAATGAGTGACTAAGTTGTTATAGAACTCCAAAACTGAGTTTTCATTTGCCTCTTTTAGTGGAACTACCTCCACCCACCTATTAAAATAATATGTGGCTATCAAAACCCACTTATGACCAGAAATTTATGGAGTATGAATCATGCTAATGAAGTCTAAACCCCATTTCATGAAAGGTTGCTCAACCTGCATAGGCTTCAATGGCATAGCAGTTAGTCTCTATTTCCCTTTAAACATTACACACTTTGCACATTTTATAACCAATGTATGTGCATAATTGAAAAAATTATGCCAAAAATAATTATATATAATGATTTTTTCTACTATAGTCTTTGCTGCAAAGTGGCCTCCTGAAGGACTATCATGAAATTGCTCTAAACGTTTGTCTATTTGACTAGTTTCAACACACCTTAAAAACATACCTCTAATGTCATTTTTAATGATAACTCCATAAATAAAGATGTAGGTTATGTATTTCATCCTAAATATTATCTTCTTTGATGCATTTAAACACATATGACACTCTCCTATTTTGAATAATCTAGCAATATCATATGTCTAGCTAGAAGTAGAGATAGTTTTAGCTTCAAGTTGAGTGTCTTGAACTATCAAAAACACCTCTTTTCTTATTTATCTTTTGTTATATTTTCACATAATCCTATAACTATAACCATATTTTTTTAACTTCATTTAAATGTCATATTCCATTCACTTGGTGACCCATCCAACTCTCTTTTCACTTAAGTCTCTGTTAAGGATAAAATCTTTCACACTAGCATGAGCTACCATTAGAAAAATATTATTATTGGAAACCAAATGTATGAATTTTGTCAAACCTATTATAACAGCATCCACATGATTTTTAAAAAATGAATACCTCTCTTCATATCCCTCCAAAAATTGACTGAAAAAATCAATGGGATGCTCCAGACCTTCAGTGTTTTATTAATAAGCATGGCTGAAATTGTGTTACATGTAGAGAAAACATACATAAAGAAATCCTTAGTGAAATCAAGATTGAGAAAAGTAGGATCTTGGATATTGGCATATTTTATGGCCTCAAAACGTTTTTTACCCTCTTTTCTCCAAGTGAACTATTTATTTTTCTTAAGTATATGAATGAGTGGCCTTACCAATTCTACAAAACTAGGAATTAATCCTCTGATGAAATTGATCTTTCCTAAGAAGATCGGTAATCCTTTATTATGTTTAGGCAATGATAGAGAAATTATTGCTTCTATTATTTATAAATAAATGGAATTTCTAGATTTGGACACTACATATCCAAGAAGTCTTCCCTTATGTACTACAAAGATGCACTTCTTTGGATTCAAGGAAACTCCAAATTGTCTACATCTATCAAAAACCAATCTCAAGTGTGTTAGATGATCATTAATATTTTTTGAAAATAAAACAAATTCATATATATAAAATAAAACCATTTCACTCAAAATACCATGAAAATCAATCCATTATGCTTTAGAAAGTATCTCCAGCATTATAAAGCCCAAAGGGCATGTTTTTATATGCATAAGTACCCCATTTGGTGGTGAAATTTAATTTATATTGGTCTTGATATTTCAACAATATTTAGTTGTATCCTGAGTACCCATCCAGTAGAGAGAAACTCTATGATCTTGATACTCTTTGCAAAATTTGATCCATAGAGGGAAGATGATAGTGATCTTTCAATGAAAATGTTTAGATCTCTAAAATTTACACATCGATTTATCTCTCTATTTTTATTTCTCATAGGTACAAGGTTTGAAACCCATGTTGAATTATTGATTGGAAATATTATATAAGATTCAATCAACTTTGTAAGTTCTTTTCCTATGAGGATTTCAACATTGGGGTTGATTGGCCTTTGCTTCTATCTTACTAGTTTTGCATCTTCTTCAAGTTTAATTGTATGTCATGCTAACCTAGGATCAAAACCTTTCAAATCATGATACTCCCAATCAAATACATCCATTAAATCCTTACACAATGATATGAAATATTCTCTCTCAGTATTAGTGTTAACTTTTCCCAACTTGAATTGCTTACCTTCAACTATGGAAATTTTCTCATAATGTTCTTTTTTGGAAGAGATGCTTACACTATATTTTATTATCTTATCATCATTAAAAATTATTTATAATGTTAGCAATCCTTTAGGAAACTTTTTTTTATCTTAGTTTCACCATTTTATCTTCATATTGGTGCTACAATTTATCATGATTTCTTGGGCAAAATTCTACCTCATTCTATAAGAAATAAGCTATCTATTTGTCACTTTATCAAAAACTTTCCAACTGACATCATTATTTAGAACTAAAATCTTACATATAACCTTGATTTATTACTAATCTTTAGTGTCCTTGAGCTGATCCATAATGCAATATTATGTTCCTATAGCAGCAAGTATTCTTATATGTTTATTGGCTCCTCTAGGAATGGAGAAAATATCAAATGCCTTGAAATCTTCCATAATATCCCAAACTCTATGTTTGTAGGCATTTAGAAGAGGATTATTTTTTGCACTTAGACCTCTAATCTATTGCACTACTAACTCACTATCACCTTTCACCTGCAAAAGCTTAATACCCCTCTTTCTATCCCACTGAAGGCTATGAATAAGAGCTTCATACTCTATAGTATTTGATATACAGAGCGATACATTTGATTTTGAGGTGAAACCAACATTACACTAGCCCCACTTCTATTCTTTAATCTAGATCCGTCAAAGTAAAAATTCCACTCCCTGATCTTGCATAGTATATCCCACATAGAAATAGACACATAAAACTTCTTCATTTGATCCACAATACTAATTAGAGAAGTGGTTGTCCTATGATGCAATTTACGAGTAGAAGTACCTCCTAAAAGTTATGTGAACTAAGTAATGTAAGGACCCTTCAAATTCTACCCCTTTGGATCTTGTACTTGTTGATTTGATGTTTTTTAAGGTACATATTGAGTGGTGTTCTTTTATGGTGGTTGAGAAGGAAGAGGAGTTGCCTTTTTAGGACCTATACCCTCACCAATTATCATTTTATTAGATCCAGTATGGGCTATAATAGAATTATCAACATTGGACATATTTTGGCCTTGATTTATAGCCATGCGCTCAAATGAATTCTCACCTTCCTAAAAGTTAACAAATTTGGTTTCAGTAGGTTATTTATTATGACCTTCTCCTTGTTGATTGTGAAATTTAGCTTGAGCGAAGGAAGGAATGTATCCATGTGGTAGAGAAGCTTCCTTATGCTGAGAAGGTGGATGGTTATCATGTGGAGGATGTGATAAACTTTGCTACATATAAGATTATTGATAACTCTCACTAGTTAGATCCATTGCCATGTTATTTTCTTGATCCCACTAATTATTCCATTATCCTTCCTAAGAATAGTTGATCTGAGTTGACACTACAGCTATGGAATTGCTTGGAGCATTAGGATTGTATTGCCTTGATTAAGAGTTATGTCCTTGTCCTTGCTAATTAGACTAATAAGATGGCCTATTATATTGATAATTTTGATTAGGATTCTAGTAAGGTCTATAAGGTAGAGCTTGTTGCCTCTCCATTACAACCAACTTGTTGTTCTGAGCTTTGAGAAGACTCTTTATCTTTCCCAATCTATAAATCTGATTGGCCTTTGTTTGATAAAGACTTAATAAATCTAAAATTGGAGTAATAGTAGGAGTAGGAGGATCAATGTATAGAAATAAAGGCATAAGTGGACTTGGAGATAACTTACATACTTATATTAAGTAGTTTTTAACATTTATTACTACTTCATAAGCCTCTGTTAAAGTGTTCCCTTCCATGGATTGGATCATGATATCCACATCTGAGTTAAGAGCTTTCATATAGTATAAAAATATATAGTTTGGAGTAGGATTGATCATTGTAGTAATCTTTTTTAGGTTTTCTTAAACCCGTAATTAAAATCCACCATGAATTCAAGAGAAAACCTATTGATTATTGTAAGCTAATTAACCAATGAAACATGATCACTTTTTTCCTCAGAGTGCTTACACAATACTTATCCAAATTCATCCTATTTATTAATTGATGTAGGTGTCAATCGTCTATACCATTGAAGTCATTTAGATTTGAATGAAGTTTATAAAAACCTTAATGCTACATTTTCTTGAGTCACATGGTGCACTAAACAAAGGTTAGTTATATATGCAATATGTTCTATAAGAGTGACTATATTTTCTCCTATAAAATAAGAAAGAGACTTGTAGGTAGAAGTTGGGATATCATCCCATTGATTTATGTTTATGGGGATACCACCATTGAAAGGTAAAAAGGCTTGTCTTCTAGGGATAGACATTTTGGGTATGGGATTTACAATAATATTTGGCTGAACAATATTTGTCTAAATAGGAGGAAAAAAATATGTTCTTTGGACAAAAATAGGAGAAGCAAGTGGTGTGGGATTAAAATTAGACTGAGAATATTTATTTTTATTTGATAATTAGATGAAAACTTCGTGAAATCTATCTCTTTCCCTTTTTTAGAGGATCTTTTAACCACTCTTAGTGGCATGAAATGTATGTAAATCTAGAAATAACACCCCAAAACTTGATATTGTACTCAGATATGTAGATATATGCTTCATTTCTAGTGAATAAGTGGTACCACTAGGCATGCCTATACTTTTAACAACCTAGATAACACCCAATTGATATTAGACTACTCAAATCTGCCTATTTTCTAGATTAACATTATAATGATCTAAGGTTGTGCGATAAATCTATCTTGATCAAACCTATAGTTGTAAGGGTAGCTCCTCTGAATATATGAATTTAGGATCAATTACTAAACCTATTTTATGTTGGGATGAAAATAGTAAGAAAAATTAATGAAAATAAAACTATACTATGATGGTATGAACCTAAATAGTGATTGATCCTCTGTAAACTTTGAAACTTAGGAACACATATGGATTAAGATAAAAAAAAATATACCAACAAAAATTTATTAGACTAGTCCTAAACATTGGTGTTTAAAATGAAGGTTTGAAATAAGGTTTGTAGATTGAAGGTCTATGAATGAAGGTCTTTAAAAACATTTCAAACTAACATTCTTCAACACAATTTATGTTCTTAACTCTTCAAGTGACATGTAAAGGATGAAATCACAATAGTAGGTGAGAAAAAGAATTAAAAAAGGATATATATATATATATGTATCACACTTATATGAAAATCAACAATCAAATGTACACACTACAATAATAAATTGATCTGCAAATAAACTATCTTTATTGATTTCTGGTGCAAGTTATAATTTCTATATAGTCTCTCTATAGTAGCCTAAGGGATCTTGAAAAATGGCTTAAAATCCTCAATATATATAATATATAAGATCTACATCCAATGTGGCATATATGTGAGAAGGATAAGTGAATTATACATTAAGTCAAGTTAATATCTTTTTACAATTACAAATAATAGCTTTTCAAGACTTCTCCTTGTGTTTGGTGCTTTGCACATGATGGACCTTGCATGATTTTTGGCATTAAAAATAAAATGATGGGCACATTTTGACTTTTCTAATCTATTTATCCAACATTAAACTCCATTATTTATTTAGATAAATAATGTGAAGTGAGTTGGCTCATGAGTTGGAACTCAGCATAAGTTATGCATGAAATTAGACCAATTAGAGATTAGTAAAAGACTAATTAAACTTGAATATGACATCAAGATCCATCTTTGAATGATGTGGAATATATTTAGATAATAAAAAATCCATTCATCTCTTACCACCAACTTCCTACTCTGTTATCTTCTCCACTTGACTGTTTAGATAGGCCTACAAGGCCAAAATAGACATAGTAGCCTTATTTTTTTATGTTTTGTGAGCATTAGAACCTGAAAAAAACATTGAAAACTTGAAAAAAGGATGAACTAAAGAGATTAATAAATGCCTCATATCATGAAAATAGTGCTCCTTAGCTTGAAACATCTATAAATTAGTCAAACAGGTTAACTAGGCTAGTTTTTGCTTGATTACCTATAGAATGGCTAATTTGGATGAGCTCTCAAGGACACTTAAGGAATATTTATGAAAAATTATGATTTCAAGGTGAATAAAAATTTATAATATTTGATCTCCATGGATTGGATTGCATGTAAACTACCTTATACCTCATCTTTTATGTTTTTTCCTCTTAAAACCCTATTTTATGCCCTGATCTGTACAATTGCATACAACTAATGGCCATGGTCATGAATATATGAGAGTATAATTCATTATCAAAGTGATATTAGATAGTTTTGAATGTTTTTTATTTCATAATTCTTCATATTTATATAAACAAGTTTGTTAGTGGGGTTCTAGAAGGGTTTAAGAGTGCTCTAAGCACATAACAATTGTTCATAAAGACTGGGCCATGAAAATCTGAACCAATGGAAAAAATGTGATTGTATTATTCCCTTATAAAAAGTCCTTAAATTCCCATTAAAAAGGTATGAAATAGGGTGAGCATGTGAAATCTCATCTTAGGGTGGAAAATAAGGTTTTCAAGCATTGTCTAATACTCCTTAGCCAAGATGATCAATTATATTACTTCCCTATGGCTCAAACTTGGCATACATGTCACTTAGGACCTGATGATGATGTTAATGATGTTTTTAGTGCTCTAATGACCTTTATTTATCTCTTTCTACCCCCTTATGGTGTCTCTATCTTGAGATGTCAAGAATAAGCTATAGACACCAAAATTACGTCACACACTTGCATGATTACATGTGTTGAAACCCCCTTGATACCCTTTTAATAATTAACCTTCCTAACCCATGTTTTCACCTTAAAATATTTAATTTAATTTAATTAAAATCCACTTATGCCACCTCACCTAACCACCTCATCCTAAGGACTAATTCTTACCCTCTATGACACCTTGAGACTTAATCTCCTAATCTTATCTACTTATGACTTGTTTTCACCCCTAATATAAATTCCTAAATAACTAAATATTTTCTAATGGACACCACACTTGACAAGAAAAGAAATATAAAATGGGATAAAAATAGCCCTTTTACCTATTTTTTATGCCACCGATGTCGATCAACCATCAACTAATGTAGATGGGATAGCCAATGTCTATTACTTAAGTAAAATTCCCAAGTTGGTATTTAGGTCACAAAAAACAAGCATTAATGCCACAACAATTTTGGAAATCAAAGCATCCTACATTCACTTTTGACATTCAAGCTTATCATTACTCTACACAAATTGATCCAGATCAAGAATTGATACACTACATAGAGCTTGGACTCTTGAGGACCATTAACACATGGTTATCTTGTCTATTCACCGATTGATTCATTGAGCCTCATCAAAGTCATCTATCTGATAGTCACAATTCAATAATTTTACCAACTAAGTATATCTCAGTGTTTTGTAAGTCTTTAAATAGTAATTTCATAATTGATTTACATTATACTATTTATTGTTTCACAAACCCCGACTCCTTCCATGAAGGAGTTGTAAATCTCCCCACCCACTTCTCTCTACCCCAACATACCAACCCTTTTTTTGGACTCCCATGAGTCTTACCCACCTCCTTATTAGTCTTCCCAACCTCACAACTTAACCATACTCCCATTATCCCTCCCAAAAAAGCCTTATCTAACTCATTCTAATACTACTTCCCCAACCAACATCGATGACCCCAAACTGACATCCATGACCCAACCAATATCAATTACCCTAACTGACATCGATTTCTTTAACCAACATTGATTACTATGTTTTTGAACTAGACCTAAGTTATCAGTCTACACTATATTATCTTCTACTATACTTAGACCTATAACATGGTAAACAAAACTCTCTCTCTCTCTCTCTCTCTCTCTCTCTCTCTCTCTCTCTCTCTCTCTCTCTCCTCTCTCTCTCTCTCTCTCTCTCTCTCTCTCTCTCTCTTCTCCTCTCTCTCTCTCTCTCTCTCTCTCTCTCTCACTCTCTCTCTACTTGCATTTATTTTAAACTTTGTTTTAAAATAGCATATTATCATCCCAAGGAAGTTTCACACTTCCTTTAACAAGCATGTAACTTGGAAATCCACATATATCTCCACTAACAACTATTTTGTGTAGTGTTTTCCTATCTATAGGTGTCTTCCTGCATAGCCAAAAAAGGGAAATCTACAAAGTCTTGAATGGTACGCACTTATCTAGCTTTTAATCACTTATCCCTAACTCTCTCTATTTTCTATTTCTCTCTCTATCTTAAAACATAGTGAAACATTTTAGCATGTTCAATGGGACACTAGAGTTTTCCTGGGTTCGTTACTTCTCTATAAATTTGTATAGGTGCACCATAGTGAAATTTTCATTCATTGCACTTTCTCTCTTTATCTTTCTCAAAAATGAAATTTTGAACTTTTTATTTTTTGTTTAAGGAAAGAAATGAAATTTTCCTTCCCTATCATTCTCCTCTTCTTTTTCCTCTGAAATAAATTCATTATTTTCTTGCAAG
>JARHVA010007948.1:507500-581512 GCA_037957365.1 Torreya grandis | reverse complement strand
TATATATATACAATATATTTATATATATGTATATATATATATATATATATATATATCTATATATATATATCTATATATATATATATATAGTATGTATATATATATATATATATATATATATATGTATGTATGTATGTATGTATGTATGTATGTACATATATATATATATATATAGGTATATATATATATGTATATGTATATATATATATATATATATGTACATATAGATATATATATCTATATATACATACATATATATATATATATATATATATACATATATATATATATATACATATATATATATATATATACATATATATATATATATATACAATATATATATATATACATATATATATATACATATATATATACATATATATATATATATATATATATATATATATACATATATATATATATATATACATACATATATATATATATACATATATATATACATATACATATATATATATATATATACACATATATATATATACATATATATATATATATATATACATATATATATATATATATATATATATATATAATGCCATATTCTAAATATAGAGCACTTGTTCCTCTATAACAAGATGCTCAGCTATGAATAGCCATGTTCCCAAGAATTTCCAAGTGATGTACATTATTGTCAATGTAACTTAAATATAGCATAAGACTAACTAAATATTAATGCTATTCAATTTAAATAAATTGATTTATGAACTACCCATTGAATCCTATATAAGTACTTATTAAGTGATGTGAGATAATTATCCTTATGTATTTAAGTTGATATTAATTACTTAGGTATTTATTCATATATAAAATTTATTCCACAAATCATCAAGTTATTACAACTTCTCATAAAATGTTGAAATGAAAATTAATTCATTAATTTGTCAATTTAGTTTTCAATAATTATTTTAATTATTTATGAGGTTATAATACATACATGAATTTATTGTCAATACTTCAATTCATTCACCCATGTAATTAATAGGATTCAAAATCTATAGGAATTTAAAAAAATCATATAAATATAACTTTAAATTTTATCCAATACAATAGATAACAAAAGTAGACATATATAATGAATACTATTACCTAGATTAATTAAAATTATGATTAAATAGACCCACATAAGCAAATTTTACATATGAAACATTACGTATATTTACTTATATTCTTATAAATAATGAATCAAAACATAATCAGAACAAATTTGATTTTTTAGTCAAGCATGAATCATTATATAGTCAAATATCCACTTATTTTCACAATCACTATGCCAATATTTCTGAAACAAAGTTAAAGACATGATAAAAAAACTAAAAAAATTGTTAGAACATCTAAATCAATAGTAAAACTATGATTCCATATAATTAATCATGATAAAATATTATTTTCTTTTCAGTTTAGTGATGTCATGATATTAAAATAATACAATGACCAAATATAATCAATATAAGAATCAATATACATGTCATCTTACATCATTTCATATTAAATATAATTATGAAAAATAAGAGTATATCCAAATAAAAATTTAATTCATTTTAATCATATGAAATAAGTCTTAATAAGAACCCTTGAAGATGATAACACTCAACACACAACCAAAACATGCTTGTAAATGGAATTGTAACATTCAAACCATGCATGAGGCACTAGTTTATTGCTAAATTCACCTTAATTAGATATATTACTTGATTAAATTAAAATAAAAAATGTCTCTTTGATCCATAAAATCACCCAATGATAACCATTATATTCAATCAAGATCTAAGTTGGACAAACAGATGAAAACATGGAGCCTACCTAGATGAATAAGACATTATGAGCTCCTTACTCTCTTAGTGATTGTTCATAGAGATAAGGGGATTAATTAGGAAAATAATTACTTATATTGGAAGGTCATAGGGACCAATTACCATTCCAAATATCTAATCTTCAAACTCTCTCTCTTTGCTTCTTGTACCAACTAAAAATTGATGAGTCATTTAGAGTTTCCAAGGAGATCGATAGGGGGAATAAGTATGTTTTTACTTAATTTGTGTTTTATAATCTACAAAATGAATGAATTTGGACCTATAATGAATATATGGATCCATGGGAGTGTCTTAAGATGATATTTTCTCTTCAAACCTGTAACATTCCCTTAAAAACCACTTTTTTTGTTTGAGAATTTTCATATTCTGCATGTAAACTTATTGACCTCAACAAAAAAGTGTTCCTTAAGATTCTTCACATCTTTAAATAAGTGAGATGATGTTCCACCAACCTAGTTATACATATTACCTATAATTTTTTTTTAAATATCCTTTTGAACATTACAAAAAGCATCAAGAAAGCATTTCAAATGAGTCATATATTAAAGGAAGAATATTTGCACCTTTTGGGAACTTTAATGGACTAAAGGAAGTGTAATATAACTTGGACACATGTGACACGACCCAAAAAACCCTCTAAACCATGATCACATTTTTAAACAACTTGAAACATGTCATGAGGTGACTAGACAAACACAAACAAACAAGAGTCATTACCTTAATTTTATCAAATTTACATTTTAAATGCTAACATTAATTTCAAGAGGAAATTTTTTATGACCCTATCCTATGATAGACAAAATATGGCTAACATAACCTACCAATATCTATTAACTTCGTACCTAATTACAATTATATATCTATTATGAACTTCTCAATTTATGGGCCATATTCTATTTTAGAATATAATATGGATCATAAATCTATATTATCATAATCATATACACATACTATTTTAATATACACTTAAGAATTAAAAATAAAACTGATAAAAATAAGATAAAAACACAACCAATTAAAAATAAATATTACATAAAACTTCAAGTTATGTTATTAACAAAAATTGACTTTACATGATTTAATAATAAACCAAATGTTCAATTGGAAATAATTTATAGAATTAGAATAATTAAATAATCAATTGATTGATTACCCTAATTAGGTCAATGTAATCATGAATTATAATTATCTCCATTATCACTTCCAAAATTAATATAATAATTCAACATGATTTCATAACCCTATGTTAGATAATCATAACTTAAATATTCATAAAAATTCAAACCAATTAGATAAAAATAATAATTATAAATTATTCCCATAACCTCTGTATTTATTTTAAACCCCCATGGAGAATACCTATGGTCCTTATCGCCCATAAACATCCATGGTTTGAAATGACCAATAAGACATTCCTTTTTTATTTTCTTTACTATATTTTCCTAACCCCAAATGTTTCCATTTAGGGTTTGTAAAAAAAATAACCAAATCAAATCTTGGTTACATTTAAATATAGATAATCCATATGAATATTTACAACAAACATCCAACTTAATTAGAATAAACCTGGGCCACCAACATAAACTATAGTCACCATAATCTATGTGGATTTTAATTTAAAACACAACCATCAACATAAAAATCACATCTATCAATAAAACAAACATATCTAAAGCTAAATAAAATACACAGTCATCATATAGAATGTCGTAATGGAAACCTAGTCAAGTCTTTGACTCAAAACTAAGTAAAACCTAAAAACATTAGAATAAAAATAATTGTAATAATTTTAAAATCATTATTTATTGAAACTCAATACCGTAAAAGACCTTTGAATAATATGAATTCACCATTCAACAAACCCATTTTCCTCATAATAACAAAATAACATAGTGAATCATAGTCAAAACAATCAAAAACTATTTAAAACCATGACCTCATTATGGGTATTCTACATGAAAAGACAATTTTCACACCACACAATCATTTTAATACCAGAAAAAAATGTTGTCAATAGCCTAAATAACCACTGTAAGTGCTCAACTAATCCATCAAAATAATGACATAAAAACAACATAGTGGCCTTTATTAGGGTTTCACCTCAATTCAATAATAAATATTATGCTTTTAGATAAATCCCTAATACATGGCATTTGACTATATTTTCCAAAAATAAAATTAAAATTATAAAAACATTACTTGGTTGATGAAAGTCAACCCTAGTATTTTTCTTACACTTTCAGCCTCCAAGCACCAAAAAATTGTATATATTTTAACAAAACTAGTTGCCTAATAAACAAAAAGGAAAACCACATATAAATCTCCACAATCCTATTATGTATGTTAATATAAAATCTTTAGACTATAATTCTCATTCCCTAAATTTCTTGTGTGGAACTATTTTACATTTTGCTTGGGTTCGATGATAAAAAAATTGGTAGAGTTTCCCCAAGGTTTCCAAACCTCGAAGTCTAAATTCCAAAAATGAATGAAATTAACCCTAAAATCCAACCTAAGACACTTGACCAACTTTTTCATGGTAATGTGATCCAATGAGACTACCCCTAAGTCATTGGATTTAACGAAAACCACCAAACTAATTACCATGACCCCATGTGGTTTGAGGTCCTAACCTAAGTACCCAAGCTAAAAAAATACTTAACCACATGCAAATAAAAAAAATAAGTATGATAAACAAGGTCTATTAAATGTGCAAACCATCATGTCCATATTAATACAATGCATATTTTTAATATGCTTCAAAATAAGTTTGAAATCGAATAGCATCCTTCTTAAATATAATTAAGTCATAGTTTATAAGAAAAATAAAAAATTAAATGAATTCTAAATATCAAATATGAAATGTAGAAAGATGATGAATATTGGAACAACTATTGAAAAAAATAGCTACATGACTGACTAGACTGTCAAAGTCAATGAGGAAAGAGTTCATAAAAAATGCACAACACCAAATTGACATACATGATAAAAATTAGTAAGACACTAGTCATATAACACTTAGACTCAAACAATGATATTCTTATGAAGTATAATATTAATTAAAGAGATTTTTGTACGATGTAAAAACTTACTAAAAATGAGTATTATTAAAATTGATCATTAAATGATAACATACAACAATCAAATAATGAAAACATAACGACTAAATAATTAATACTGAGAAGCTTGAATTTATGTTTTATTTCATTATTTCATTTATCCATTTACTTCTCCATGTTTCCTTATTACTTTGTTTTTATCACAACTTAACTCAAGTACTTATCCCTGTGGTCAACCAGTAGATTATCAACAACATCCAGACATCTAAGTATGATAAATACGATAACACTATTTAAATAAGACATTTAAATTAAAAATTAATTGGTACATATAAAACAATAATATAAAATGCTATGATGAAATATAATCTATAATTGTCTCATCAATTATAATGAAAATATAGCAATGTATATCACTAACTATCATAGCACCAAAATAACAAAATATGTTGTAAAATTGTTCACAACTAAACTATATCATCACAATAATTTAATTATAAGTAACTTAGGGTCATGGCATCCTAAACCACTGAGAAGAGAGTCATCTCGATGATCAAAATAACGTAGGATAATGCTTCCTAAAAAGACTTCTATCTTCCCGTGTAGCACTTCTTTCTGATAGAGGATACCATTAAACAAAAACTTTGTAAATATCATGATTCCTCAACTTAATTCTATGATGATTTAAAATTTTCACTCGATCAAACTAAATATTTTCCTCTACTGAACCCTAAGGATGAGTCCAATCCTAAACATGAGATAGAAACACATCATAAATCTATGATATGTAAGGTGGAAGGGCTAGCTAGTAGGTAATAGGACTAATTTTCTCCATAATTTCAAAAGGTTTTACAAATTGAGGGGTTAGTTTTGAATACTTTCCAAATCTAATTGAGCTTTTATGTGGTCTAACACATAGAAAAAATTTATCTCCCTCTTAGAATTCACATGGTATCCTTTTTAAATTTGCATAAATATTTTTCTTATCTGAGGTAGCCTTTAAAATCTAACTTATAGTTTCCATTTTCTTATCATAATCTTCTAAAACATAAGGACCAATAATAGTCCCATTTTATAAACATTTCTAGCCAACTAGATTTATACACTTATGACCATACAAAGATTCAAAAGGATCTAGTTTAATCACTAAATGATACATATTATTATAAGAAAATTAAACTAAGTGTAAATAATTTTCCCATTTACCTTGTTGATCCATAGCATACATTCTTAGCTTGTATTACACAACCTGATTTAATCTTTCTATCTAACCATCCTTTTTTCAGTGATAGTACAAAATAAAATTTAACCATGTAACAAAGGTAATAGTTATAGGTTTTTAAAAATATTTGATTAAAAAGTTTATCTCTATCATAAATAATAACTTTAGACATATCATGCAATCCTACTATCTATTTCACAAACTATGAATAAAAAATAAATACACCATTAGTCAAATTTACAGCAATGAACTGACTAAATTCTATAAATTTATTAAGTAAAACTAAAACAATACCATTTTTACTTTAATATTTTGGAATAGTAACTATTAAATCCAATGAAATCATAACCCACTTACCTTATGGTACATCATGAGGGTCAAACAATCCTACTTGATGGAAATGTTCAACTTTCACAAATTGGCATTCCAAATTTTTTGACATAAAGTCAACAACTTCATGTTTCATTCTTGGAAAATAATATAGTATTTTAATTTCATTGGTCATTTTCATGACACATGGATAAGTGAAATGAGGTGGTATGTGCACTTGTTTTCGAAAAATATTCTTTAACTCACTAGACTTAGGTACATAAATTTTGTTTTGATGTCTAATTAAACCATCCAAATCAACTAAAAATTTATAAAATTTATTTTTAAAAGGATTGTCACCAAAATTTGAACTTACATCTTGGTAAAATTTATCATAATGATATTTTTCCAATAACTCAATTATGAAATTATTATATAGAACATATAATGCAAAAATGTAGATGCATCAATTATTTGTATCAAAAACATAATTTTCCTTACCTTTCACATATGAAATATTCATATCAAAATTACTTAAAAAAATATATCTATCTATAATGGCACACATTCAAATTATCCTAGAAAAATAAAATTTCTAGGCTACAATGATTAGATTTTACTTCAAAATGTTTACCCATTAAAAAGTGTTTTTATTGCTTCAAAGCATGATCAATGATAATAAGTTTAAGGTTATGAGTGGTGTAATTTTTATCATGGTCATTAAATTTACATAACTTATAAGCCACAACTAAAATTTATTAGATTAACACTCCACCCAAGCCTTCTTTAGATGCATTAATAAGTTTAAGGTTATGAGTGGTGTAATTTTTATCATGGTCATTAAATTTACATAACTTATAAGCCACAACTAAATTTTATTAGGTTAACACTCCACCCAAGCCTTTTTTAGATGCATTAGCCCATATTTAAAAATTTTCATTCAGATTCACTAAAAGTACAAGTGTTGAAGTCAATAACTCTATGTTTCAAGAAATATTGTTCACATTCAATAGTCCACATAAATTTATTACCCTTACACTAAAATGATGTCATTAGGTTATCTAAATTAGAAAACAAAATTCAATAAATTTTGTATAATAACTATCTAATCCCATAAAATTAAATAATTCATGTACATTTCTTGGAGAATGCCACTCTTTAATAGATTTAATCTTTATTTGATCTAAAGTAATACAAACATTTGATATAATATGGTATAAATAGTGGATCTTAGACTAAAATAAAACACATTTAGATAGATTATAAAATATTTTATGTTGCCTTAGTCTCTGAAACACTAAAAATAAATGTTTTTCATGCTCAGTTTCATTCTTAGAATAGATCAGTATATCATGAAGGATTACTAACAAAAACTAATCTATAAAATACTTGAATACATTATTCATTAAGTTCGTCAATGTATCAAGTGAAATAGTCAAACCAAAATTTATTGTAGTGAACCTTTAATGTTTACACATTATTCTAAAATCCATTTTATGAATATCTTCTTCCTTGATCCTCAACTGATGATATCTTGATCTTAAGTCTATGTAATAAAGTTAACCACATCATTCATTTGATAAAATAATTCATTTATACTTGGTAAAGGGTAATTGTTCTTAATGGTAACCTTTTGAAGCATATGATAGTCAACACATAATCACAAGGTTCCATCTTTATTTTTTGAAAGACCACTAGTGCACCCTAAGGTGACATGCTTGGCCTAATACTATTATTTTCAAAGATTTATTATAGTTGATATTTTATCTCTTAAAAATATACTATATTCATGTGATAAGGTGCCTTAGATGTATGGGTTACCTCTTTATTTACATGAATATAAAAGCCAAATTCATATTTTGGAGGCAAACCAAGTAATTTATCCAAAAAAACATCAAAAAATTATTATAAAAATTGATGTTCCTCAAATATTATTATTATTCTAGGTGCATTTTATTTCATCAAAACAACATAAAAATTTTAACCTTTACATATTACTTTATTTAATCGTAAGGATGAGATTAGATTATGCACTTTTGGTTTCAACAAACCTTGAATTTCTATAGGTTTTCGCAAATCATTACAATAACATACCACTTTGTTATAGTATTTCAAATAAGATTTATGTTGTTGCCATTAATCCATTCCTAAGATAATATCAAAATATTTTAGAAGAGCTATACACAAATTTACATGGGGTTGGAAAACACCTAAGTCTAATCTTACTCCCTCAACACACTTAATAATAGGTACTCTTTTACATGATCCAAACTCAACATCCCAACCATCCTTCAAATTCATTGGATTCAACTTACAACATGTTACTAACTTCGGATCCATAAAAATATCAGTTGCACCTAAATAAAACAAAATTAGATTAGAAAACTATTAATTTGACCTATACTTTCAACTGGAGTTACTTGAAAATAAATATTTTTATTATCAACAGCTACATACACTCTGTGATTAACTAATTTTCCATATTTCATATTAGGATAATCTTTATTTTAGTGATTATAATTTCATTCCCAACATTATACATTTATTTGTGGCATCACAGAAGTATTATTATCCCTGATACTTGGCACATTTTCATTACCTTTAGTTTAATTCCTTTTAAAATTAGTAATATTAGAAGAATTTGAATTATTGAAATTCTTATTTTGACCTTAAAATTTATTGAATCCACTTGTATTACTTATGAATATATGTTTAGAATCAGATTTATTAAAATTATTAGGAGACAAATTTTAACTCTTAGATTTATGTTTATTCTATTTAAAATCTTGTCTTGTCGTTTGTCGAGCCTTCTCCTTTTTTTGACCTATCTGCAAATTTAATAGACATAGTTAAAGTATTCAGATTATCCATATTCACATCATGCATTAATATTTATTTTAATCCTGATTTAAAATTAGTGAATTTAGTCTTTTTATCATGCATATAATTAACATGATGTAATATATTTGAAACTTATTTTCATACTCAGTCATAATCACATTCTCTTGTTTCGGCATCTAAAAATCAATGAGTGTATGTTCCTTAAAGTTGGAACTAATAACCTTTTTATTAATTACATTTCAAAGGTAGGCCAAGTAAGATTCATTGGTTGGAAACCTTCTAAAGTATGTAGATGATTCCACTAAAGATCTACATCTACCATAACATTATAGGCTGTCACACTTGCCTTCACATTAGAAGACATATTGTGTAGATTAAAATACTTATGCATGTGTATTAACCATGCATTATTTGCATCACTTGATTCCTCACCTAAAAAAGGTCGGTGGAGGAAACTTATTCAACTCCTTAATAATATGATCATCGATATCACCAATATTATTCAAAAGTTCAAGTTCATCCACTTGTCTTTAGTCTATAACCATAAGTTCATTAGTTGTAACATCTTCAGTGTTATTTAACCTTCTCTCTTTGGTATCCAACTTAATTTGAAATGAATTTAACATAGGTATAATTTTATTCAAAAGTACTTATTGATTAATTTTAGTGTTGTTTTCCTCATGATTAAATCCCTTAACATTATTTTTAGGATTATTAAGAGGTAGTTGCTCTTTCTTAGGAATGTTGGACCTACAACCTCTTCCTCTATTTAGGTTAACATTTATTGGGTAATTATATGATATTCTAGATCTTGTCCTCACCATCCTATGGTGAAATAGATAAATCAATAGAAACCAACAAGAAACATTTACCAAAGTTCCCTAAAGAAGTAAACCACACTATAATACTAAGATTTCATGACCACATACTTTTTATAACACATAACTAAATAATTAATAGAATAGTTCACTTAGATTTTAACATATAATCACACAATGAGATACATAACTATGTTATAGCCAAGATAAGAACTAGACTATGTGCATAATCCATCAATGAATTCTTAAGGAAGGAAGATTTAATCATCCAGTAATCATATAGAACTAGGTTAGTGTGGTCATACCCACTAACGTCTATTTGAGTATTTTATTATGGCCTTATTAATGGAGTTACTAGTGACATGTGCCCTTACCTAAGTACCTATATAGGATAGAAAATATCCAATACATCAAAGATAGTATCAATAAAGTCCAATAAAAAAGGGAGATAAATTTAGATTCAATAGAATAATCATCATACTAAGTTTGATTAAGTATGACTCATCAATATCATAGCCAACATATAGACATCAAGGGAAAAGGACTATTTACCAAAAGTAATGTAAAGTATTTAAACACATTATCAAAACACTTTCAATGAATATATGGATTTGGACACATCATCTACTAAAGGTACACAAGTTTCTAATGATGTTTTAATAACCATGCTAAGGTTTTGATTAGGAACATCTTAAAATTTATAAGCAGGGTACAAGTTCAAGAATAGCTTGCCTAAGGATCAATATTGTCTTAGGATAGACCTACTATTTCCCTTTTACTTAGTTTAAAATCTTAGTTAAATTATTCATATTACTAATTTAAATATTATATCTTCTTAATCCTCACTTATAAATTAAACTCTTATTATAATCTTATAGGTTACCAATATTTATTTTATGAATTAAGAATAAAAACAATTAAGAATAAAAAACTTCTTTTATATATCTGTGTTTGTGTGTGTTTGTGTGTGTGTGTGTGTGTGTGTGTGTGTGTGTGTGTGTGTGTGTGTGTGTGTGTGTGTGTGTGTGTGTGTGTGTGTGTGTGTGTGTGTGTGTGCGCGTGTGTGTGTGTGTATATGTATATGTGTGTGTATATATATATATATGTATGTATATATATATATGTATATATATATACACACACACATATATGTATATGTATATACATATATGTATATGTATATACATACATATATATATATATATATACATATATATGTATATATGTATATATATATATATATACATATAAATATATGTATGTATATATACACACACACACAAATATATATATATATATATACATATATACATATGTATATATGTATGTATGTATATATACATACACACACACACACATATATATATGTGTATGTATGTATATATATACATATATATATACATATATATATATATATATATATATATACACACACATATATATATATATATATACATATATATATATATATACATATATACATAATATATATGAGCTATTTTAAATAGAGAGAAATTGCTCCTTAATCAAAATATTATTAACTAGGAATAGCCATGTTCCCAAGAATATATAAATTAAGTATATTATTGTTAATGTAACCTAATTATAACACAATACTAACTAAATATTAATGTTATTCAATTATAATTAATTGATTTAAGAAATGCCCATACATTCCTATATAATTACTATTAAGCGATATGATAAAATTATCCTTAAGTAGTTAAGTTCATATTAATTAATAAGGTAATGATTAATATATAAACTTTATTCCACAAATCATCAAGTTAGTGTAACTTCTCATAAAATATTGAACTAAAAAATAATTCATTTTTGGCCAAGTCAATTTTCAATAATTTATTTAACTAATAGTGAGGTTATAGTCCATACATTAAGGAAGTGTCAATACACTGATTCGTTAAGCCATGTAATTAATAGGATTCACAATCTATAGGAATTAAAAATTTTCATATATATATATATATATAACTTTTATCTTCATCCAGTACAATGATAACAAAATTAAAAATATCTAATGAATGTTATTATCTAGATTAATTAATCTTGTGATTAAATAGACACACACAAGTAAATTTGAGATATGAGACATCATGTATTTTTCCTTATATTCTAATAATTAATGAGTCTATTGATGTCTGAAAGTGTGTCATAGGTGGTTCTTAGTGTTTAATAAAAACTACTCATTTCTAAATCCAGAGAATCCAATGCATGAGTTTTAGGTTGTGATAATCTTACTATCTTCAGTGGAATAAAGATAGAACAAGTGATTGTTTCACAAATTTATATTAGTTGGTGGATGGGATAAACCATGGATCAATAGTCAATTTTTTATTTTGGATATGATCTATGCTATCTAAAGTGAATTATACTTGAACTTAAGTATAAACCTAAACCAAGATGAGTATTCACAATGAAGTTAATCTAAGGAGAATTGATAAAAAAAAGGAGCAAAGGAAGGTAGGGCATAAATGAGAGGTGTTATTGATATCTATTTAAAATATTAAGACAAATTTCCAATTTCATATAAACATGCATTTAACCAATGGGTAATGTGAAGTAGCATAAGCTGAAATTCTATCAAACATCAGGCAAACATCTAAGGAAGGTATGAAAATATGCAAATAATAATCAGGTTTAATTTAAGAATTTCATCCCTATTATAAAATAACATTAGCTCAGATAAAATACGAGAAAGGAAAGTGAAATAAATCTATGAAACTTCAATTAATCTAGCATTATCTCAACTTAGCAGATATTCATTTAAAGATGCGTATCCAAAATTTATAAGAACCATTCAATTCTAAAAATAATACTAGAAAAAGGAGAGAGACACCATGATATAAACACACATAAGAAAATGTGGACAACCTTTATAGAACTCTTTACTTATATTTATTATCTCAAAAGTTACAAAATTGCTTTTTTGGCTCAAAGTACTCTCCCCCCTCTTTACATTTGATAATACCTCTTTATATAGATAATTCATGAGGTATGCAAGTTAGTCATGTTGAATATTAGGGATAGTTTTGCTTTTAAAATTCTTTCAAAAAAATTTAGACATTCTAAAATGACTGACCTATAATTAATGTTTTTTACAAGTTGCACATGTGTTTCCTAAAGAATATTCTATTTTTTGATATCATACAATGTTCCTACACAATAGAATATTCTAAGTTAACTAGTTTGAATTTTGGACCATTGTGTTGATGCAGTATTCTACCTTCCCTATGATATATTCATTTTATAATGTTATTCATTGATAAACTAGAGATAAATGATAGGTCTCATGAAAAATTCCTTTTATTGATATTTTAGGCCCTTGATATCCCTCTAAGAACTTTCCAAAGCTTGTCTAATGCTCTTCACATATCCTATATTTTCCTCTAATGATAAAATAAAGCCCATGATCTTCTTATTATCAGACCTTATTTTACCTTATCCTTGATTCCTCATTTATTGCATTAATTTATTATTTCTATAGTTTAACTCTTCTTTAATGACAAGGCCTAATGGACTAAGGGTTTTGGGATCTTTGATTAAGCTATCCATAATGTGTAATATATTACCCTATTATTGTTTGAGGTCCATATAAATGTACTCAATATGCTTAGATAATATAATTAAGGACTTTATTTTATTAATTAATATATCCATAACCATATTTAAGTGGGCTAGGCTAATTATCCTAAACTTAGGGATTTGATTTTTATCAAGACTTTGATCAAATCCTTCACATGGTATCTTGAATCCTGCTATTGGCCAACATGTCATGTAGCCAAGGTGATATATTTATTCATTTAATCTTACCTAATATTGAATGACTTTAATAATTTAAAAAATTAGTCATGGTATCCTCAAATATCTTGAATCTATCTTTTTGGATTGACAAGATGACCTGTTCTTTCAAATTCTTATTTTAATGTAGGATTCCATTAATCAATGTTGGTAATTAATATAACTGATATTGAGCCATTTAAAGAATATTTTATTGAAATATTTGGTCCTCCCCATGATTTTATCCTCTAACTAGAGTTAATCCAGCAAAACATTCCACTTTTTGGAAAGTAAACTCATCTTCGCCAATCATGGCCTTCTCATTTACCCTATGCAAAATGGTAGAGTTTGGATCAAATTTGAAACCCACTTAATATTTTTTTACCTTTGAAGTTAGATTTTCCATTTGTGATGTATTTAATTCTCTTGGATCATCCATCCTCCTTTCAACTTCTTGTTGTAAATCTAGAATCCATGGTTTGACCTCTTCATGAACTAGGATATTAATAGCCTTCATCGTAACTGATGGATGTTGCGTACTTGATACCCTTTTTAATTTTACATAGACAAAAAGTTTTGTAATGTTTGGACCATGAATTAATTTTTCTTCAATAAAGAGGTTAAATTCACTCAAAGAAGGAGTGAAACTCACCTTGGGCTTATTTGCCTTCACTAAAACAATAGACAATTCAACATTTCTTTTAGGGGTGTGTATAGGAACTAGATCAAACACTTCCTTCCCCTTCTCTTCCTTTTTCTCATCCATTTATTCATATTTAGACTCATAGGCTAATTATAACATTCTGAGGGCATCTTAAATGGTCTCATTAGGGTCCAATGATATTATGTGAACTTTTTCTACTAGTGATCCTTATTCCTCTACTTGGGCTGAAGAAGATGCAATTTCATCGGGTCTTGTCTCCTTTGGCCTTTGCTCAATTTGTGCCTCAATTCTAAAATCTATTTTTAACTAGGATAGTGGAGGTATAGAAGGTGTAAAACTCAAAAAATCATACTTCCTTGGCCCTAACTACCATTTGTCATCATCTCCCTTTTGATCCTTTTACATCATAGATTATGGATTGTTGTGCCTTTTCAATCTAATGGTGACCATACAAAATAAAGAGGATTTTATGTATATGGGTTCAAAAGGATCAAGCTAGTGATCATAAGGAACATTTATTCCTTTCACCTTTAAATGCTCCTCAACCCTTATATGGGGATCCTACTACCTTAGCTCATCAATTTGAAGATTAAAGGACGTCCTATATTTGGAATTATCCTAAATATTATCACGTGATGTAAACACAATGATACCAATGGTTATGGGGAGGGTGTGAAGTAGTTCCTTCCTTTTAGTCTTGCAAAGACCACATATTTCATTATAGATTTGGTAAACTACTTGTTTCTCTACAAGCTTATTTAGAACAGGGATTGGTAATATGAGGGGAGTGCATTAAGTTCCCTCAATCCTAATTATTGTAAAATATAAATATAGACATATGTCTCTTATGGATTTAATATTTATATTTATCAAGGTGTTGAATCTCATCGTTGGGCTCCCTGTGATGGCCTCATTAAGGGAAAGGTAGAGACAATCACATATGAATTATATGTGAACCCTATACTTAAACATATATAACTTGGATTAATATTATGAGATAGTTTGGGTCTTATTAAGTGACCATTACCTAAGGGTGGGGATATTTGTTATGGCAAGGAAGGCATCAAAAAGATATGAAATCAGGTAGAATTGAGCCCTACTTCTCTTCTTGATTTTATAAAATTGTCTACTCAAACAAGTGTTGCTTACTTCACTAAGAAGAGGGGTGACATGTTTCTCAACCATGAAATATATTAATGGGACCCAAAGTTTATCTACATATGTAGTTTCTACATTTATATGCAATATATTCATCATTATCATGATCATTCATAATTTAAGCCTAAATTGACCAATGGGGATGTTATTATTGAATATAAAAACATTTGGTTTACAAAATATAACCATAGAAAAAAGATGATCTTCAAATCATTATCTTTGGCCAAATTGTTGATTGTGGTTAGGTCTACTTGGGGTTTATGAAATTTGTAATAATTTTCAAAATCTATAGGATAAATGTAAGAAATATTATTGAAAATATGTTCATAAATAATGATGGACTTATCTATTTTTCCATCTTTAACAATTGGAGCAATGATGTTTATGAAATGTAGTACCATGGGTTTTATAGATGTGTAGTATAGACTAGTCATTTGGATGGTGATTACATTATAGTATCTTATTTTTGTAGACAGATTCTTCTCTTCCTCTCTTATGATGGGTTGTTGGTTCTCAATGGTCTAAAACAAGCTCAACCAGTTATTGTCCCTTGTGTTCAAAGTTGTGGTGTTGAACTATGTGTCCTTGAAAACTCTTTCTTATACATACGAGGTCAAATAGATCTCCACATATTCTATTAAAATATATTTCTAGGCTATCATGGCTGTGAATTTATCTACATTAATTGATAGTAAATTTCACTTCAACTCTAGATTTATTTGTTCTCAAATATGTGATTATTCAACTTTCTTTAGCTTGGTCACAATGAGCACATGGTTGAATTAGGGTTCTCTCACTTTTTAGAACTTTATTGAAGGTCTTATTGGTGATTTAATGGTGGTAGCTAGTTCGATTTACAATTTTCATGCCTTATATCTCAATTGGATTCCATATTTATAACTTTACATTTCTTGAATCCTTAAAATCTTCAACTTGGAATGTTATGCTTATGTGTCTCCAATTTGGCATCACCATGGCATCCTACTTATTAATATTTAAAATATTGCCATTTTTCACTTTTGGACATATGCCAATATTTCATTGGTTCTAGTCCCTTTGAAAATTCTACCTTGCCTCACACCATTGGATCTATTTAGTTGGATCAATGTGGTTCATTGATCTTGATTTGAGAAATCAAACATTATTGGTTGATTTGTTATAATCCCTACATTTGTGACACTTGGAACTTTTGCATTCATATTTATCTTGATTTAAATGTCAATGTTGATCTCTCACCATTATATCATCCTCACATAAATGAATGTACTCTATTGATCTTGATTGATTGGATCATGTTCCTTGATTTATGTGCCATTAGTTAGAATATGTACATGAGGTCATGTATTGTCAATCTTTGAAAGATGCTCAAGATTTAATTTATGGATTTTGGTTATGCTACTTGTCATCTACTCATTTATTGTCAGAGCCTTTAAATTTTCAACCTTCATCATGCTCTACTAGATCTTCTCTGACTGGATTAATGCACTCCATCGGATCTCAATAAAAAGGGTGGAATAATATTGGATGATCAATGTTATTCTAGTAAAATTATGATACTTGTCACCTTCATGTTTATTTGGGGATATATTAAATATTTAACTTGACATGCATCATCAATCATATTATGTATTATTAGTCACATACCATCAATCTTTGAGGACATGCTCAATATTTAATCATCCACTATCAACATCGATCTTGCACTATCATATCATCTTCAATTGATCAATCATGCTCTATTAGATCATCTTCTAATGCATAACATTGGATCTTTGGTAAGGTTCCTGAAATGGTGACACTTATCACCTTCTCAATTATTTTGGGGCTCTGTTTAAGTATTTATTTAACTCATGTTGTTAGATCAATATTTCTCAAATAAATGTAGGCCATTGATCCTACAGTCAACAGAAATGTTTAAGTTAGGTTTGGGAAACACATAGAACTTAGGATAAAGTCTTAAGACTAATGTCTTTCTTTATTTTTAATAAACATGAGTTAAAACCATAGGATGAAATTTTAAGCTAAGTTTAAATCATAAGAAAGGGCACCTTGTGAATGATTAAAGACATTTCATAAAGATTTAGCCCAAGTTTTCTTTATATTAATATTTGTAATTAAAAATTTTAGATAAGGCTTTGAGAGTAATTTATTAAATAATGAAATGGACCATGTAATTAGTTAGACTATGATAATAATAAAATATACCAAGTGGTAATGGGACATGAAGGGACCAAGTATAATATTTTTAGAATTATGTTTGGTCATGTTAAAAAACATGACTAGGCCTTAGGATAACAATCAAAATAAGTCCATGTCAGAAATAATAGTTCCCATGCAAATAATTCTCATGTAAATTTGAATCTAATTCAATAGGGACCTAGGATAAAACATTAGACTAGAGTTTTAACATGATTTAAAATAGGTTCAATTAATATTTGACAAACCAAAGTTAATAAAAGATCAATTTAACATTGAAGCATAAAACCCTAAGCATGCTCATTCCCAAATGAGATTCCATTGAACCAATAGTACAAAAACACAAGCAACAATCATTCACAACATTAGAAGGGGGAAAATAATGATATGAAAATGTCCATCAATCTAATTAAGAACTAGGTGTGGATTATTTTCAAATAAAAATAATGTGAAAACATGATAGTGGTACTTTGATCAAGTGAACTTTAAATTTTAAGGTACAAATATGCACAATTGAAAACAAGGGTCCCCATTTTTTAGAAATGGGGGTATGTTGACCTTAACAAGTGATGAATTTTTAGGGAAACATATTAATATATTAGAATTTAGATACTCTAGTTTAGACTAATAATTATGCTACTTATTACACTTAATCAAGGATCATTATTAAGATCAATTCAAGGATAAAATAAGTCTTACACATGAAAAATTTGGATCAAACATCAAAACATATCCATGTTGTGTGTGTGCTTTGATTCCACTTACTAATTGCCATAGTATTTAGAAAATAACATATAGATACTTGTTTGTAACCATTAACATTAACTTATAGCATATTTGGATGTTCTTTAAGAACCATGCCTTAGCTCAAGGAAGTCTTGGGCATTACTCTTTAAGAATCTACTTAATCTTATAGCATATTTGGATATTACCTTAACCTATAAAATTAACATATAGAATATTTGGATGTTCTTTAAGAATATACTTAATCTTATAGGATAACAATCATTGATTAGAAAATGAAATGGGATCATAACAATCATTGGATTAAAAGCTTTGTTGATCAACCTATATAACACTCAATTTAGGATAACTATTAAAAATTAAATAAATTAATCCTTGGAATCTTACCAACTTTGAAATATTCATCTCTATATCATATTCTTGAAGGATAGACATCCACTTACCTCTCCTTTTTAAAAATTTGCATTGAATCAACATTAGCTTAGTGACAGGGTCTTGTAGGATTGTATGCACTTTATTCCTAAGAATATAGTGTCTAAACTTCTTTAATACCTTGACAACAGTAAATGCTTCTTTTTTAATCAAATAATAATTGAACTCAAAAATTTTAAGGTTAGTAATCATGAAAGCAATGGGGTGATCACACTTATCTATATTCTGAGTTAGAATAATGGCTATTATATGATCAAAGGCAAAGGAATAAAGATATAAATATTTAGTAAAGTCTAAGCTTATCAGGACTAGAGGTTGTCTAATTACATATTTGATGTCTTTAAAATATTTCTTGGTCTCCTCATTCTATGTGATCTTGGCATATTTATTTAATAGGTCATTTAATGGCTTATAATCTCTACAAAACCAAAAATGAACTTTATCACAAAGTTGATTTTACCAAATAATCACTTTAATTACTTCTTACTATTGGGTAGTTTTATATTTTATATTAAATTTATTATATAAGGGTATATAGAGATCCCCTTATTGGTTATGACATGGCATAATAGATTTCTTTCAGTTACACAAAAGATTATTTTCTTGGGATTGAAGGAGATTACATACCTTCTACAGCTTTCAAATACGTATTGTAAGTTCATGATGTCGTCTTCCCTATTTTTTTGAAAATATAATCAAGTCATCTATGTAAATAATAATACACTTACCAATAATTCCTTAGAAATCATGGTCCATTTCTCTTTGAAAGGTTACACTTACATTGATTAATCCAAAGGGCATTCACTTGTAAGCAAAAGTGCCCTACTTAGTAGTAAATGTAGTATTCATTCTATCTTCCTTATTCACTAGCACCTAATTATAACCTAAAAATCCATAAAGAAAAGACATCATGGTATAATTAGAAATTTTTTGAATTATTTGGTCATGAGAAGGTAGGGGTAATTATTCATTTTAGATGCTCTATTTAGATTTATAAAGTCAATGCATAATCTGATTTCACCATTTTAATTCCTAATCGATACTAAGTTAGCTACTCAAGTGGAGTATCTAGTGGGAGACTCTATCTTAGAATCTAGTAACTTCTTGGCCTCTTTATATATCATTAGCTCTAAGATAGGGTTGGCTAGTCTTTATTTCTACCTAAATGGTTTACAGGCTTTTTTCAATGGTATGGTGTGGGTTATGACCCTAAGATCAAAAATCCATAAGTTATCATAGGAACATGCTATTACATCTTTATACTTAGTCAAAAAATCTTTGGCTTTCTTAGTTTCAATTCTTGTGTAGTCTATACCAATGTTCACTAACTAAGGTTAACCTTGGGAACCTAGGTTAACTTCACTATAGTCTTTCTCATTTACTTTAGGAATCTTGATAGTTTCAGCTAGTTTATCTGAATCAAATAGTTTCTATAAGGTAGTCATTCCTTTTGGAATCTTATTATCATTTAATTAAATGACCTCATCATCAATCTTTCCTTCAAATTTTTCATCATCAAGGGTAGTCTCATTTACTTCATCAATGATGTGAGCCTCAAATACTCTTGAGCTAGTCATAAATTTTGTGATCTATTAATCATCACTAAATACTTGAAAGTGGTTGACATTATATATCAGTAAGGGACATGGGAATAATTCAATGGTAATGATTTGTAGTATGGAACCTTGATTGGGCATAAGGTTGGTTTTAGTTGAAGCAAGATCATTAATAGCGTTATTTTCTTTTCTAGGGATTGAGACAATGTTGAAGTATCAAGACATTCAATTCATTCCCACACTATAAATTTATACTTCTTAAGGTATGATAATTTGCATTTATATTTACTCTTGACCCTATTAAATACTAGTTCAAAATCATCAAAAACTAATAGTTTATTAACTGTTTGATTGCAAATTTTAATCCAAGAAAAAGTGATTCATACTTTGTAAGATTATTAGCACATGGGAATTGTAATTTTTAAGAGGCATTATATTCCTTTCCAATGGGATTGATTAATACCACTGCTACTCAAGATCCCAATTTACATCTATCACCATGAAAGTATAACTTCCATAATCTAAGCATAACATGACATGTTTTTGAGTTGCATACCTTTGGGGCATCAATAGTGTAAACACCTAGATCTGAGTTAACCATGTTGACCCTCTAATTGCTTGAATTATACTCAGGGATCATATGATTCATCTTGGGCTCCCTCTCTATCCTAACATGATTGGGAAGTCCTTTCTACAGTAACCACGTGTGTGAATAATTAGTAGACATATAACCATTTAGTAGTCTAGTCCAATCTTTGCTTAGTAGCATTCCATATGCATTAGGAATATTTAACACTTCATTGTCAATGAATTGTTATATCTTTTCTTTAGAAATAATATATATGTAAACATTTAACAATTCACCAATCACTTTGAATCTTGATTTATCTAATTGAGTCACAACCCTATCATATTTAATTGGATTCAAACATAATTACTCACAAATACCCTTAGGCATAATATTTTTATATACACTAGAGTATAACAAACAATTATGCAAATTGTTACCAAATATCTTGATTGTAAGCAAGAAAGGTGGAACATTTGCCTTATTTTTGTGTATTACATTGTTACATGTGAACTTTTTTTATACTTACCAGGCTTCTTAGACAAAGATTCAAACAACATATCCCTTTGTTCAGAAATATGATTTAGTTCATGCAAGGTAATGTTAGATTTTATCTTTATCATGTCCTCTACTATATTATATCTAGTCACATTAGAAGAATTTGATGCATTAGCATTGAGTTTAGAAGTACTTCCTTTAAGATGCTCTATATTTTTGTTTGATGTAGTATTAGGAGGAGTAACAAATTTATTTGGTGGAGTTGAGGTTGTCAAACTTTGTTTCTACTCCCTATTTTTTAGAGAATGGGTTTTCTTTAAATATTGCTAAAAATTAGGAATCTCTTTAGGGATATCCTTGGGCTCATTCTCTTATTGAAATGGTAACTCAAATATTTCCATAATGAGAGTTGGATCAAAATATTTAGATGAATTTGAAGAACTTGAGGTACCCAAACCATTGTCTTTATTAGGGAAAAACTCAAAAGTGTCTAACTCTTCTTGAAAATATTCAAAAGCATTGTAAAATTCTAGACAATATAATTCACCATGATTTAAAGTACAATGAACTCTATAATAATTAGGCAAAACTAAATTATTAAGATTTATATCAAGCACATTATTATTAGTAGATGACTTGGGGTATGAGTATTGTTGTTTTTATTTTGAAACCTATTTGAAGGCCTATTAAATCTTTGCAAAGAGAAGTTCTTGTTAGATATTTCTCTAGTATTGATAACTTGAATTTTTAGTTGAATGAAATCAATGATTATATTTTGAATCATAATCAAGATAGAACCATTCTCATTCTTAGGTCCCTTATAATTATGAACTTGAGTATTGCTACTAGTTGTAGGCATCAAAGCTACCTAGTCTTGTGGATGAGATCTAGTGGTAGATTTGTTTAAGAATCCTATGTTTTGGCTAGGATGTACATGACTCAAAAGCAATTGGTTTAGGACTAGAATTTTATTTAAGGTAGGAATATTTTATTGGAATTGAGAATGACATTCAGAATAGGCAAATTTGGATTAATTTTTGGAATAATATATTCCATTTGGACATTGGGTTGCATTTGATCATTGATGATCATAACTTTAGCATATGGTATGGCTAGTGTATTAATGACATGAATATATCTTTTTAAAAACACAAAATCCATGGGATGAAAAGAATATTTGTAAATATATAAGGCTAAAGCCTCAATAGGTCTATAAGGAGATAGTTATACTAAAGTTTTTAGAATCTGGTGTTAAAGGCTCTTATGGGCACATTTGAATCTCTTTTGACTATGGTAAACTGTTGGTATAGGACACATGGAATAATGATATTTTCAAACTAATCAGTGAAATAATTATTAAAATAACTCTAACTAGTTTTGAAATTTTTAGGAAGTTTAAGGAATAATTCATATTTAACATCTTTAAAATTAAATGGGAAAAACATGCATGCTTCATATTCATGAATAACATTTAAAAGTCTTAAAGCAACTTTAAAAGTTTTAATGTGATATTCAATAGTTACAACACCATTAAGACTAAAAGTAGGCAAATTATTTTTAGGATTATGAGGAAGGTCATGTACCACACCTAGAATATTGATTTAATAAACACTTAGCTAAGAGATACCTATATAGTGATTGAACACAAGAACACCCTGAACTAGTGAAGTTGCTTGAGACTTTGAAAATCTATGGTTACCTTTATCTAACCTAGATCTCCTATGGACTAATGAAATAAGAGGAACCCCTCTCTTTGAAGGTGACATAGTCCTTACCCTTGGTAATTCTATCTTGAAAACCTTAAACCCTATTTGAAATATGATGTGTAAATCTTATCTTTTCAAATAATAATGATTAGACTTACACATTAAACAATTTTTTCACATATTTGTATAAAGAACAACAAATTCCATGAGTATTTAAATAATTTAGCTCAAATATATGTTAAAACATGTAATTATGAATGATATTTACATGTTTCAAGCTTAGATAAACTCAAATATATAGATATCTAATCAATAATTGAATGAATTATCTATTACTAACCTCAAACGCCTTGTATTTACAAAATTTAAGTTATCTTTACCATAATTTGTCATATATCTTTGAATAATATCTATTTTGTCTAAATAAGCACAAATATTAATTTGAAACCATTAATATCAATGGTTTTTAGACAAATATGCTAAAATAAAAATAAATATAAGAATAGTACATCAATATTTGAATAGAATTCACATAAATTAACAAAGATGTTGCAAATTTTCAAAGATGTAACAACCCTCCTACTAGTGCTAGTAGAACACATTCTTTGTTGATGCTTGAAATTCTATCATAGCTGGTTATTAGTGTTTAAAAAACACTACTCATTTGTTAATCTAAATAATCCAATGAATTAATTGTAGGTTGTGATAATCTTTCTAGCTTTGGTGTAATAAAGGCATAATAAGTGACTGTTTCACAAATTTATATTAGTTGGTGGTTGAGAGCCATCATAGATAAATAGATAATATTTGATTTTAAATATGATCTATTATATTTAAAATAAATTATGCTTAAACTTAATTCTAAATCTAAAACAAGATTAGTATTCATAATGAAGCTAATCTAAGGTGAATTGATAAAAAAAGGATCAGAGGAAGGTTATGGACAAAAAGAGAGGTGTTATTGATCTTTATTTCAAACATTATGACAAATTTCCAAATTCATCTAAACATTCATTTAACTAATGTACAACATTAAGTAGCATAAGCTCAAATCCTATCAAACATCAAGAAATCATCTAAGGTATGAAAAGATACAAAAAAGAATAGGGTTTACATTAATAAACTCAACCCTATAAATAAGGAGAATTAGCTTATATTCAAAAAGAGAAAAGAAAGTAAAGTAAACCTAAGAACCTTTATATAATATAACATTAAAATAAATTATCACCTCTAGATTTAAATATGCATATCCATAATTCATAGGAAACATTTAAATCTGAAAATAAGACTAGACAAATGAGAGAGAAACCGTGATAAAAATTTACATAATCAAATGTGGACAAGCTTTGTATAACTCCTTGCTTATATTAATTTGTTCAAAGGTTAAAAAATAGTTTTTTTAACTCCAAAACCTCTCTCCCCTAATTACATTTTATAATATCTCTTTACATAGACAATTCATGAGGTATGTTAGCTAGTCATGTCAAATTTTAAGGACAAATGTCCTTTAAAATTTCTTTGAGAACCTTTTATACTCTATAAAATTACTAACCTATATGAAATGTAATTTAAAATCTACACACACATTTACAAAATAATATTCTATTTTCAAATATCATATAATGTTCTTACATAATAGAATATCCTAAGTCAACTAGTTTGACATTGGGACCCTTTGACTGATGTAGTCTTCTACCTTTCCTACAAGATATTCAATATATAATGTTGTTCATTGATCAACTAGAAATAAATGATAGGTCTCATTAATAATTCCTTTTCTTGATCTTCTAGGTGCACGAGATCCCTCTCAAACATTTTCCAAGCTTGTTTGATGCTCTTGACATCTCTCATATTTTACTCTGATGATAAAAGTAGGTTGATGATCTTTTTAATATCATCACATATTTTTCCTTATCCTTGATTCCTCACTTATTTCATGAATTGAGTAGTTCTATGTTTGAACTCCTCTTTAGTGATAAGGTGAAGTGGACTAAGGGTGATGTGATTGTTCATTAAGTTATCCAAAATGTGTAATATATTACCCTCTTACTATTCATGTCATTTAAAATGTGATCCATATTCTTAGACCATATAAATAGGGCATTGATATTATCAATTAATATATCCATATCCATATTTAGGTGGGATACGTTGATTTTCTTGAACTCAGGGATTTGATTTTTTGTCAAGACTTTGATCAAATCTTTCACTTGGTAGCTAAAATCCTATCATTGACCAACTTGGCTTGTAGCCATGGTGCTTTTTTAATTCACTACCTCTTTGTTGATATTGACTAACTTTGAAGAATTGAACAAATCCATCATGGTATCCTCAAATTTCTTAAATCTATCTTCTTAGATTAACAAGATGGCTTTTTTTTTTCAAATTCTTAATATACTACAAGATGCCCTTGATCATCTTTAACAATTGATCTGACTTAGCTAAAGCCATTTCAAGAACATTTTGTTAAAATATTGTGTCCTCACTAGGATTTTGTCCTCTAACTAGAGTTAATCCAAAAAATGTTCCACTTTTTGGAAAGTGAACTCATCAAAAAACCATGGCATTCTTCTTAGTTGCCCTTTGTAAATTGGTATTTGTTAGGTCAAATTTGACACTCGCTAAATATTGTGTTACCTTTAGAGTTAGAGTTTCCATTTTTGATCCATTTTATTTCCCTGAAGTGACCATCCTCCTTTGATTTTCCTATTGTACAGCTAGGATCCATGGCTTGACCTCTTCATGAACTACAATATTGATGGACTTCATCATAGCCCATGGATGTTAGGATCTTGGTGACTTTTGAAAATGTCCATAGATGAGCCATTCTAGAATGGTTGGATAATGAATTAAGTTTTATTCACTAAAGAGGTTAACTTCACTGAAAGGAGGATCAAAAGTCATGTTGGGATTCTTTGCCTTTACTAGAACAAGGACCAATTTAGATTTTATATTAGGGGTATCTATAGGAACTAGATCCAACACTTCCTTCCCCTTCTCTTCCTTTGTACCCTCCATTTATTCATTTTCAAACTCATAGGTCAATGATAAAATTTTGAGGGCATCTTTAATGGTCTCATCAGGATCTAATGTTACTATGTGAACTTCTTCCACTAATGATATGTATTCCTTAACTTGGGCTAAATAATATGCAATTTCAATAGGCTTTCTATCCTCTAGTATTTGCTCAATTTTTGCCTCATGTCTAGACTCTATTTGTAGCTAGGATGTTAGAGGTATAAAAGGTGTACCACTAAGAAAATGATATTGCCTTGGCCCTAACTCCCATTTATGATAATCACCATTTTTATCCATTTGTATTCTATATTCTAGATTGTTGTTGTGCCTTTTCAATCTATTGGTGACCTTGGAGAATGAAGAGGCTTTTGTGTATATGTGGTCAAAAATAATACATTAGTAATAAAAAGGAAAATTTATTCCATTGGCCTTCAAATGATCCTTAAACCTTTCATGGGGATCACACTACCTTAGCTCATCAATTTGAAGATTTAAGGAGGTCTTGTGTTTGGAAGAAAACTCAATGTTGTCCCATGATGTAGACATAGTTATACCAATGGTTATGGGGAGGGTGTGAAGTAGTCCATTCCTTTTGGTCTTTTAAATACCATATATTACATTATAGATTTTTTAAACTACTTCTTGATCTATAAGATTATTTGACTCATAGACTGGTAATAAAAGTGGAGTGTATTGGGTTCCCTCAATCTTGATGATTGTACAATCTACATATAGCCATATAGCTCCTATAGATTTAATATTTTTCCTTATCAGGTGGCTAACTCTCATAATTGGGCTCCCTGTGATGGCCTCATTAAGGGTAGGGTAGACACATTCACATATGAATTAGATGTGATCCCTGTACTTAAATATATGTAACTTGGAGAAATATTATGATAAAATTTGTGTCTTATTAGGTGAGCATTACCTAAGGTTGGGTATCTTTGTTGTGGCAAAGAAGGAATCCTAAAGATATGACATCATGTAGAATTGTGAGTATTCCTCTTCTTAATTGTAGAAAATTGTCTACTCAAACAAGTGCTGATTACTTCACCAATAGAAGGGGTGACTTGTTTCTCAACCATCAAATAGATTAAGGGGACCCAAAGTTTATCTACATATGTAGTGGTTGCATTTACACATAATCTATTCATCATTGTCATGATCATCCTTATTCTAAGCCTAAATTAACTAATGGGGATGTTATTATTGAAGTTAGAAAGACAATTGGTTTCAAGAATATAGCCACTAAGAAAGGATGCTCTTAAAATCATTATCTTTAGGCCAATTATTGATTTTGGTTGGGTTATCTTGGGATTTAGGCATTTTGTAATAATTTTTAAAAGCTATAGGATAAATGTAATAAATCTTCCTAAAGCTATATTCATGAACAATCATACCCTTATCTATTTTTCCATTTTTAAAAATTAGAGTAAGGATGTCTATGAAATGTACTGCCTCAAGTTTTGGATTTATGTAGTGTAGGCCAGTCATTTAGATGATGACTATGTCATAGTATTTTTTTTATATACATGTTCTTCCCTTCCTCTCTTGTGATGGGCTAATAATTCTCAATGGTCCAAAATAATCTTGACCAATTGGTATCACATATGTTTAGAGATATGGAATCAAATTGTGTCTAAAAACTCTTCCTTATACATCTAAGGTCAAATAGAGCTCCACATCTTCTCTTGAAATACCTTTCTAGGCTGTTATGGCTATGAATTTCTCCAAATTGTTTGCTAGTAAATTATACTTCAGCTTTGGATTAATTTGTTCTCTCATATGTGATATTTCAAATTTATATGGTTGAGTCATAATAAGCACATGTTCCAATATTGTTCTTGCACTTGATATGGTTTTTTTGAATGTCTTCTTAATTTCTTAATGGTGGCAGCTAGTTCAATTTACAAATTTTGTACTTTAGATCTCAATTGGATTATGTATTTATACCTTTGCAATTCTTAGGTCCAAGAAATCTTTAACTTGGCATATTATGCTTATGTGACTCCAATGTGGCATCATAATGACATCCTAGTCATTAATATTTGAAATATGACCATTTTTTTCTTTTAGACATGTGTCAATATTTATTGGTTCTATGTCCTTTGAAAATTCCACCTTACTTTGCACCATTGGATATATTTACTTACATCAATGTAGTTAATTGATCTTGATCTAATAAATCAAATTTTATTGGTTACTTTTTTATATTCCCTGTGGTTGTGACACTTGTCACTTCTTCATTTATCTTGTTCTTGGTTGAAATTTCAACATTGATCTTGTACCATCAAATCATCCTCACCCAGATGAATGCACTCTATTGATCTTGATCAATTATATAATGTTATTTATCCACATGTTGTTGATCAGAATGTGTATGACAGACTACATACCATTTATATTTTAAATATGCTCAATCTTTACTTTGAGGCTTGTGATTATGTCACTTGTCATCTCCTCAATCATTGTCAAGGCCTTTGAATTCTAAACCTTCATCACATACCATTATATCTTGTATGAATGGATCAACATGCTCTATTAGATCTCAATGAAAAGGGTGGAATACCATTGGCTACTCAATGTTATTCTTCTAAAATTATGGCACCTGTCACCTTCTCATTTATATGGGGCTATGTCAAATATTTGACTTGACACACACCATCAATTGGAATGTATATGATTAGTGGTGTACCATCTATATTTTAGGACATGATCAATATTTAATCATCCATTTTAGGTTTTACACTTGGCATCTTTACACTAGTTCTAAGTTCCTTTGAATTATTAACATCGATCTTACATTGTTGGATCATCTTCAGCTGATCAATCATGCTCCATCAGATCATCTTTTTCTATGTATTATTGGATCCTTGGTATGGATTTTGTGAAGGTGACACTTGTCACCTTTTATTTTATTTTAGGGATAAGTTTGGGTCTTGACTTAACTTGCACTATTAGATCAAAATTTCCCAAATAAATGTCTATCATTAATCCTACGATCAATAAAAATGTTTAAGTTAGGTTTGACAAACAAATGGAGCTTAGGATAAAGTCTTATGACTAAGGTTTTTATTCATTCTAATAAACATGAATTAAAAACTTAGGATTAAATCTTGAGATAAGTTTAAAACATAATAAATGGGACCCTACAAATGGTAAAAGACATGGCATAAATTTTTAGCCTAGGTTTTCATTGTATTAATAAATGTAAATAAAAATTTAGGATAAGGATTTTAGGCTAATTTATAATACAATTAAAGGGACCATGTGATTAGATAGGCCATGCTATTAATAAAATAAACCAAGGGGTCACAGGATTTGAAGGGACCAATGATAATATTTTTAGACTAAGGTTTGGTCATGTTGAAAAATATGACTAGGCCTTAAGATAAAAATCAAACTAAGTCCATGGCTCATAAAATTATTCCTACATAAATTTGAATTTAAATCAATAGGGACCTAGGCTAAAACATTAGACTAGGTTATTAACATGAATTAAAATATATTTAATTAATCTTTGACAAAGTGAAGGTTATTAATAGATCAATTTAACATTGAATCACAAAACCATAAGCATGACCATTCCCAAATGAGTTCCATTGAACCAATGATATAGAAACACAAGCAACAATAATTAGAAATGTTATAAAGGGGAAAATAATGATAACTTTAAAATATGTCAATTAATCAAAATGAGAACTAGATGTGGATGATTTTAAATTAAAAACAATGTTCAAGCATGCTAGTTGTACTCTGATCAAGCAAATTTTCAATTTGAAGGTACAGATTTCCATAATTTAAAACAAAGGTCCCCATTTTTTAGAAATGGTGGTATTTTGACCTAAATAGACTCAAACCATAATCAAAATTAATTTAATATATGAGTGAAACACTAATCATTGTATAGTCAAACATCCACTTATATTCCAAATCACTATGCCAATGTTTTATAAACATAGATAAAGACATGATCAAAACACTACTCAAATTATTAAAATATTCAAAACAATAGTATAAATATGATTTAAGATAAGTAATCATGATAAAATATTAATTTCTTATCAATTTAGTGATGCCATGATGTTCAAATAATTCAATGAACAACTATAATAAATATAAGAATCAAAAGACATGCCATATTACATCATTTCTTATTAAATATAATGATGATAAATAATATTACATTGAAATAAAAAATTATTTCATTTTAATCAACTAAAAAAACTTAGAATAAGAAAAAATGAATCCAATTAATGCACACAATCTAGTAAAGTTAATCCCACCTCACTAATATGAATGAGCCTAACCATAAGTGGTCCTAGACTACCCTAACCATTAGTTGGATATGAATGATGGAAAGAAAGGAATAATGGAAAAGGGATTGTGAAACAGTCATGATTGACAACCTAGCAATAAATGACCAACTAATGTAAACAAAACACATAATCAACCCAACAACATCTATTAACTTGGTACCTAATTGTGATTGTATCTATATTCGACCCCTACTATTCTAAGCTTATATCATTTCCTTTATATTATTTTATTAACCCATAATATACCTATTTATTGTTTCTAAAAAAATTAACTAAATCAAACCCTAGTTACATTTTAACACAACCAAGCCATATGTATCTTTAGAAAAACATCCAACTTAATCATAATAAACCTAAGCCACAAACATAAACCACATTCATCAAAAGTCATATTTATTTTATATTAAAATATATCCATCAATAAAAATACATATCCATCTATAAAATAAACATAGCTGAAGCAAAATAAAACACATAGTCACCATAAATAAGGTTGTAGTGGATTCTATCAAAACCCAGTCGAGTCTTTGACTCAAAAATAAGTCAAACCCAAACATAATAAAATAAAATGGAATGTATTCATTTTAAAATCATTACCTAGTCAAACTTAACACCCAAAAAGACCTTTTTAGAATATGAATTCGCCATTCCACAAACTCATTTTCCTTATAATAACAAACCAACACATAATGAGTCAAGTCAAAATAATCAATAGCCTTTTAAACCCACAACCTCACTATGGGGATTCTACATGAAAATACAATGTTCAAACCACACATTGTTTCTAATTGTTTTTCACTTTTATACATTCAAAAGATAAAAGAAACTATAATAATGGTCAAGGGTTTTATATGTACCCAGATGAAGTTGCACACCATTATCTAGACGTTGAAGGAACTCCTCTTTGGCTATGGAGGATGACACCTACAGAAGAAAGAGACTTAAACAAGAAAACTGTTAGATAGATAGGTGGTGGACTACCAAGTGAAAGCTCGGTCCCAAAAGTACAAAGACTTCCTTGTGGGATGATAGTCCACTAGTTGATAAAGAGCAGAATGTTTCTAGAAAAAGAAAGGGTAAAAGATTGAATACAATAAATAGCAATAAATGCATACCTGTATGTAGCAATCTATCTTCCACAGTCATTGGTGTTGGTTAGTCTACCGACGTCAGTTGTTTAAGGTCACCGACGTCGGTTAGTCTGCCGACATCCATATGGGCAATGGGCCTTGTGGCTGACATCGATTAGGGAAATGAGGCTTTAGATGAGCTTTAGGTTTGTATGTAGTTAGTCATAATGGTTTGGGAGGTTTTTTGGGATTTGATGGCTTGTGTTGGGTTTTGCAGAGCAGAGAGTATGACTGAAAAGTGGACCAGACAGAGGATAGGGGTGAAAAAGGAGAAAAGGATGAGGGAAGGCTTTTCAGCCTTTCTGAGAAGAACAGGTCAGATTGTGGCAATAGAGCATAGAAATGGACAATGGACTGATTTCTAGTGTATTAAAAGGATAATGAAATGGAAATCAATAAAGATACTTAGCTGTAGGTGCAGAGGTAGAAGTGCAGGTGGTCTGTTTCCATTATGGCTAGTTTGGGAGATGTCTTGCAACCCCCAATCCAGCTTGGAATGACTGGTGTAGAATCCCTGAGCCTAGAAAGTGATGTTGAGATTCTGATACCTACAAGAAGTTGAGAAGTGAGAGAGCTTGGAGCCTAGCATAGGGGAATTCATGTTCGTGGGGGGCCGTGAATCAGAAGCAGAAATACAGTCTTAAAGTAACCGATGTTAGTGAACTGCCAACATCGATCGAATACTTATCGATGTTGATGACTGAAGAATGGGAAAAGAGGCTATTTTTAGCCTTCTACCCATTCTTACAACTACTAGGGTTAATTGTCATTGGAAAACGGTTGAAGGTGGGTTTAAATGAGTGTGAGAGGCTAGTGGGAGGGTTCAAATGGGGTCTAAGTAATTAATATTTTGCATGAGGTGAGGGGGGCATCCAAAGAGAGGTATCCAAGGTGGGGTATGGTGTCATGGGGGGTGTTATTAATTCAAAATAAATAATTATTTTAAATTAATAAGTGTGTGGGTTAGGAATGTGTAGAAGTGGACCAAGGGGACCAAGGGGGGAGTAGACGAAGGAGTAGACACAATTTTGGTGTCTACAAACATAATCATTTTAATACCAAAAACATATATTATCAGTATCCTAAATAACCACTGTAAGTGCTCAATTGAGCCATCAAAGCAATGACATAAACCTATCATAATGGACCCTGTTAGGGTTACACCCAAATTCACATATAATAATTATGCTTATGGATAAATCCATAATACATGCCATTTGACTATATTTTCCAAAAATAAACTGAAAATTATAAATACATTAATTCATTGATGAAAGTTGATCCCAATAATTTTTTTACAGTTTCATCCTCAAAGTGCCAAAATTTCATATATATTTTCATAAAACTAGTGACTTAATAAACCAAAAAAACCTAGATAAATATCCAAAATATCAACATGGCTATCAATATAAATTCTTCTAACTATAGATCTCATTCTTAAAATACCTCATGTAAAAGTACATCACATTCCCCTTGGCTACCATGATATAAATTTTATTAGATTTTTCTCAAGGTTTCCAAACCTCTAAGATTGAATTCCCAAAATAGACTCAGTGAACCATAAAAACCAACCAAAGTCCCTCGACCACATTTTCATGGTAATGTAAGCCAATGCCATGAGCCCTAAGTCATTAGATTAGATAAAAAAACAAAAAAATAATTACCATGACCCCCATGTGTGTTGAGGTCCTAACCTAAATCCTCAAGCTCAAACAAGACATAACCACATACAGATCAAACAAATAAGTATTCAAAACAAGGTATGTTAAATGCGTAAAACATCATACCTAGGTCAATACCATGTACATTTTAAAGATGTTTCAACACAAGTTTAAAACCATATAGAGTCCTTTTTAAAAACCATTAAGTCATATTTTTTAATATAAATACAAATAAAAAAGAGTGTCAAAGATCAAATAAAATGCATAAAGATGATGAATATTGGAACCACTATTGACATAAATAGTTACATGACTAACTAGATTGTTGAACTTAATGAGTAAAGAGTTCATGAAAAATACACAACACCAAATTGAGATAAATGATCAAAATCACTAAAAAGATAATAGTCATCAAACACTTAGACATAAATAATGGTAGTCTTGTGATTTATTATTATTTTTAAATTAAATATTTAATTCCTAAATAATAAATGGGTTTGAGTAGATAAAATCAGTAAATAATATGTAATAAATAAGCTACTAATTTGTGAAATTTGACTGTAGTTAGGTATTTTTAAAAAATCATAGTGAGAGAGAGAAAATTAAACTTATAAGATTATATGTTAATCTGACTGAGATAGTGTCTAGAAATCTATTTGTAGGCTTGGGAGACTATCATAAATAAGAATCTAGAGTTCCTTTCTAGATTGGATAAGAGTACTAAAGTGGGACACCTTTAATTTTTGTACTGTAGTCCTATCTCAATGCTATTATATTAGTGATCTAATATTTTTGGGTTTTGTGTGCCAGGTCTATGTGACCCTACCTATGAAATATCAAAGCATAAAAGTCTATGGATCTCATTGCGTACCTAATTTAGTATTCAATACCCTAGGTCATCTTTGTCCTTGAACTTGATTATAAAATTTGGAGAAAGGAGAGGAGGGGTTAGTGTGTAAAGGATATGATAGAAGAACTTCACACCCTGTGTGGGGGCATGCTACCTAGACACCAATACTCTGAGGAGGGATCAAGCTATATATAGTTCTCCCATTGAAATGGTTAGTGTAATAGTGTTATGAAAATGCAAGTAAATGTAAAACTAGGTATACTTGCAATGACTAGGGACTTGTTTAAATGTTTAAATAAGCTTGAAATATTATTAAATGGCTATATGTAGAGAATAGGGAAAAGTGCTTGAGTTTTCTTGCTTGTGTTCTTACTTATCTCTTGTAAGTGAATTCCAACCCTTCTAAATGGAATTTGAATGGAATTTTATAGGGTATTTAATTATCATGGGTAAAATGAAATCATGTTGGACAACATGAAGTAGGATAAGGATTTAGAATAATATGACTATTAGAAGCCAAAATTCACTTGGATAATAGTGCCAAAAATAAGACACCTTAGTTTTCAATGTTGTAGTCCAAGTTTGGGCACTATTGTCCATGGTTGATTAGACCTTCGGGGATAAATTAACCATGGAAAAAGTAATCTAGGTCTGTAATTATTTATTTTGGGAGGCTATAGATGATTGGAAATTTGTAACAACATTCATATGAGGGTCATGAAATCAATCAAGATGGACCTATGGATTGAGTGTCATTAACCACACTCAAGTTACCAAATTTCACATTTTATATGACTACATTCCCCCCTTTATTCTAGTGATGTAAGAAAGTGAAATACTAAGATAAAGGAAAATTAAAAGGTGTAACTAAACTTACATGTAAAGGTGAGTCTCATGAAGATATGTGATGTTGGATATGCATAGAGAGATCATGGTGTGAAGTGTGAATCTAAAATGAAAAATCATAGAGTAGATTAGTCCCTAATAGATACATAATATATAAACTAATAATGTAAAAAATTTGGGTAAGAGATAAAGGAAGAGAAAGGAATGATTACACCTCACTGAGTATGTGAACAAATAAGAAACCTATTATGATGTTAAATTGTGATGGGTGTGTGTTGTAAAAAAAGTAATATCATGAATTAAGTTGGGTGCTCAATTCCTTGTAATTGTCTCAAGAATGCAAAGGTAGGCCCTTTGGCTTCATCATCACCTACTAAGTGAAGAAAATGAATCATGCATGTGTCAATAAATGTTTGGACTATATATAATCCCTCTAAATAGGTGGATCAAGAAAACAAACGCTAGCTAATCCATTGCCTCCATTGTTGCCCCATGAATTAAATCTATGAAGTAATACCAATATGAAATAGATGTCATATGAGATGGATCCTAAATCCCATGAATGTACTATGATATAAAAATGTTATCATGGATAGACAAATGTATACTAAAAACTAAGCCACTTTTAGCCATTTCAAAATATGGAGATTAGGATTGTATGAAAGCCACTCTAAAACTAGTGCAATATGCTTATGTGGAAGCCAACTCAAAAACATGAGTACTCAGGAAGCTAATCTTGTATAAAATACAAACATGAAAAAAGATGCCAACCACATATAGATGGATTAAGGCACATAACTATTGAGAAATGGTTGGAAAATAACTAAAACATAGGAAAAGGGGAGGATCAATGTGTCACACACATTGCCCTGAATCAATAGTGTCTGAAACATGGATTTTGATCTAGAAGTTATATCAACTACCAAATATGAAACTATATGTGAGATCCATCATGCCATGCATGATACCCCCTATATCTAAATTCTTTGAGAAAAATTATACTAAAACATGTTGAATCTAGACTGTACTAAGCTGAAAAACCTATAATTGAACTCAATTTTCTATTTATTTTTGTAAAAATTGATTTTTATACTAACTAGAGAAAAGCACCACAAAAAAGACAACTTACTATCTAATGCTATTATATAAAGTTGGTGTTGTTTTCCAAGGCCAAATATAGTAACTATTATAGATTCTATATTATCTACCTAGTCTACTCTACATGGTGTGATGTTTGGATTCTATTTTGAGTGTTCTAAAAATTACTTTTTTGATCATTAGGATCTCTAGTCTCTATGAAAAAACCCTTGTTTTTCCCCCTCTTCTAAGGGTAGGAAGGAAGACATTTAAATGATTTCTCTCAAAATAAATATCCCTACAAGTGGGTTATGCTACATAGATATATTAAATAACAATGATAATTTGATAATATATCTCAAGATATGGCAATGTTCATATCGATATATTGTTAGATCAATAGGGGTATGCCTAGATATATATAACAATGTAATAACATGTGTCATGTACTAAACTAAAATTTAAAGTGTTATTTTTTATTTTTTATTAAGGAGGGATGGAGCATGATGTCCATTATGGCATCCAATAAATCAAGATAAACGCATGATATGGATAATGGCATTACAAAAATTGGGAAACAAAAAAATGAATAAGCACACAATTCAAGAAGTAAGAAGAATACAAGGGTGGACAAGGCACCATGAAAATAAGGGACATGGTCACATGTCATTCAAAATAGAAGTCAAACATATAGGACATGTTTAAATCCCACATACACACATAATAGAGATAAACAATATTGGTACAAGGGTCATATGCATATATGAGTACAAGAAATGGATATTTGGAAAATGTCTTATTGTTGGTAGAAACATTCCCCCCCCTATTATTTTTGTCTTATTTCTTCTACATTAAGTGAATGGCACCCTTGTTAATATTCTAAAATATTCATATCCTAGCATGGTTTACATGGTATTGTTATTCATGAATTGGGATATCATCCACATAAAAGGAGAATGGGTCCTTACCTAATGAATTATAATTTATTAACTAACCCTATTAATGATAAATATTGAAAGACAAAGTGTAGTTTTCATGGAGGAAGGAAGGGTTCTAGAGAAAGAAACCCTAGTGGTTTGAATTTAAATCTTCATGGGAATTTGTCCTTTTAAAAGACCCAACGTTTAAAAACATGCCTAAAGTCCCTTTATGATTTTCCCATTTTAAATTCCCTTAGATTTGTTAAAAATTATGTCCCTGAGCCTTCGTGTCTATTCAGCATGAGTAATGCTTTGAAGATCCTAAAAGGCTTTAGCTTGAATCCATGTGTCAAGATCTAATGTTATGTCTCAGCTTAGATGTAGATCAATGGTTCATATTCACCTATAAGCCTAATCTAATGGTGAAAGATCTTCCTAAGAAAAACTAGAGGCTAAAAAACACTCATTACAAAAATTTTTATGGTATTTATTTTGATGACATCACTACTATCATTTAACATTTGTGAGTATTTCTTTGACATTAGTGAGGCCTTCAAAATAAGCCTCATTCATACTTTTATCCTTAGTCTATAAGGGGACTTTCTAAAAATTAAAACTTAGGCTTGTATCATTAAAACTTTGGTTATAGTGTTTATAAAATACTATTAACCTAGAAATTAATCTTGTGGACTAAGCCTATATATATTATGAACTGACTTAATGTTCATGCATATTTTAGGATCCTATGGTCCACATTCATCTTTAGATCCTAATCCAATGATGTGATATAAAAAGGCTTGCCAAAGGTTAGACCAATCAGAAATAACCTCACAATTCAAGATTAATGGTTCACATTTCATTGTCGAGCCCATTTCAATGGTTTGTATTAACCCTAAAGTCCTTAGAGCACTAAAAATATGATGCATGTCATACTAATATTTGGCTAAAGGAACCTAATGAGCTTAAAGTTGACATACATGCTCATATCATTTTACATTCATGAGGAAGTATTTGGCATTAGTGAGAATTTCAATTTTAAACATGGCCAACCTTTCAACCAATCAGCTTCGACCTCACCAATCATAATCAATGGCTCTCACTCGATCATTGATCCTAATCTATTAGCATAATGTGGAGGTAGAATTTTCAACTCAATACTTTAGATCTTGATGATTCAAAACATGGATAAACCACATCTAATCATTTCTTGAGGAAGCTACAACTTGCCACTTAGCATAACATGATCATTAATGACTTGAACACCTAATCAAAGTAGACCTTTGAGATCTTAATCAAAGGTTCACATTCATCCCTAAATTTTGATCCAATTGAATGAAATGAAAGGGACTTATTTAAAAACAAATGGCTAGTTTAAAAGAAAACTCCCACAAAATGTCATGGAAACATGCTCAGGGAGGTCCATTTAAATGCCATGTAAACACTAAAAAGCAATCTCAAGTATTGGTGTATCTAAAAAGATAGGATTTTCATAAGTGGTATCATAAATAAAATTTAAGGCACAAATACATTTATGAAATCTGTCACCTTCACTATTTCAGCCTCATAATCCCTAATAGAATAGCTTAAAGCCCTAAAACATGACTAATTGAAGACCAAATTACATCAAGCAGCTCAAATTATCATCTTCACCATTAAGGCTAGTCATATTCCAATATAATTAAGATCATGGTAGTGGAAAGGAAACAATGGAAGGAAGAGATAGACTTGTATCTATCCACAAGCCATGAAGGAAGATGATTTAGGGACACCAAGTTAGATACAAGATCATTGACCAATGGAATGAAAAATTGGTCAGATATTTCCTTTCCCATTAAAGAGTTATAACCTTTGTCATCCAGTAAGCAAAGGGTCGCAGTCACCAACACGAAGTTTGACAACCTGGTTTCAATTTAAATGATGGGTATTCATCAGGATAATGCTAAACTAGAGTTACTACCCTATATTGACATCCTTACACCCTTATTTATAGACTATAGGATTGATAATTACTAGATTATTAATGAAAGAAAGTCAATGAGGATTGCTTATGTTTTCCCAGTAGCCTTCGGAGGCTATTATAAACTTCATAAAGCCCATATTGACCTCCCCTCTATAAAAGAGTGGACTACCTAACATAATCTAGACATCATCTTCAGACCATGGTTAATCCAAGGGGCTCACATAGCTAGAAATTATGATGGTAGGATCCCCATTATCAAATTTAGGGAAGGCTTAAGAATAATTATGACTTTACTAAGCATAACCTAATTAGTAGCCACCACAACCTAAGTTTACCTAGGTGGGTGTCTTGCGTATACTTCATGGTTGAAGAAAAACTAACTCCACCTATTAGGGATCTAATTAGTATCCACTTAGGAAGGCAATTTTATGGCATTAAGAAGAAGACACCTTAATATTTCACTATGATGTCCTATCTACTGGACATACTGATGGCATCCACCCATATTCTTGGTGTTAAAAATTGGTCCTCCCATAGAAAAATTACCATCTCACATCAATATTCTAAGCTTTATGTCTTCAATTAAAGGGATCATATGCAATTTATTTATGGCTGTATATATCCCATACTATTCCAGAGCATCATAGGATAACCCATGCCCAGGGTGAACCCTCTTATTAAAAGATATGTTGATCTCATGGGAAACATTTGGTTTTATCTAGACTGCATCATCCTTTGGATTGAGGGCACTATGACTCAACCATTTATTTTACATGTTTACATTCCCCTAAATCTGGTTGAACAAGAAATTACATAGAAAATTTTTCATGGAGTTGATACCACCTGTAGAGAGAAGAGGAAGGGAATGTTACATACCTTGTCATTTTTGATATGGAGAACCTTGGTCAAAGACTGGAAGTAATTAGGCATCATGTCTAAACATAGGGATGTTTTCTACTTTCAAAAAGATGACTTAAAGGAATGGGATCCAAAAAACAAATCGGTCCCCCTTTTGTATTCAAGGCAACTGACCAAGGTGACTTGTGAGCACATGGTTGGTCCTTATGACCATTTCTATACTAAAGCAACAAAATTTGAGGAGGTCCTTTCTAGGTGAAGACAATATGGTTTCAAGCTTAACCACAAATTGCAAAGGGAGGAAAAACCAACCAAAGAGAGATGGAAAATGAATCCATTATAGTATCATTTGTTACCCTCCACTTCAAATGGACCTCTAGAGCAAAAACCATATCCAACACTCCAAATCCACAAATTAGGGGAAAAAGGAATGGAAAAAAGGCTAGGTGAAGGCCCTTCATCATCAACCCAGCATCCAAGACCATCTCCCCTAATACAACACACTGATATAGTTACCTTAGAACCATACGAAATGGTGGATGAGTTCTTCAAATAACTTGTAAAAACCTATGGATCTAAACAAGAAGGTGAGGAAGCCATAGCTAAAATTGCTCAAATTGAAGGATCCCAAATATCTAGGGAAGAAAATGGGAAATAAGTGGCATTAGACTTATTCCCTATCACTCAAAAGAAAAGATAAGCTAGGATGACCCTTGTTCCTAGGTCCTCTAAAAGGCCAAAGGTAACATGAATCCATCCCACTAGTGAAGTGAACTTATTTAGTGATGAATTCCCAATACACGGACCTATTATCATAAATTGGTTCATATATGGTAAATTATAAGAGATCTCATCCCACTCTCATTCATGGGTAATCACTATCACTTTAAGCATAGTCAACCATGATAATATTAAACTTTGCATCAAAGAAATCATGAAGGAGCAAGAAGTGAGGATAATTATTAAGGCTATAATAGAACGTGGTAGGAGGATGAATGATAAGGGAGAATTAAGTGGAGCTAGGATTGAAACACTAGAAGTAACCAAACTCTTTAAACCAGAAGCCATAGTGCATTTCAATCTAAATACATTAGGGTTTGAGTGAATAGTAATAATGAAAGTGACCATTGGTACTAAGGAATTCACACTCTAGAGAATGGAACCTTTTATAGGTGTAAGACATATCTAAGGATAAGTAGTAGGAGAAAATCCCATCCATTAGGAGGATGTGGCCAATTTAGTGGTGGCACAATCAGTAATGACCTTGGTTAGAATGAAGGGAATGAAACAAAGGATCACCAACATAGAGAAATAAAATCAATATTTGGAAGCCCAAGTCCTACTTTTAGTCCCTAAAGATATAGTAAAATTTATAAATAAGTTATTCTTGGAAATTTTTGAATATTTGAAAGCCTTGAAATCTAGATTAGTCATACTAGCCCATAAACTTGAGAAGGCATAGACATTAATTATTGAGTGGAAAAATTCTAGAGATCAAGCAACTAGACTGATTAATGCCCATCACACTAAGTAGGTGTAAGGCATTTGAATAATCATATTAAAACACTTACATGCCCTCTTAAGAGTCATTGAGGATGGCATATTAGACCTGAGTAGTTGGTGTGATAATGTCAATATCCTTTTAGAGGAAGACAAAAGCTTGATGGAAAGGATGGAGAATCTCTTGAAGGACCTTTAAAAAAAAACATTCAAGACCAATACCATAGGCTTGATGGAGGATGAGGAGTTCAGGTAAAGGGTTAGTCTCCACATCTAGAATATTAAAGATAACTTGGGCCAGCATACCAAGGACAACTAGAAGGTCCTTAGTATCATCATCACATCTAGAAAGTAGATTGCAGAGGTCCAATGCATCTAAGAACTCAAGGCCAAGGATGATAAGGCATTTGACACATTGTCATATCAAGAAGAGGATTCTTTGATGAAGCTTTTCATATATTTTGAGCTCATCAATGAATAATACACTAAGGAAAAGAAAATCCTCAAAAAATAACTTAAGGATCCCAGCAATGTAGTATATAATAATATTCTTTTATAACATGTATGCTAGTCTATTAGCATACATTTATCCTTTGTCAAGATTGGCATGAACAACCTTTTACATTGTATCTTTATATTAAGGACAACTATCCTTAGCTTGCATGTGGGTATTTTGAAAGATTAACTCATAAACCACATATGTCTCTTAAAAATATGTGTGGATTACCATTTAATAGAAGAGGGAATCTGAGAAATTTGTATACAAAAGAACACTTAATGCAACTATGGAATTCTAAAAGGATTTTCTAGATAGTTTGTTGAAATTTAATGTTGTCTCTCAACTACATGTTATTGTTTTAAATTTGAATGGTTATCTACATTTTGAGCTACATTTTCTATCATAGGGTTCTTAATTTATGCTAATGATAGATTAACTTAAAATATCTTAAGTATACTTCATTTTATTTTCTTTGCATTTAGATGTGCATATGTTATGCAGGTTACAATAGCAAACATTTAAAGTAAACATGGTTCTTAATTGTGGTTTATATACCTTATTTGAAGCTTTCTTGGATTGTGATGAAATATGAGTTTATACTATTTTACACCACAAATTGGCTCATGTATGCTCAAAGTAATTAGAACTTTTTCATAATATTTGAGATGGAAATCTGCAATCACATTCTCTTTTCTACCTTACCCTTCCTTTTTCTATTTTCTTTATCAAAACAAACCTAGTTTAAAGATAATTATTAATATCCATTTAGATCAACTTGTAGTCTTATATTATCACAAAGATCAGGACCCTAGTGTCTCCAAACCACCAAATCAAACAAATATTATTGACAATTTTCACATTTTGCTTCTATTTCACCATAAACATCCCAAAATTATCATAAATTGCAACTCATGCCTTAGATTTTCATAACCCTAAAATGAGAAATGTTCATCAACACTAAGAACACATATGAGGCAATTAAAAGCATCAACAAGATGAACTCCACTGGTCCTAGAAGGATGGCTTGCATGATCAATTGAAATAATTCCTACATTAAATATAAAATATTCTTAACCTTATGAGTGATTTTTCACTATAAGTGAAAAGATCCTTGATCTAGGTGATTTCTCACATATCTTTGCTCTTTGTTAGGCAAAGATATTAGTTCTCTATAAGGAAATAGTTAATTTCTAGTAAGGGTAGCTTCAAGATTTAATAATTCATAGTATTTGAAATTATAATGGTTTATTTAATTTGAATATTGACCATTCTTAGTGAATCTTGGGTTCATTTGAGTCACAAGCTATAAATAATTTCCATCTTTACATAATTTAGTACATCTTTGAGCTTACTTAGTCAAATATTATTGTCCTTTATCCCTTTAAGATTAAATCTTAAACAAAATAGGCGTAGTGTGTATATTGATTGTAGTTCTTTGACAATTCTAACTTGATACATCATATTTTAAATAGGATCCTTAATCCTCAAGATGGAATTACCAAGGATCAAGACCAGATCACATTCAGAGATAAGGGAGCCCTTAATCAAGATATAAACTCATAGAAAAACTAGGAAGGATAGAGGAAGGTGTAAACATTCTAAATCTCTACCATCTTTACCCTTGTAAGGGGTTCTTGTATTCAATTTTCACCTAGATATGGCATGGCTTGGAAGTTACCCCATCAATTTACCAGGTATAACTCATGACTTACCTCATAATCCTATAAAATACTTATCAGTATTTAGTTTAACTGGTGTTACAACTATATAATAACATGTTAAATATTTTAAGGCTACCTTTAGATTGTTAAACATTATCCATGAAGATGTACCTTGTAGATTATTTCGTTTTAATTTTAAATATGTTGCATATGAATGGTTCCTCAATTTTATTTATAATTGTATAACCTCATCAAATAACTTGGACAATATTTTTATTGATCCATTCATAAAAATCATCTACCCTTGTGTCATCTATCACTAATTTACAAACATTAAGAGAGATATAAATGAACCTACTAGATCTTTTAATGATAGGTTCCAAAAGATCTTTAGTCAAACCATGGATCCCTACAAACCTAATGAGGATTTAACTTTAGAGGCTTACAAAGATGATATTGACCCTATGACTTATGTGTTTCTTAAAAGGTCTATCCCATTTATCAACACATTAGCTCAAGCTTATTCTAAAGTAGTGGTTATTATTGACCAAATGTAGCCTCAAGGATAGATGGATTATTCTATCCCAAATGTTAACCCTTAGATTCCTACATTAAAAATTTTCCTAAATAATAACCAAAATACTCTAGTAATAAGCCAACTCCCTACTCTGAATATATTACCTACTATCCATGCTGACCCTAATTAGAACCTAATTTTATTGAGCCATCAAGTTATCAATGGATCTCATATCAATGACAAGAATGCTTTAGTTCTTGTCAATAGCATTAACAATAGCTAAGGTCAATATTTTGAGACTCCAAATAATGAGAATGAATATATATTAAAAATGGTCTAGAAGTTTAGTATAGATTTATTAAAATTGTAAAAGAAAGTTGGCCATGCTAATGACCGCTCTGGGAGGAACTTCACTTTCTAAAAGTTCAACTATCCTAGGAATAGATTATAAAATGACAGTTGTACAATAGTAAAGTGAATGAGATTTCCTCTTGAAAAAATATTATGGATATAAATCTCACTAATATTTATTTACCAAACTATTATAGAGTGCATGCTACCTATAAACATGGTGAGATTGATTATATTAAAAATGTTAAGGCATTTGAGGCTTTCCAAGAGAAACTAGATACATTTGAGGTAGTCCCAAACAAAGATATTGTTGTAGGTCCTTATAGATATACACCATCTAACCAAGTGCACATGGTAGAAATATTTTAATTCCCTTTCTAAGAGGATAATGAGCCTAAGAATATCCCTGAAGATAATCAAGCATTCTAGAAATTCTTGAAGATGTACCCTCTAACTAATAGGGAACAAAAGTAGACATTGACTACTTCCACTTCCCCTAACAATTACGAGACTCCTCTAGACAATACATCAAGGAATGATTATGAACCACCTAAGGGTAGTTATTCTAAATGTAATATAGAATATTTAAATAAGACATGTCACAACATTGTGGAGGATATGAAAAAGATCAAAGCCAATATTATCGTACATGAGATAACTCAAATTATATAACAAAGAGATTTACTCTTGGAATAATTGTCAAAGAAACATGGGAGACTCCCTAAGAGTGATAGTACATATTTAATTATGTAACTAACCAAAGCAGAGTCCCCACCATTCTTACTTATAGTTAGGATATTTGGGAAGAATGTCCATAATTACCTTTTAGATTTAGGAGCCTCAACCAACATTATGGCTATAAGAATATGTGAACAACTTGGGTTAACCCTAATTAATTTTGATAGGTTGTTTACTCAATTGGAAAAATTTAGATTCACAGTCATTGGGGAGCTATTAAATGTACATATGCAACTAGCCAGTGAACCAAAGGTTCAATAATTTATTGATGTCCATGTGGTTGATATTATTAATGCTTATGAATTGATCTTGAGTATAGAATAGACTAAGGACTTAAATGGGTACACGTCTACTGACTACACCCACTTATGGTTAACTTTAAAGGGTGTTCTAAATCAGATACGGGTAGAGAGGGAGCCTAGGATGAGACACATCATAATGGACTATAATGTTGTCAATGAAAATGTGAACTTATTGGATTCTAACTTAGGAGATTTTAATCTAGAAGTTATAAAGGAACCTTCTTCAAAAAAACCACCTCCAATGCCTAGTTTATGGAAGTTATATGTAGATGGTGCTAGGTGTAAATCAAGATCAGGAGCTAGTAATGTATTATAGACCCTACAAAAAAGCAATATCATGCTTCCTATAGGTTAGAATTTTCATGAATGAATAATTTAGTTGAGTATAAAGCTCTTATCTTGCAATTTCAACATGCTATTAAAAATAAAGTTAAAAAACTCATTCTCTATGGAGATTCTAAGTTGGTGGTTAACTAAGTAAGGAAAAAATACCAATGCAAGCTATCTTACCTCAATAGATATAAGTTTAGAGTTTGGGATTTGATTGAATATTTTAATTCTATCAAAATCTTATCTATTCCTAAGGAATAAAATAAAGATATTGATGAGCTTTCCTTTATTGTAGTTAATCTCATGCCTAATCATGGTTCCCCTAACATCAATATTGAACTAGTACCATGTCCCTTAATCCATGACAACATAAATAACATTCAAGTTTTTAATGATGATAAATAAATTATGGATTTCTTAACTAATTTTGGATCCTTTATAACTCACATCATTGATGAAGATGATGAAATTTCTCCTAAAAAGGAGCTTAATGGTAAAATCATCCAACTGGGTGACAATAAGATACCTAAAGGGATGATTTCATTATAAAGGTTGTTTGATCATGAAAAGATTATGGAGACACATGTGGTACCTAAATTAAATGGTAAAGACTATCAGGTGATAGATCTTGGTTCACATGATCAACCCCATTACGTGAAAATAGGAATGGCTTGCATTGAAATGGAAAATATAAAAGCTAGAGAGATACTTAAAAAATATAAGTATGTCATTGCTTGGTCCTATGAAGATCTAATACTATTTTACACAACGATTATTATTGATACTATTCCCTTTAAAGAAAATAGTAAACCCTTTAGATAGAATCAAATACTTATCAATCCTATCCTATAATGTATGATCTTTAGGGAATTAAAGAAATTTATAGATGCACAGATTGTGTTTCCTATTAGGCATTCCACTTAGGTTTCAAACTTGATACTAGTGGGAAGAATTAATGGGGAAATAAGATTATGCATAGACTTTATAAATCTAAATAGAGAAACTAAAAAGGATAGTTACCCCTTGCCTTCTCTCAACCAAGTCATCCAGGTTGTTTGAAGATCTACCATGACATCCTTTTTAGATAGATTTTTTGGATATAACCAAGTGATTTTTACTCTGGAAGATAGGATGAAAATAACTTTCATTACTAAATGGGGAACATATACCTATAAAAGAATTCCATTTGGATTAATTAATATAGGAGCCACATTTTAGAGGGCCATGGACCATGATTTACAAGGTCTAGTGGGAAAGTGCATCATCATTTACATGGATAATCTTACAGTTTTCTCCAAGAATAAGGAAAAACATTTTATACACCTATATGAAATATTTGAAAGATGTAGGAGGTATGGAATGTCCCTCAACCCCAAGAAAATTATCTTTTATGTCATTGAAGGAAAATTATTATGGCATGTCATTACTAAGGATAAGATTTCAATAGATCTTAAGAGAGTGGAAGCCATCTCCAAAATTGAGCTACCTAATAGCCAAATAGAGTTGAAATCATTCTTTGGTAAAATTAATTTTGTGATGAAGTTCATCTCAGGCTTTGCTAAAATTGTCAAACCTCTAAATGATATCCTTAATAATAATACTAAAATTTCTTGGGATGAAGAATAAAAAAAGGCCTTTACTAACATAAAAAGGGTAATTAGTCAAGCCCTAGTCTTGATAAGTACTAACTTTTCAACGGGGTTTTACTTGTATTTATTTACTTCTGACCACACCATGGCTATTTTATTGAATCAAAAGGTTGATGGGAGTGACCATACTTTAAATTTCATGATCACCAACTTAAAAAATGTAGAGGTAAAATATTCCATGATTGATAAACAAGCTTGTGCATTGGTAAAGGGAGTTAAAAATATTATAAACTACATCCTTAGAAACAAGGTACACACCATCGTACCTAATCTAGCCACAAAGCTTATGTTGAGCTAGAACAAGCTTGGGGAATGAAGGGGCAAGTGGATGTCAGTCCTACAAGAGTATGATATTCAAATGAAGGTTTCCAAATTGGTGAAATTTTAGGGCTTATTCTAGATGATAGACAATACCAATCCTAAACTCCATATCATGCAAGTTGAGTAATAGAACTTCCAACCTAATGAGTGTTTGGACTCCCTCATCCACTTACTTGTCAATGGTAATTACCCTCTAGGACTCACCACAAAGAAGAAGAGAGAATTGAGACTTAAATAAATTCATTACATAATCAATAATAGAGTCTTTTATAGAATTAATTTTTAAGGAATCTACTTAAGATGTGTGTCTAAAGAAGAGGCTTCTCAAATCATGTCTACTTTTCATGAAAAACTAGGTAGTGGAAATATTTCAAGAAGAACCAAAACTCACAAAATTCTTAGGTCTGGGTACCATTGGCCCATCATATTGAAGGATACTCATAAAAATGTGATAAAATTACATTCCTGCCAAGTATTTATCATAAAATAACCAAATTCATCCATACCTTTACAACCTATGAGAATAGACAAACCTTTCACATAACAGGGATTAGAATTTATGGGGGTGATTAACCACAATTATTTCAAAGGTCATAAGTATATCCTAATTGCTACTAATTATTTAACAAGTTGGACTAAAGATATAGCCACCAAATAATGTAGGATAAAGGAAGTGATCAAGTTATTGAAAGAAAACATTTTCACTAGATTTAGAACCCTATTTTCTTTAGTATTTGACAATGGATCTACATTTTTATCCATTTAAATGACCAAATAGGCTTATGATAATGACATCCCTTTGAATTTTTCCTCTAAACATTATCCTTAAGGGAATAGAGTTTTTGAATCTACCAATAAGAATCTCATGAAGGCTATCAAAAATTTTGCTACAAACAAGCCTAATACATGGCACAAACTCCTTAAATATGCATTATGGGCTAAAATGATAAGAATTAAATAGGAACTCAATGCTACACCATTTATATTAGTATATGGTAAGGAACCCATCTTTCTTATCACTTTAAATCTCCCTACATTCACATTCATGCAGTAATACATGAAGGAAAGCTAACAACTCACTAATTCCAGGCTATTGTACATCATTCAGATGGAAGATGCTAGACAAAAGGCATTTATAAATTTTATTAGACACCAAACAACTATGAAAAGGTGGTTTGATAAGATATATAAAGTGAAAGTGTTTTGACAAGGAGACCTAGGCCTCCTTTTGGACAAGGTATCAAATCCTAAAGGAAAACATGGCAAATTCACCCCCTTATGGATTGGCTCATACCAAATTGTATAAATCCTTGGTAACTACACTTTCAAATTGAAATATCTCTAGGGAGCCAAGTTCACATTGCCCACCAAATGGGAAATACCTAAAGCATTACCTTGCTACTACTCCACTAGGGGTCTTAATGGAATAAAATCTATAAGATTGCTTAGAGATAGATTAAATAGGCTGGTTAATTTCCTTTCTTGTTTTGTTTTCTTAATTGGTCTATAAATATTTATTTGATTATGTTTGTCTATTCCTTGTTGTTTATTTGTGTTATATATTTTCTACTTGGTTGTGTTCCTTTCATTTAATTAAGTCTCTTAAACTATCCTAACCTTGAATTGCTTAAAATTTAGGTACCTCAAGTGGGGGGCATGAATTTATCATAATGGGACCTAAGGCTATAATATATATTTATGTTACAATATAGAGATTTTAAAAATACTCACATGGAAATTAGTTACCCCCCAAGAATCTAAAACATTACCTAAGACTGAAGCTTTAGTGAAAGAAAAATCATGTATGTGGAAGGGGAATTCAAAAAGATAAGGCATATGCATATTTACACTTAAAATATATGCTTGTCTAAGATTAAGTTCCAACTATAAGGTAATTATCCCAAGACTAAAATATTTGAAAAAATACTTAAACCTAGCTATCTTGGCTCCCAACATTTATAAAAAAGAGAGAGAGAGAGAGAGACTTAATGCTAAATCAAAAGATGCAAATTTAGAGGTGATATAAGAAATATCCATAGGGGCTATAGATGCCTATCTAGTAGTGTAACAAGGCCATGAGTGGAGCCAAAGGTATCTCTATTAGAGCTATCGATGCCTAGTTGGTAGTAGAGCAATGCCTAAGCCTCCCGTCAATTAAGAGTAGTTATTTATAAGATAATAACTAAAAATGCTCAACATTAAATGTAATGGTCAAAAGGATATGAACCTAGATATTGTTCCCTAAAAGTCTTATAATAAATAGTAAGTGGAATCAAAGAACACACACAATATTCTTAGGCTCTAACATGTAGATTTTAATTTTGCATATTTGAAACTTGTTTCAACCTTGGATTGACCTAAGTAATGATATAAGGATCAAAGGAGGAAAAGACTTATATTTTAGTTTAAACCAAAGTTTCTAGATTCTAACATATTTCTATGTTTCCCTTGTGATTCACCATTGTTTTTAGTACCATCATTCCCCTCATTCTTTTTATCTTATTTCTTCTACTTTAAGTGAATGGGGCCTTATTAATATTCTAAGGTATTCATATCCTAGCATGGTTTAAATGGTATTATTATTTATTTAATTGGGATATCATCTACCTATAAGGATAATGGGTCATTGCTTGGTTGATTATTATTTATTAACTAACCCTAATGATGATAAATCTTGAATGATAAAGTGCAATTTTGTTGGAGGAAGGAAGGGTTCTAGAGCAAGAAACCCTAGGGGTTTAAATTTAAATATTCATGAGAAATTTATTATGAATTTGTCATTTCAAAAGACCCTATATCTAAAATCATGCCTCATGTCCCTTTATGGTTTTCCTCTTTTAAATTCTCCTAATTTCATTAAAAAGTATGTCCCTAAGCCTTCATGTTTGTTCAACACAAACTATAATCTAAACACCACTCATTATAAAAGTTTCTAAGGTCTTTATTTTGATGACCTCACTCTCATCATTTTTTTTTCATAAGGATGTGTTTGACATTAGCGAGGACTTCAAAATAAGATCTATCAAAATTGTTATCTTTAGTCTAGAAGGGGAATTTCTAAACATTAAAACTTAGGCTTACTACATTAAAACATAGGTCACAGTGTTTTTAAAATACTATTAATCTAAAAATTAATCGTATAGCCTAAGCCTATATATTATGAATTGAATTAATTTTCATGCATCTTATAGGATCTAATGGACTTCATTCATCCTTGGACCTTAATCTAATGGCATGATATAAAAAGCATTGCTAAAGGTTGGACCAATCAAAAATAACTTCATAGATTAGGATCAATGGTTCACATTTTATTATTGATCCTAATATAATGGCTCACATTAACCCCAAAGTCTTGAGAGCATCAAAAATATGATTCATGGCATCCTACCATTCAACTAAATGAACCTCATGAGCTTATTGTTGATAGCCACACTCACACCATTTGATATTTATGAGGAAATCTTTGACATTAGTGAGAATGTAAATTTTAAACATTACCAACTTATCAACCAATCAAATTTGACCTCAATAATAATGATAAAAAACTCTCACTTGATTATTAATCCTAATCCAATGATGTGAAGTGGAGCTAGACTTTTCAACTCATGTTTTTATATCTTGATGACTTAACACTTAGATAAACTATATCTAATCATTTTTTGAGGAAGCTAAAGCTTTCCACATGGCATAACTTGACCATTGATGACTCAAACACCTAATTCAAGTAAACCTCTAGGATTTTAATCAAAGGCTCATGTTCATCCTCAAATATTGATCCAATAAAGTGAAATAAAAGGGCCTTATTTAAATATAAATGACTAGTAAAAAATAAAAATCCTATAAAATTCCATGGAAACATGCTGTGTGAGGTCCATGTAAGCACCATGTAAGAACTTTAAGGCAATCTCAAGATATCACACATCCCAGAAGATATTATTTTCATAAGTGGCACCATACATAAAATCTAAGCCATGAATACATTTATGAAATCTAGCACCTTCACCATTAAATCCTTAGAAACCCTAAAAGAAAAGCTTAATTCCCTCAAACATGACTAATTGAAGACATAACTATATCAAGAAATCTTCAATTATCATCCTGAGCATCAATGCTAGTCATATTCCAAGACAATTAAGATCATGGTAGTGGCAAGATAATAATGGAAGGAAGAGATAGACTTGTATCTATCCACATACCATGAAAGAAGATGATTTAAGGATATTGAGTTAAATATAGGAGCATTAGCCAATGGAATGAAAAATTTGTCAAAGATTTTCTCCAATATTTAAGAGTTGTAGCATTTATCATCTAATGAGCAAAGGGTGATGGTCACCAAATGGAATTTTGATGACCTAGTTGCAATTCAAATGATAGGTCTTCATCGGGCTGATGCTAAACTAGAGGTACTACCCTATATTGGACATCCTTACACCCTTGTTTTTAGACTATGAGATTGATAATGATTAGATTATTGATGAAGGCAAGTCAAGGATTATTTATTATGTTTCCCTAGTATCCTTAGAAGGATACTATAAACTTCCCAAATCCCATATTGACCTCCCCTCCATAAATGAGTGGACTACCCAATATAATGTGGATGTCATCTTGAGACCATGGTTAATCTGAGGGGCTCATGTAGCTATAAATCATGATGGTAGGATCCTCATTATCCAATTTGGGAAAGGTATAAGAATCATTATGAATTTACTAAACTGAGCCTCCAGAGCAACCACCACCATCTATGTTGACTCTAGGTGGGTGTCTTATGTATACTTCATGGTTGAATAAAAACTAACTCCACATATTAGGGTACTGATTAGTATCCACTTAAGAAGGTAGTTTTATGGCATTAAGAAGAAAACACTTCAGTATTTCACCATGATTTCCTATGTACTAGACACATTGATGGCATCTACCCATATTCTTGGTGTTAAGAATTGATCCTCCCATAGCAGAATTACCATCTCACATCATTATTTGAAGCTTTATGTCTTCAAATATAGGGATCATATGCAATTCATCTATGACTATATATATCTTGTACTATTTTAGATCATCATAGGATATCCCATGCATAGGGTGCACCCTATTGTTAAGAGATATATTGATCTCTTAGGAAACATTTGTTTTTATCCAAACTGCAATATCCTTTAGATTGAGGTCATCATGGCATAACCATTTAAGTTTCTTGTTTACGTTTCCCTAAAATTGGTTGAACAAGAAATTACATACTAAATTTCCCATGGATTTGATAACACCTATAGAGAGAAGAGGAAGGGCATGATACATACCTTCCCATTTTTGATTGGGGTAACCTTGGTCAAAGACTGGAATCAATTGGACATCATGTCCAAACATAGGGATGCTTTTTTCTTTTTAAAAAATGACATAAAGGAATGGGATCTCAATAACAAAGTGGCTCCTCATTTTCAATCAAGGCAACTGACCAAGGTGACTTATGAACATATGGTTGGTCCTTATGAACATTTATATACTAAAACATCTAACTTTGAGGATGTCTTCACTAAGTGTAGACAACATGGTTTTAAGCTTGAGCATAGGTTGTAAAGGGAGGAGAAACCAACTAGAGAGAGATGGAAAATGAACCCATTATAGTATCATTTGATTCCCTCCACTTCAAATACACCTATTGAGAAACCACCAAAACCAACACACCATATCTAAGAATCAAGTCAAAAATGATTGGAAGAAAGGCTAGGTTAAGGCCCTTCATCATTAACCCAGCCTCTAGGACCATTTCCCATATTAAAGCACATTGATATGGTTGAATTAGAACACTATGAAATGGTGGATGAGTTCTTTAACGAACTTGGAAAAACCTATGGATCTAACCAAGAAGGTGAGGAAGCCACAACTAAAATGGCTCAAATTGAATGATCCCAAATAGTTGGGGAAGAAAAGGGGAAAGAAGTGGCATTGGAATTATTCCCTGTCACTCACAAGAAGAGATAAGTTGAGATGGCCCTTGTTCTTAGGTCTTCAAAAATACCAAAGGTAACATGAACCCATCCCACTAGTGAAGTGAACTTATTCATTCATGAATTCCCAATACATGGAATTGTTATCCCAGATTGGTTCATAAATGGGAATTTTGAAAAGAGCCCATCCCACTCTCATTCATTATTAATCACTAGCACTTTAGGCATTGGAAGCAATAATAATATTAAATCTTGGATCAAAGAGCTCATGAAGGAACAATTAGAGAGGATATTTACTGAGGCTATAAGAAAAAGTGGTGGGAGGATGAAGAATTAATGAGCATCAAGTAGAAATAGGATTGAAACCCTAGAAGTAGCCAAACTCTCTGAACTAGAAGCTAGAATGCATTTCAATCTAGATACATCAGGGTTTGAGAGAATATTAACAAGGAAAGGCACCATTGGTACTGAGGAATTCACACTCTAGAGAGTGGAACCTTTTGTTGGCCTAATACATATCTAAGGACAAGTAGAAGGAGAGCATCCCATGCATCAAGAGGATGTGGCCAATTTAGTTTTGGCATTATTAGCAATGACCTTGGCTAGAATATAGGGAATGAAAGAAATGGTGACCAACTTAGATAAATAAAATTAGGTTTCAAAATCCTAAGTCCTATTTTATTTCCTTGAAGATATAGTAACATTGATAAATAATTCGTTCAATGTTTTAAAATAGTTGAAAGCCTTGAAATCTAGATCAATTATATTGGCCCATAAAATTGAGAAGGCATAGACATTAATTACTCAGTGAAAACATTATCGAGATCAAGAGATTGAATTGATTAATGTCCATCACAGTAATAAGGCCCAATGTTTCGAATCATCAAATTGAAACACTTACATGCCCTCATATGAGTCATTTAGGATGGAATATTAGACTCAAGCAACTTGTGTGATAATGTTAGTAGCTTTTTTGAAGAATATGAAAACTTTATGGAAAGTATAGAGAATCTCTCAAAGGACCTATTAGAAAAACCATCCAAGACCAATGCCATAAGCCTAATGGAGGATGAGGAGTTCAGGAAAAAGGTTAGTGTCCACTTCCAGAGCATTAAAGACAACTAGAGATAACATACCAAGGATAATCACAAGGTCCTTATTATCATCATCACATATAGAAAGTAGATTATAGAGGTACAATGCATCTAGGAACTCAAGGCCAAGGGTGACAAGGAATTTGACACATTGACACATCAAGAAGAGGATTATTTGATGAAGCCTGTCATTGATTTTGAGATCATCAATGAATAATACACGAAGGAAAAGAACATCCTCAAATAGTAACTTAAGGGTCCCCCAATGTAGTATAAAATAATATTCTTTTATAAAATGTATGCTAGTTTATTAACATACATTATCCTTTCTCAAGATTGGCATGAATATGGCTAATACAAAGATACAAGTAAAAGGTTGTGCATAAATGTCAATGATGTCTCTCAGTTACATGTCATTATCTTAAATTTGAATGGTTCTCTACATTTTGAGCTAAATTCTATATCATAGGGCTATTAAGTTTTGCTAATTCTAGATTAACTAAAAAGATCTTAGGTATACTTCATTTTATTTCCTCTACATTTGGATGTGCATATGTTATTCATGTTACAGTAGGAAAATTTTAAATTAGACTTGGTTCTTAGTTTTTGTGTATATATATTCTTTGAAGATTACTTTGCTTTTGATGAAATTTGATTTTATACTATTTTACACCATAAATTGGTTCATGTATGCTCAAATTAATTATAATTTTGTCATAATATTCAAGATGGAAATCTAAAATCACATTCTCTTTTCTACCTTACCCTTGTTTTTTCTATTTTTATTATCAAAACATAGCTAGTTTAAAGGTCATTGTTAATATCCATTTAGATATACTTGTAGGCTTAGATTATCACAAATATCAGGACCTTAGTGCATCATAACCACCAAATCAAACAAATATTGTGGACAAATTTCACACTCTACTTCTATTTCACCACAAACATCCCAAAATTATCATAAACTACAACTCATGCCTTGGATTTTCATAACCCTAAAATGATAAGTGTTAATCAAAACTAAGATCACCTATGAGGAAATTAAAAGGATCAACATGTCCAAAGGTACATAAACATGAATACAATCAAATGACATTGGTAAATGTCCTAAAACACATACAAGGCATGGAACAAGCATGGAGAAAATGGAAACACATCAAGCTATGATATGTTAGAAAGGAAATCATGTATATACTAGAAGTGAAATCACATCAAAATAATCAAATCAAGAAGTAAAAGTATGCAAGCCATGTTAGTATAATACTAGGTATATGCTAGGAAGTACACAAATGCAAGTTACTAGTGAGTGTTGATATGGTAATGTATGTAAACTTAGTAAGTAATGTATGCCAACATGATAACTAGAGTGTGTGGTGTAATAATGACATAAATAAGACGGTGTTGTCATGTAGAAGATGCCCCTAGTGGGTATGCATATTGATGTTATTTCAAATGTAGAATTAGGATTCCCCCTCAATGGGTAGAGTAAATCAATAAAGGATTTGGGTGTCACTACACACACTCAAATAAGATCAAGTGAAGCATGGTAATGTAGATAAATTTATAAAAAATATCATATAATAGAAAATGTAAGTATAACATAGTAGTAATAATGTAAATCATGGATGTATCATATAATTTCAATGTTTTTATGTTTTGGATATATTTTAACTATGTAAAATCAATGAAAAATAAATTATGTAAAAATAATGCTAAAAAGAGACTATGTACAAATAATTAAATATATAAATATGTACATGATACTAAAAAAGAATATGCTCAAAGTGAGAAGGGATCTAAGGATGAAACTTTCTAGGGATGGAGATGGAAGAAAGGGTCATTACCATCATTAAATTCCTTAAAATAATCATCATAGGTATCATCATATGCTACAAATGTTGTGTTTATGGTGTCATCATGTAGAAGGTCAATTGAAGGTTTCTCTGGTGGTGGGGATGCTAACTCTAGGGTGTTTAGTCATGGTAGTAGATGACTTTAGTAGAAGTAGTAGAGTTAGTGATATTGGTGGTGTTATAATATAAATAATGACTTAATCTTATAATTTATATAATTTTTTTGATAAAGTTGTACATGAGTTTGTATCATGTCCTGTAATGTTGTGAAAAGTATAAAATGGGTGACCATCCTGATGTGACAATATATTGATAGATCTATGTCGTACTATAGGTAATGTGATCAATCCATGATTAAGTAATATTTATAACATAAACTATGACTAATTTTATGTGTTGTCTACTTGAATATGAATAAGTATCTCTATATCCATCGAGGTAACCATTTGAAATGTATGTGCCAAGTGGTTTGACTATGGTCATGAGTGTGGAGTATATCTTGAGAGTGTAGTGTGAGATGTTAAAAGTGTTTTAATATGTGGTATGAGAGCTATAGATTTATTTTGGTACTCTCTTGGGCTAACTAGTGTAAATCTCAATCCATGCAAATAGTCATCTATGAGTGTGGGTGTCATATCATCATCTAAAGAAGCTTGTGAATATGTATCAACATCATGTACATACAATCACTCAAAATTTACCACAAGGGGAAACTATGATATAAAGGTCTTATCATATATCTTAGTAGAATATGGTACTACTACAAAGGTATCTGTAATTGGTGGAATAACTTTAGAATCAACTAGAACTATGAGTATTGTTATTAGTGTTGGTGGATGTGTAACATGTATTAGAACTATGATTGATGGTGTAGTTAGGATGGCTAAATTTGATAGGAATAGTGGAATATATGGAGATAAAGGTGCAACTATAAGTGGAGGAGTGAGAGAAGTGATAGTTTCTCTAACCTCATATGTATGTATCTAATCAAGATAAATTCTATGAGGTAGTGGTTGTACTATGAGATATGGTGTCCCATCTAGAAAAATAGTCAAAGATGACTCTGTAGTATGAAAATATCTAAATGGTTGGTTATCTACTAGACATGTGTATAGATATAACTCATCAATAAATTTAATACATTGATTGAGATTAGAACAAATGGCCTTGATAGTATGTATTCAGGGTCATCTATGTAAACGTTTATAGTAGAGGACCTGGCATGACATAAAAATATGTAGAGAGGCTTTTTTGTCCCACCATGATATTTATAATAATAGTTCCCTATGTCTATCAAGGTATATCATAAAACCCTAAAATTTTCTTATATGATTTTTGAATGGAGGCCAAATTTATGCCCATGGTCTATAAGAATATGATATTACATATATTCAATTTGGAACCACTATCAACAAGAACTCTCTTGACTACACTGGTTTTGACTTGAACATGTATGAATAGTGGAAAATTTTGATCAATAACTATTTAAGAAGGCATGTCCTCACTATCAAAATAAATTACATCTTCTATAGTTTTTAAAGTGTTGACCACTTATGCAAAATAAGAAGGTTCTAAGTCAATAGGGATAAAAGTCTGAGTGAGTGACTAATAAAGAATATCCTTGAAAACATTATCTTTATAAAGAATTTATAACATGGAAATATTATTTGGAGTGTTTCTAAACTAATAAACAATGTCATATAGCTTGTGCAAATCTACTTATGTGGTAGGGTTGGGCCTGGGACAAGTAGGAATAGTAAGGTGATGGGGCTCCTATGTAGGTGGAGGAGGTATAATGGTATGTCGAGTAATAAATCTAAATTAATTATATAATATTTTTATAGGATTAATATTACTTATGGGAGGATATAGAAGATAATCAATAGGTTGAGTATGTGGAGGGACAAAAGATGTCAACTAGGCTCTCTAGTGATGGCTAGTGACCTAGGGAAGAGTGAAATGGACCATACAACATGACTTAGTATATGGTAGGGGCTCTAAGGGAGGTGACGGAAGAGATATATTAACATGTTTAAGAATAAATTAGTTAACATCATCCCATATAATTAAAAATAGGCATGAAATGCAAATAATGAAACTTTGTACTAACATATGATAGACTTCATCATTCATGTACAGATAGGGCCCATTATGGTTTTCTTATAGTTTTTTATAAATGTAAGAAAAGTTTCAAAATAAATGAGAAACAATTTTGAAATTTTATTATGGATATAAGGTGATACCTTAATAAGAAAAGTAAGAGCTAGTACATGCAATTAGGGACTTTTCAAAAATATGTTTGCAAAATACTGTGAATTTTTTAAATTCAAATTGAATTTATAAGTTAAGTATTCAAGAAAAAATTCATAAATTTGTGTGAAAGTGATTGATTTAATGGGAACTAGTAGATGAAACTAGGGTTCGATAAAAATATTTTCTTTGAAAATTACTATGAATTTTTGAAGTGATTTTCTAATTTTAATATGCAACTAAAAATTTAGAAAATGATTGAAAAATTATTGGGAGCTAGTTGATGCAACCAGGGTTTGAAATAAATTTATTTTAAAATTTTAATAAAAAAATTTAAAATTTGAGAGGAATTTTTGATTTATATGTGCAATCAAAAAATTAGGAAATTATTGGATTAATGATGGAAAATTATTGGGACATAGTGTATGCAACTAGGGTTTGAAAAAAAATTATTTTGAAATTTACTATAAATTTTAAAATTTGAGAGGAATTTCTAATTTTAATATTCCAAAAAAAAAAAATTAATGGGAAAAATCAGCTATGAATATACCCTAGGGGTTCTAGGGGTTTTATGGAAACTTAGAAGTAAGTTGAGTTCACCAAATGATTTATTATTTTCTATAAAATAGATGTTTAATTACTAGATAATAAATGGGTTTGATAGGATAAAATTATTAAGTAATATGAAATAAATAAGCTATGAATTTATAAAATTTGACTTTATTTAGGACTTTTATAAAGATAGTAGTGAGAGTGATAATTAAATTTATTTGATTCTATGTTGTTTCAACTGAGATAGGGTCTAAAAATCTAGGTGCATGCTTGGGAGACTATCATAAACAAGAATATAGATTTCATTTATTAATTAGATAGGATTTTATAAAGTGGTATTTTCTAGGTTCTAATGTTGTAGTCCTATCTCTGTGTTGTTGTCCTGGTGATCTAAGCTTTCTAGGTTTTGTGTGCTAGGTCTATGTGACCCTACTTGTGAAATATCAAATCTTGAAAGTCCACAGAGCTCATTATGTACCTGATATAGTCTTTAATACCCTAGGTCCTATTTGTGCTTGAAATTTAATGTAAAATTTTGAGAAAGGAGAGGAAGGGTTAGTGTGTAAAGGATATGCTAGACGTACTCCACACCCCATGTATGGTCACACTTCTTACATACCAATACTCTAAGGAGGGATCAAGCTATATGTAGTTATCCCATTGAAGTGCTTGGTATAATAGTTTGATGAAAATGAAATTAAATGTTAAACTAGGTGTACTTGAAATGGCTAGGGATTGGTGTAAAGCTTTGAATAAGATTGAAAACCTATTGGATCATTGTATGTAAATAATATGGAAAATTGCTTTAGTGGTCTTGATTATATTCTTTCTTATCTCTTTTAAATGAATGCCAACCCTTCTAAATGGACTTTAAATGGCCTTTTATAGGAGATTTAATGATCATGGGTTAAATGAATTCACATTAGGCTAACATAAATTAGTATAAGGATTCAAAATAATATGACCATTAGAATCTAAAATTCACTTGGATAATAGCACTGAAAACATGACACCCTAGGTTTCAACACTATAATCCAAATTTGGGCTCTATTATCTATGGATAATAAGAAATAGGGGGATATATTAAGCATGTAAATGTCAATCTATGTCTATAAGGGTTTAGCTTGGGAGGCTATAGATGATTGGGAATTAGTGAAAACATGCCTATAAGGGTCATGAGAGAAAGAAAGATAAACCTATGGATTGCGTGTCATTAGCCACACTCAATTTACCAAATTTTTCATTTTATATGACTACATCTTGAAAATGATAATATAAAATAAATATATGTTTCCACTAATTATAAACTAACTCAAAATGACTATTAATAAAATCAATCATAAAATGATAACATAAAACAATACATTAACAAAAAATGACTAAATCATTAATATCCACAAGCTCAAATTTATGTTTAATTTCACTATTTTTTATATCCATTTTATTCTCCATGTTTCCCTATTGCTTAATTCTAGTCAAAAATTAATTCAACTACCTATCACTATAGTCAACTAATAGACTATCAACAACATCTAGATATGTAACTATAAAAAATGTGATAATAACATTTAAATAATACATCCATTTGAATAATGAACCAATATAAAAATTTATTTGATATGCTAAAAGCTAGGTTTTAAGGGATCTAAAACCACCAAAACATAGTACAACAAATTAAATAAGCCAACAATAGGACCGAAGAACTAAATTATAAAGAAATATAGGTTTAGTATGAGAACAAACAACTAGAAACTAGAACTAAGGAAAACCTAGAAAGTAAATCTCAAAGGGTGATTCCATTCATCATGTCTTCATGAAGGGCACTACACACTAGGAGGTACACTTGATAAAGAGGTCTTTCACTAGCAGGGTCATTTACATAACCCTCATATGATAGGGTTATAGTTATAGGGTTTATCTTTCCTCTAAGAAGCATAGCCTGACAAATCTCAACATGAAGAAAAGAATAGATCACTTTTTGCCTTGATAAAATGGGTCGAAGGTTTTCAAAGAGAATCATAAAATGATAAAGGAACCCCATGGGGATATAAATTGTTAAAGAAAGGTCCAATATTTTGGCACATCCTTTGTATAGTAGAAAATCAATGAGAGGATTTATCTTCCTACTAAAATTCTCAACTTGGAAAACCTCATCAAGAAGTAAGGTACATAACATAAGTCCATCGAGATGAATAGGTCTTCCACCACTTAAGACATCACACATGTGAGATTCATGTCTTGACAAATCACAACTAAAAACAAGGGGTATAACATTTTTAACCTTGACACAAGGGGGAAAAAGTCCCCACATAGAGTCAACAATTGAAGTAGGATCCCCAAGGGGATTTGAGTAAAAAAATAAAACACCAAATGATGTCTTGGATCATCAATATTGTAAATTTAGTCATGATTTATCCTTAGAGAACTTGAGTCTAGTGAAGGACCTAGGGTGCCATGGGGTGAGTGGGGTGGAAAAACCAAAATCTAAACCATTAAAATGGATAAAATTCATGTATTCATGAATTATTCCATCACCCAAGCTTTAAAATCTAAAGGCTTTTATTCATAAAGGCAGGTGTGATGGCATGCTTTCCCTAAAAAGTGTGTAAGATTAGATTTTTTTAGATAAATAAAATGTGTAAAAAATATCATTTCAAACATCCAAGATTTGAAAATTAAAGGCTTGATCCCAAGGTAGGTGGGGTATCAATCATTGGAAAATAGGCATAAAAAGTTTGGAACTAAAAACTTGGACACTAATCCCAACAAAGAATTCAAATAATTCCAAAACCAATTATTACTAACTCCAAAGGTCTATTTTTTGGTTTATAAATAACACAAGCCTAAAATGGGGTCCATGGTATCGTAATAGAGGAAGTAAAAGCATGCAATTGTAAAAGCCACCACTTCAAAAAAATCAAGCATCTATAAGCATTTCTAAAATTAAAGTTTTTAGACCTAGAAATATGAATCTACTATGGTGGACATGACTGTTATTTATCACAAGCAAGTAGTTAGATGGATGTTTTGAATTCCTAGGGGTAAAGTCCAATAAATTGGTTCAGCCAAGAGACTAGTTATTTATGATTCTGATTGTCCAAAAATAGCAAGGTAAAATTAAGATTCTCTTGGCCACATCATCCCTCCACATAGAAGTTGAATTAGTCCAAAGGTTACAAGCCCAACCACTACATAAAATTATGACCCAAAGGTAATGGCTTAGAATAACATTGACCAATACACATTAATTAATAATATCAAATATTATATTAAAAATTAATTTATAATTGTCTCAATAATTATAATTAAATTGTATCAATGTAGATCAATAATTGTCATACCACAACATAATAAATAAATATGTCTCAAATAGTTCACATATAGACTATATCAACATAATAAATCAAATTTAAGTAACTTAGGGTCATGATAGATTGTTGGCTCCCTTATAGAGCCCAGGAAGTTCCTTGGGTTGTTGGCCCTTGCTATCATCTTTTATTGGAAGTGGGGGTCTGTGAAACCTCCTTAGTTGTTTTATTTTTATGGTAGGGGGTCCAAAAAAAACACCCCATATCAATCTCTAGTTTAATGAATATTTTTTTGAGGAGTTTCACTAGGCTTGGGCCCATTTTAGTACCCCCACTATACACTTTATTATTTATTTTAGGTTTGTTTCTTCATAGGGTCTAGGTCCCAAAAGGGACCCCAGTAGGTCTCTTTTTATTTGATTTTGTCTTATTGGTTGTTTGGTTGGTGTTGGGTTCATGATTTTATTTTGGTGGTTATTCTAGTTCCTAGTAATCTCATTATCTATTACTCTTTTTTGACTATTTAAGGGAGACCCAAAACTCCTATTATATCTGGGACTGATTTCCACATCTGTCATCAAATGTGGGTTTATCCATAAACTAACTATGAAAAATTAGATTCTTTAGTTTATGATAGAATTCTCACTGGGCACAAAAGCATTTTAAATGCTCATAAAATTTATATTATTTTTACTAAGAATGATTTTTTTCATGTATTATTGAATTCATCCCATGTTTTTTAATCTAGGAAATCATAGGCCTTTTGGATGAATAATAATTTTTTTGAGAATCTAGTAGTGCTATAGAATTTTTCACATGTTTTATCTACAATTGTATAGAAGATATGATACCACACTAATTAAATAAAATTAAATGTATGTAAAATATTGGGTTTTATTATTATTTTATTAATGATATCATTTAGACTACATACAATTGAATTTATTATTGATTTAAACTATTGGAAAACTATCCACTAAGTCGATTCAACTTTATTATTCATTTATAAGACTGGATATGTTATTCATATGCATTTAAAACAAGAATATGAATTACATATGACTATGTTATTTTATACGTTTACATTAGTTTAGTTAAGGAATGAGGTAATTAAGTGTAAAGATGGGAGATGAAAATTTTGAATAATAACTTTGGTGTATGAATATTAACTCCTTTAGAGTATAGAAACATGTTCAAGCATGATAAAATATGCTAGTTAATGAGATGAGAGAAAAATAGTCAATGTGGTCATTGGATCAAAAGGTAAGTATAAAATGATGGTACAAATACAATTATTTGCTTCAAACATTAAAACCCAAATTAGGTCTAGATAAAATAAGATGAAATAAAAAATATAATTAATATGGTAATGACTATGGAATCCTTTTTCCATAGTGTCAAAAATAAAATAGTGAAACAAGTATATAACTCATGAGAGAAACATGATAAGCATAGACATTCTTATTTGGTATTATAAAACTTTTGAGTGTGTAATTTTATCAATCTCCAACACACTTGAATTATTATCACATACATGACTCTTGTTCACATTTCCTCATACTTGTTTACTCATATATGGTTCTAAAACTTCCAAAATTTTGTTACTGATACACAAGAGATTCTTAATATTTTCCTCAAAAACCTAATGTCATTCTCAAACTATTTCATAATCTTATATTATTATTCGTACATTATTGATAGTTTTAACCTACATTTATAATCATACCCTCACGGATATGTTCACTTAGGTTAGATCTATCTATGTGCCATTTACTAGATAGTTTCCATAATTGAAATTGTCTATATGGGTCATTCTTTACATTTCACAAGTTATTTTAAAATAAATTACAAAAGTATTCAGTTATATAAAAATTTCAATCCTAAGGATTTTTTAACCTCAAGCACTTATCTATCAATGTAAATCACTATGCACATTGAGAGGAACTTCCCAAAATCTCAAAAAAAACAAAACCCCTCAAATGAAAAAGTTTGCGCTTTGTCTGGATATCATTTTCAATCTCAAGTCATATATTTTAATCCATTGAAATTGATACATTGAATTTAACTACATGTTAGTATTACACAAGATTATACACACTCAGCTAGGTGTGATAACTAAACCCAATTTTTATCCCCTATTTGGATTATTTTATAATGATATCTTAAATATTCCCTTTAACTAATTTTACCTGTTTTAGAGTGGTTCTTTAGTTCACATCTAGAGTTTGAAGTAAGGATAAGGATAACATATATATTCATACATGATCAAGGCATATTCATACAAATGAACCCTTATTACATGTAGGTAAAATAGTCAAAAATATTAGAGATCAAAATATGTATGAAATATTATTATTAATATTATAATTATATCATTCCATATACCTAAAAAAAGCTATGTATTCATTTCCTCTAGTCTTTTCTATCATAAACAAATTACTTTATTTGGCTAATTACAACGAGTTGTTTTTAGTTATTATGTATCTTAATAATTTTTTATATTATTTTAGTTTTATATTATTATGGTAAAATTAATGAAAATATTATAAAAATATTTGTAAACACATCCCTTTCATTGAGCAATTAAAACCCTAAATTCCTTAGGCTTCCTTTCTATTTTCATAGGATGTAAAACTTTTAATATTTATTTCTGAATTTTAGATATGATTTATGATTTTATTCATTAAAATGTGATAATAATGGAAGATACAATAAATTTCAATAGTATTTTTTATGATTTTTATAAATATAAATTAATTAAATGTATTTGTATAAATACATATGCATTGTTACATATAACTAGAGATGAAATAAAAAAGAATTCTAATTTTTTACATCTAAGGAAAATCAAATTGAGATATTTACCTATAATAACACACCTATTAGAGATATTAGTTATTAAATTTTAATTTAATACTAGTAATTTTTAAATATTCACATGTTCACACCTTTGGTTACATATGTGATGCACACCCATGGTATGGTGGAACATGATATTTTCTTCATATTAATATGGCTATACCTATACATCATACTTTCATACCTTATAAGGTTATTACGAATGTCACACCATTTTTTGATACATATTTTTATATTAATAATGTTCAAACACTTGTAAAAATAGTTATTAATATACATAATAAATTATTACAATTATAGAAAAAAATATTTTGCAATTCCTCCTATTAGTAATTATCATTCATTATTACATAATCCATTAATTTTTGAGATCTCAACTTATCGTTCAGTAGTGATTTTTTTTCACTGAAGATTAAATTTTTTGATGTTAAAAATGACCCATAACATAATGTTTGAGTCTTCCATGTAGTATTTTTTGACTATGATTCCAATGATAAGTTATTAAGTAATTTTTTTCCATAGTCTTAATGACTATGCCTTGTGTTGATTTTGTGATATACCTTTCCATTCATTTCATGACTTTAATCCTTTAACTGATTATTTTTTCCAACAAATTTAAAATATTATTAGTGATAATGTGTTATGATAATAATTAAAAAAATAATCAAGGATCTAATTAGCCTATTACTGATTATGTGCTCTGTTATAAGATGAGAACTAAAATGGAAACTGATGAAATAGAACATATATTTAAGATAAGGTTAATTTAACCTATATATGAGTATAATATGTTAAAAATATTGATATAATTTGATGATATATGTCACATAATTAAGAAAAAAAATTTAAATGCATCACATTGAATAAGATAAGGTATGACTCCAACCCTCCAATCACTTCTAGTATTATGTTTAAAATTAAATAAAATTTTAAATAAAAATCAAATGATAGTAATAATGATTCAATATCAATATTTTATGTAGTCTCATATCCAACTAATCATCTTGTTATTTGATATCTACCAAGGATGAAATTGTCACACTTACTGAAACCTACTCATAAGGTATTAAAGAAGATTCTTGACTACAAGCTTATATGTATCCCTATTTAAAAATTGCTGATAAACATAATTCTAAATATAAAGTGTTTGAAATTAATTCATATTTAAAATATAATAAATTCACAAGACATTCAACTAATATATACATCATTTTATTACATAAGATATAAGATTTGATAGATGATAACATAATTGATCCTAATAAACCTAAATTTGAGTCAAAGAAACAAATTAATGGGAATGTTAAGGTGAATATATTTAATGTTCCATTTCTTAATAATGCATAATAATAGAATATTCACGGGTTTGAGTTACATATTACCTATAATGCACATCCTCCTCTAAAATCATATAATTATAGACTTGAGGAAGAACATCCTATATATGGTATTATTGGAATAATTTACATTGTATAAACACAAATACCTACTATTAAATTTTATGAGCATTAGATTATCAACAATGAATATTATGATGAGGCATTATTTATACACACATACATAAATATATTCATAAACTATATAAATTGTCCTTGTATATAATGTTTTGAGTAAAAATATTTACACGATGACACTTCTCCCTACTTTTAGATATACATATGAAAATTTGATGGATACAATAAACAAAGTTAAAGGATTCACTAAACATAAATAATTTTTTTGTTGGGAGGATTGTATTGTCACAAAAAATGGGCTCTAAAATTATTACTAATTTTTTATTATTTTTATGATTTAAAATGGAATTTGACATGTTGTTAGGAAATCCTTATATGTGTAATATGTATGTAGTACCATGAAATTTACATAGATGTGTGAAGTATATACATACTAGTAGGGGTGTCACATTTATATGTATTACATACAAATATCCTCTTCAATATCATATTTTTTGTCCTCCACACACATCATAATAACAATAAATTGAAACATCTATTACAATTCATCCTACTCAAGCAAATATGAGGAAGATAGTAGATTTTATTAGAAGACCAATACTATAACGTCCATTACATTAGAGATTTATTTTAGATTCATATGAGCCATTATCTACTTCATCACATCCTTAAAGAGTGTTACATACTCCTTTTTAAATTCCATAATGAGTACATTAAAATTATCTTCTTATTCATCTAAATCCATAAAGTACTATGATAAATAGATTCACATAACATACACATGATCATATGGTTGATGATAACCATGATGGATATGCCACATCACTGGATTATTTTGTAGGTTTGGACATAGATAAAAATGTTACTAATCAATCATGAAATGTAACATTATCCTAGTTTGACATAGGACCCAAATGTGAGCATCCCATTATTGGGATCATTGGTTATCATTACATAACATTATAAAAACACAAAAATAAATAAATAAATAAATTAAGACTTATGAATGACATGTATTACTTGTTTACATGATTTATTTCATGATTTATCATATATAATACATTATGTATCCAAATTTATATGTACATGTGTTTCACAGTATCCATGAGTGAGATACATGGCATACATGTTTCATATGGCATGGATATATACATGTGGTACATTCCAATACTTATAAGTTACCTTCCTACGTTAGGGGAATGTTTTTGATGGGGGAGTCTTGTTAATTTACAATAGTTTTTATAATTATATGATTATTTATATTAACCATATCACACTAATTTACACTAATTATACATTACTTTATCAAAAACATACTATTTATATATATATTTTAATGGGTATTATATTTTTATATATGAAATAACGACTTATATTCACTATTTAGATAATCCTTACTTATTATATGCATTATTGATATTGTTACATGTTACATATTGTGATTCATGATTGCTTATTACATTGTGTGACTCTATGTATGTTTATACTTCACTCTAATTTTGTATGATATTTGATTGTTCATTTTGTTTAGGTTTTTATGTGTGACATTTTATCATCCATTATGTGTGTGACATTTGATTTTCATTATGTGTGTGAATTTCTAATTTTGATGGTGTGTGAAATTTGATTCTCAATTTTTATGTGATATTTTATTTTACATTCTATGTGGTTATTGTATGCGAACAATTTATTTTAATTTATTCATGAAAAATTTGACTATCCATTATATATGCGACATTTTATTGTCCATTAAGTGTTTGAATTTTTGTTGTCCTTTGTGTGTGTTAAATTTTGTTTCCCTTTGTGTGTGCGACATTTGATTGTTCATTGTTTGTGTTACATTTAATTTTCTATTTTGTGTATCCATTGGATTTTTTTGACATTATATTTTCCAATGTGTATGGTTATTTCCTTTCATGACATTGAGTGATATCATGTGTGATTTACTATATGTGACTATGTTGGAATAAATATAGGATTTTTTGATAAATGTTTTGTGTCATGATGCATATCACACACTATTATTTTTATTTTTAGTACCATGATACATATAGTGCATCTTATATATAGTTATTAATTATTAATGGATGTTAATTCCTTAATTTAATATTCATTATGTTTTTTTTTTAATATATCTATCTTGTCATGACACTTGTGTGGTGACTGATTCATGTTCATACTTAGGTGATCTATTTTTACTATGATGACATATTTTTCACATGTTACTACATGATTTACACTCATTATGTATTTATATATAGCATGATTGATATAACTCATTTATTTTGAGATGATTAATTTGTAGGATACATCCCTCAAATTAATATATAGTCATACATAATGGCTCACCTTGGATATTGAGCCTTCACAATCATTAAAAATTAACTTTTGGGCACATATTACTTCTTAATGACACAATTTTACACAAGTTATTATATATTTGTTTCAAAGTATGACATATTTGACATAGATTAGGGGCACATGAAAAGCATATGTTAGATATTTAGTAGGGTTATGAGTTATATTTTATTTATTCAATATTAAATAAATTAGATTACTACTATTTTCATATTTGGGGCATATTAAAGGCATATGTGCACATTTTCAGAAATTGTATGACATTTTGGACTAAGATTTTGAAGGTTATTACATGGAAAACATATGCATAACATACATGCCACATTATAAAATATATATACTCAAAAAATACTCAATGTGTTAGGAATATTAAATTAGATAATACATAAAAACCATAATATTCGTAAACATTATTCATATTCTAAAGAATTTCTCATATTCATTATAACCCATAGTAGATTCCATCACTTAGAAATACTGAGTTGTGTGGGGTTGAAGTTATACATGACTTAAATTCTGTGAACTTATTATTTTAAAATGAGGGTTTGAGAATATTAAACTCACCCCATGGTTTATAATTGTATTTTAAATGGGGATTGATCACCCTATTCACCATTATATCTAAAATATAGTTTACTTCACATACATACATTTTTATTCCATCAATAGTATTTCATTTCGCATATGTTCAATGTTGTTACTTTCAAATTTTATATAATAAATAAAAAAATATCTCCACATGTTTCATTTCAATTTTCCATGGAGAAAATAAAAAAACTCAGTACATACTTGAGCACACCCATTATGGTTTTTTTCAAGTATCACCTTCTATCCTTTTATTCCAGCTATTTAATTACTAGAATAAATTTGGTAGAATTAAGTGTTGGGGATTAGTATTTACATTGGGTAAATTAGTTGTCAAATTATTTTCCATGTGATAAATAATATTTATTGTTATATAATTATAATTAGTTATTCTATTTTTTAATATGGTTATAATTTATTGTGCATATAGGTTACAGGTCAGCTTTTGATACCCATGACTATTACCAATTTATTTTCTATAATGGGTTCCTTTTTAATAGGAAGTTGTTTTGCTATTACAATGGATATAAAATAACTTATGCATTTTAAGTAAAAGAATATTAAATATATTATCAATAAAAGTGATTATATATGTTATGTTAACTTAAATCCAGGGTTTGAATTTTAATAAATATATGCATATCTCATTATTTGGTATCAGATCAAGATTCTATGATTGAAGGATATGGGAAAAACAAGGGTAATTTATTTATTCTTTGACCTTCTATATGAAAATAAATATAGAAGAGATTTTTTAGATAGTATTATCATAGATTAAGATTATTTTAATTATTATTTAAGTTTGTATTGATCTATCTGCATTTGGAGTAGAGTTTATTTAGATAAAAGCATGCCTTATATAGTTTCATCATGCTAGTACACCTATGGTTGATCCTCCATCATACTCTTGATGATATTTATTGATTAATATAGAATTCAAATTGGAATTATCCTTCCCCACAAAGTGTCTATGTATTGATCCAATCTGTGCAGTACATTTGAAGATATTGGAAATATTATTAACGGTTTGATATTTTTAGATTTGGTTAACACATTAATCGTGCCTACTATCTCCATTTTAATATTATTATCTACCTTATGACTGAATGATGACTCATATTATTTAATGTATGTAAGCCTATATAATCATAAATTGAGATATAAAACCCTCATTTTTATGCATCGATAATTAGTGTGCAACTGACCTATAGATCCTAAATAATCAATGTGAAAAAGGACTAGCTCTAAAATTTCATTGTCTCCATTTTTTGTGATGTATTCTATATCCATGAATAGATTTTATTATATTTGTGTGGAGTAACTATCTTCTTTAATCTTTCTAGATTCCATGTATGCCTCATGCCAGACTATTGTATTAGTTTAAGTGTAAAAGTCTTTTCCCCAATTCATGCAAACAGTTTTCTAAGTCTTTAGTGGGTTAAGAAAAAAAGGTCATTCGATTCACCTTGGAAGTCTTTGGATTTATTTTTTGTTTGTAAATGTCTATATAGTAGTTTGTGTATGTAATTTTTATTTTTAGGTATTTTATAATTGAGCTGATAATACTATGTAGGTTAAAAGAGTCATTATTATAAAGTGTGTTGACATTATCAAAATAATTTTTGTCAAGTAATTATCAAGTATGTCACATTTATCAAAATAAAAAATATATTTATTTTATGGATGCATTTTTGGTGGAAAATGACATCCAAGTAGTTTCACATTATCTGTGGGAAGTCATACCCATAAATTCAATGTGTAAATTGTTGAGACTCAAAATCAAATTTGTTGAGTGAACAACAACATGGAGGTTAGAGGCAATTGAGGAAGAAGGATTTCTATGCCTCTCATTTAAAATTTTCATAAGTGAACATGATTTATTTATATTTTCCTTTGAAGTAAGATAGTGATGAGAGCTGATAGAGTATTGTAAGATAATTATATTCATGGTTTTTGGTTAACCATTTTGAAAACAATTTTATTATGGTTGTTGGTTATCCACTTGTAAGAACATCATGTTGTGTTTATTGGTAAACAAATTGTAAAACCATTCTGTATTTTGTTGGATTTCCTAAAAATTAAAAACACCCAAATCATGAGATTGTAGAGGCAACACACTATAGTACAAGATAATGTTTTTCCCATGTAAAAAATAAGTTGATGGGGATGTTGGGGATTAGTATTTACATTAGGTAATTTTTTTTTTAGGCTATTTAATGTGTGGTAAATAATATTTACTATTATGTAATTATAGTTAGTTATTGCATGGTTAAACCAATTATTATTTATTATGCATATATATTAGTGGTTATTTTATTATATCTATGACTATTAATGGGTTATTTTCTATTTTGGCTTCCTATTTAATAGGAATTTTTTTCTATTAAAATAGCTAGATAATAGCCTATCTATTATAAAGTAAAAGAATATTGAATTTATTATTAGTTGATTTGATTTTATATGTTTTAGATTAAGGTAAAAATAGGTTTTGAAGGGGCCCCGAAACCCTATTACAGAAGCAATAAAGATAAAACATTTACATGCACCAGGAGAAGCTTTCCTGAATCCTACTAAGAAGTAGCAATAACCTAAGGCTATACAAGGACAGCCTCAAGATTCAATTACAACCAGCCCTCTAATTTCCAAATAATAATTTAATAACTATTTTTAGGGGTAAAATCTAGAATTGTTGCCTGCCTTCCATCAGCTATATTCTGCTTGCTTTCTAGCTCTCTGATTTTTCTTATGGGTTTTCTTCTGGGTTTGTCTGGACAGCCAACATCCGCTTTCACTTTTGAAATCTGCTCTTCTCTTTTTCCAGATTTATCTAGAATAGAAGCACGGTTTTTTGCCTTCATTTGCTGGTCTTTTTTGCTGCTTCTGGTTTCTATTCCTTTAGTATTTGTCTTCTTTTCAGCCCTTTTCCTTTGGTTTGGAAAATGCTTTAAATTTTCTCCTTTAACGTTTGTAGGAAGCTCTTCCAAAGGAAATTCATTATCAACCTGAATCTCCATTGGCTGAGAAAGAAGAGGAACTCTCTCCTTTAATTTATTTCCTGTATCAGCCAAGATTTCTCCTTCCTCCAGCACTACTTTGCCTTCTGCCTCTCTCCATCGATCCTCTACCCTTTGGTATAGAATGATTTCCTTTGATAAATCTATCAAATCTTCTTTGCTATGTGTAGGTACTGTGGTTTTTGATTGCCTTCCCTTCCCTTCTGTCTCAGAATTTTCTATATCTCCCCAGCTGTCTTTTATCTTTTGATAGCCAACAATTTGTTTTGTTAAATATATCAACTCATCTTTTCTTTGTTCAAGATTTGTGATTTCTGATTGTAGCCCATATCCTTCTTGCTCAAAATTTTCTTTCTCAACCACAGACTCTTCATTTGCATCTAATTGTGGATCTTTTGATTCTTCAATAGGGATCTCTTTCTCCTCCTCAGCATGCAGAACTTTAATATCTTCATTCTTCTTTAGTTCTTGTTGATTATTTTCTTTAGTTTTCCATACTTTCTTGTGCTAAACCTTGGTCTTCCTTTCATCCAAAACACTGCTTGAATAATTTTTCCTTTTGTAAGGACAGTTTCTGGCCCAATGCCCCTATTTTTAACAAGCATAGCAGGTATTGGGCAGATCTTCAAACACAAACCTTTAGGTTTTTTTACCATGCTTTGAAATTAAATCCATTTTTTCTAGGAGGTTGTTCAAATATGCAACTTTAACATAAAGTCTGGCATGTTAAAGTTTGGATCTGATAACCGTTGCATTGTCCAATGCCACTAGTTCACCAAAAGCACTGGCTATACCTCTAAAAATGTCCTCATGCCAGAACTCTAAGGGAATTCCA